>SJYX01020448.1:62323-91464 GCA_006410675.1 Oreotragus oreotragus
ATTCATGGGGTCGCAAAGAGTCAGACACGACTGAGCGTCTGAACTGAACTGAACCTATCCATCTTTATCCCATGCCACCTTTCATGTGGCCTACACTCCAGTCACATGTCCTCCCTTTTCACTCCCTTGATCCAGCCGAACATAATTCTGCCTCAGGGCCTTCACATCCAGTGTTCCCACTGCTTGCAATCTCTCTCTTTACATGGTTGTCTTCTTCTCATTCTTCAGGTCTGAGCTGACAAGTCACCTCTTTGTTTGCCAACTCTCAAAAGCAGATCCCCTGTTATTCTTTATTATAGTCCATACTTATTTCCTCGATCACTCAGAAGGGTGTAATATTTTGTCTTTTATGTATTTGTTTACTTACTAGAAGATGAGTTCTGTGAGACGGGTGTCCTTGACTGTCTTGTTCTAGCTTTCCATCTGGTAAGTGCTCAGCTATGTGAATGGAAGAAAGAGAATGCCTGGAGTATTGCTCATGAGAAAACAAGCAGCACAGGGGGAGGAAAGGTGTGGCTTTCTGGCTTCTAATGGCTGTTCTGTCCCATTTCCTTCTGGCCCAGTCGTATTGCAGGTGTAGCCCTCCGATCTCTGGGAGACTTTTTCTGAATTCCTTCAACAATCTCCTCTTTCCTCGAGCAAGCTTGAGTGGGTCTCTGTTCCTAGTCACCAAGTGAGCATTGATGAGAACTTCTGATGCTTCCAGAGCTGGAAAACACCCAGCCATATGGGAGCAGCTGAGAGTCCCTCTTGGGGACAGCAGGATAGCTGGACCAGAATAGTATTTAGCCAGGATGTTTCTAGAAGGGGGGGTTCAGAACTTCAAAGCCAGTTCAGTTCAGAAAGCCAAGACTGAGACAGAACCGGGGACCAAAAACCAAGAGGCAGTGTCTGAGGGCCAGTAAATCATGCCTAAAATCAAAGCCACCATAAAGGCAAGGGCAAGGCCAGGTTATTGGCTGAAAGCAAGCACCTCCTGGGTGTTAGGTAAAATTTGTGGACTGCTGATTCCTTCTTTGCAAATAATAGCAAAACCAACCAAACAAAAACCAATTTTAAGATGGTGGTCTGTGGGGACTTCCCTTGTGCTCCAGCGGTTAGGACCCAGCATATTCACTGCCACAGGTTTGCTCCTTGGTCGGGGAACTAAGAACCTGCAAGCCTCACAGCACAGCAGGAAAAAAAAAAAAGAAAAAGATGGTGATCTGGACTTTAGAGGTCCTTCTCTGACGTTTTAAGTAAAAACCTCTTGGCTGTAAGTAATAGTTCCAACTTAACTAGATTGTATTGATCAGGTAAACTAAGTTATCATAATAACCTCCCAAGCTTCTAGGGTTTAACCACATGAACCTTTACTTCTTGCTCACACAAAGTCCAATGCAGGTGTTTTTGGCTGAGTCATGCTCCTGGATGACTCTACTTAAGTTGTAACTCAGGGGACAAAGCTGCTTCTGTCCTGCAGTTGTGCCATCTTGTGGCTTCAGGGTGGCCTGATCTCATCCACCTGGGTAGATGAGGGAGGGGAGAGTGGTAGTGATGAGAAAGCGAAGGATCATGCCCCNCAGGTGTTTTTGGCTGAGTCATGCTCCTGGATGACTCTACTTAAGTTGTAACTCAGGGGACAAAGCTGCTTCTGTCCTGCAGTTGTGCCATCTTGTGGCTTCAGGGTGGCCTGATCTCATCCACCTGGGTAGATGAGGGAGGGGAGAGTGGTAGTGATGAGAAAGCGAAGGATCATGCCCCTAAACTCAATCACCTTGATCCAGAAGCAACCCATTCATTTCATTAGTAAGAAGAGTCACGTGGCTCCATCTAGATTCCAGGGGAAGTGACGTTGAAAACATCATCCACGGCTGGAGAGTTGCTTCCTAGTAATAACTCTACATGACATAAGGTAGGCATTGATCTTTTGCAAGTGACTGCTCATCTCTGTCATTCAACTTAAGTAAGAAAAAATGTTGCCTTTGTAAAAAAGAAATCTCAAGGTAAAGGGGCCCTCAGGTTAGTTAATGATTTCCCTGGTGGTTCAGCAGTAAAGAATTCACTTACAACACAGGAGACATAGGAGATGTGGGTTCCATCCCTGGGTCAGAAAGATACTCTGGAGGAGGGCGTGGCAACCCACTCCAGTATTCTTGCTAGGAAGATCCCATGGTCAGAGGAGCCTAGCAGGCCACGGTCCATGTGGTCACAAAGAGTCAGAGATGACTGCAGCTGTTGAGCACGCACACACACAGGTTAGTTAATTCAGCAGCTCAAAGATAAATCCAAGGACCCAAAGATTTTCCATCTTTCCACGCTTCCATCATTGGGCCAGTATCCATTATACCCAGGTACAATATCCCATCATAGACAGATGCAACATCTGTGCATCGAGATGCTGCCTCTTTACTGTGTGTCTTTAAGAGGGAAGAAATCTTTCTTAGAAGCTACTCCATTAGATGTTCTCCTTATTTTCTTTGGCCAGAATTGGGCCACATGTCCACCCATAAGCCAGTCACCAATAAAGGGAATAAAATTACCATGAGGGACCCAGACCAGTGGTTCTTAGCCTTGGATGCCCATTAGCACCATCTGCAGGATGTTTTTTTTCTCTTTTTTAAAGAAAGGAAGCCTTTTATTTATTTTTATTTTTTTCTCGGCAAAAGACCAAATTTATTTATTTTAATTGGAGGTTAATTACTTTAAAATACAAATGTTCAGACACCCTAGCAGCTGACTCTCAACTTAATTGATCAAAAGGGGGCTTGAGCTTCATGAGTTGCCAATGACAGATTAAGGAACAAAGTCTATTTACATTCTTGTTTAGCTTGATCCATGAGATGCTTGTAAAATTTGGGAACTTGAAGTGATAAAGCAAATGGGGGAAATGATAGCAACTGGTGCATCTGGATAAAGGATAGGGGAAGAAGCTCTTTTTTCATTTTTGTGTGTGGTTTTTTTTCTATAGGCTTGAGATTATATCAAAATTTAAAGTTACAAATAAGGGGGGTGATGGGAACTTACATGTAAAAGCCAGGATTTTGAAATTCTCTTGAAAATCAGAAAATCTGGAGAAGTGGAGTCTGTGTTCCTGCAGAAAATAAAAAGTAGATCTGATAATACAGCCCAGAACTCTGAGCAAATACATCCAAGGCAAGGGCCTTGGCATCAGTATCATTATCCGGAGCTCAGGTGAGTCTTAGAATCAGTCTGGGGACTCGGTGTCTGGAATCCTTTCCATTTCTACTCATTTTCATCTATCCTGCTCCATCCTCTTCCGGCCGCTAAGTATAGCTTGGATTATTTCCTGCCAAATGCAGCACCTTGCACTTACCCACACTGAAAGCTCACCCCTGGCAACTCCTCTGCCCACTCGCGCAGCCTGGTGAGCTCTTCCTGCGACGACGTGTCCCCAGCGGCTTGGCATTTCACTCCCTGGCACAGCAAAGTGTCACCGGCGCATGTGGCGCTCTCACCACTCACTCCTCCGGATCAGTCGGGCAAATGTCAGCGAAGACGCAGCCCAGCACTGACACCCCGCTGTTTTCGATTAATTGATTAACTAACTCATCACAACCCAACCAAGCCTCTGGTGGCAAGCAATGGTGGCCAGCTGCGGTTAAGGTGAGCAACAGGAATTTTGTGTAAGGCAGAACTTCTCAAATGTGGTGCAAGCGACACTGGGGTCTGGATAACTCCACTCTGGGGCTGCGCTGAGCCCTGTAGGATGTTTAGCAGTGGCCCTGGCCTCCACCCACCAGATGCCAGTGGCACAACTGCCCTGCCCCACCCACCACGTTGTGACAAACAAAAATGTCTCCAGACAATGGCAGAAGTTTTTGGTGGGGATGGGGGAATTAAAAGCTGCTCCCAAAGGAAAAGGTTAAGGATTAAGCCTAAGAAAAGATGGTAATCTTGAAACAGAGCAGGACCCTGTGGGGCTCCCGGGCCTGGAAGCACTTCTGTGTCCCCCATTCCTTCCTTGTTTGTAGGGAGCAGACTCCAGTCTCCATGATCTTCCTTGAGTTATAGAGGGCAGATTCAAGTTGTTGCCACTCAAGGAATGGAGGGGGGATGCAGAGATAAGGGAGGAAGAGTGTGGAAACAGTGGTGAAGCCTTGGAGCAGGGTCCTGGTTCCCCCTCAAGGGATACCCATAACAATATCTTTGAGCTCTTTATAGAACTAAAGCCCCCAGCAAATGGAAAATGTTACCGTTCATCATTCCAGAGAAGACCACCTGAAGCCAGCTTAAAGGAGCTCCAGCCCCGCACACACCTAATCCTTATCAGCAACCCCAGGCTTGAACCACTGCTATAAAACTCCTCACCAAATCCTTCCAAGTTGGGATACACAGTTCTTCAGGGCACAAGCCCGCTGGGTTCCCCTTTGCCTGGCAAAGAAATAAAGCTCTTCTTTTCTACTTCACTCGAAGCTTTGTCTCTATTCTATTCAGCACCAGTGCGTAGGGGTTGAGTTTTTGTCATCATACTGAGACACTATAGGGTTCTAGACAGCAAGGACTGTTAGAAGGTTGGATGTGAATCCTGGCTCCATCATTTTTATTTGTGTGACTTAATCTCTCCATACGTCAGTTCCCTTATGTTTTAAAGGGAGATAATCAGGATAAATTAGGTTATATGGTAGAAACAAATAAGCCCCAAATATTAGTAGTTTAAAATACAGGCTATGTGTCCACTGCGGATCAGTTGGGATTTTGTTTATCTTGCTCAGTAGAGGGTCCACCATCTGGATATTGCTGGTCAAAATGACAAGGAGAAAACAAAGAGATGCTAAACTGGCCCTTAAAACTTTCTGCCTGGAATTGATACATATCATTCCCGTTCATAATTCATTGATCAAGTAAGTTATGTGGCTGTAGTGAATTTAAAGGGGACAACAAAGGGAAAACCTACCACAAGCCCAGAGAAAGAAGAGGAAATATTTATTGACAAACAGCACTAAAGTCGAGCCGGAGAAGGTGATGGCACCCCACTCCAGTCCTCTTGCCTGGAGAATCCCATGGACGGAGGAGCCTGGTAGGCTGCAGTCCATGGGGTCAAGAAGAGTCGGACATGACTGAGAGACTTCACGTTCACTTTTCACTTTCATGCATTGGAGAAGGAAATGGCAGCCCACTCCAGTGTTCTTGCCTGGAGAATCCCGGGGACGGGGGAGCCTGGTGGGCTGCCGTCTATGGGGTCGCACAGAGTCGGACACGACTGAAGCAACTTAGTAGCAGCAGCAGCCCTGAAGTCGAACATGAGTAACAATACTGACCTTGTAAGTTTGCTGGGAATAGTAAACAAATTAATCGTACAAAGTTCTCAGAACAGTGCCTGGCATCTATTAACTACCCCTTAAATACTGGCTTATTATTACTGGTTAATTCAGCCAGTGTTGGTCCATTTTGTGACTATCCCAGTAGTCTCATCAAACACTCATCTTGGTGTTGCTTTGAAGGATTTTACAGACGTGATTAACATCTGTAGTTGACATTACTTAAAAGGAATTATTTTCAACAAATCTGGGCTGCCTGACCCAATCAGTTGAAGGGCCTTAAGAGCAGAGCCAAGGTTACCCTAAAGAAGAAGAAATTCTGGGGAATCTCCTGGTGGTCCAGTGGTTAGGACTCAGTGATTTCACTGCCAGGGACTGGGTTCACTGGGTTCACTCCCTGATCAGGAAACTAAGATAATACAGGATGTGTGGCATGGCCACAAAAAAAAAAATTCTTCCTGAGGACAGTAGCGTCAGCTCCTGCCCAAGTTTCCAGGCTGCCCCTCCTCATAGCTTGTGCTACAGATTTCAGATTTGCCCAGCCCGCCACAAAATCACATAAGCCAATTCCAGGCAATAAATGTCTTTACAAGAACTTTCCTGGTGGTCCAGTGGTTAAGACTCTGCACTTTCAATGCAGGGATCTCAGGTTTGATCCCTGCTTGGAGAACTAAGATCCCATATGCTGTGCTGTATGGCCAAAAATAAAATAATAATAATAATAATAATTTAAAAGAATAATAAAAGTAATAACTGATAATAAAAACTCTTTACAGCCTTACCTGTCAATATATTCCCCTTCCCTGTTTTCGCTCTTCTTCCTGCTGCTGCTAAGTTGCTTCAGTCGTGTCCGACTCTTTGCGACCCCATAGACGGCAGCCCACCAGGCTCCCCCATCCCTGGGATTCTCCAGGCAAGAACACTGGAGTGGATNCTTTACAGCCTTACCTGTCAATATATTCCCCTTCCCTGTTTTCGCTCTTCTTCCTGCTGCTGCTAAGTTGCTTCAGTCGTGTCCGACTCTTTGCGACCCCATAGACGGCAGCCCACCAGGCTCCCCCATCCCTGGGATTCTCCAGGCAAGAACACTGGAGTGGATTGTCATTTCCTTCTCTAATGCATGAAAATGGAAGTTACCCAGTCACATCCGACTCTTTGCGACCCCATGGACTGCAGCCCACCAGGCTCCTCCATCCATGGGATTTTCCAGCCAAGAGTACTGGAGTGGGGTGCCATTACCTTCTCCCCCTCTTCTTCCTACTTCTTATTAAAGACATATGTTCTAGGTTTTATTCCCCACTCCTGTGATGACGCATTTCTGATTTCTGACCCTTTAGTCCTGACCCCCAAGACCCCCTGGTGGACGTTTCCTGGTTTGTCCGCATCCTCCTGGATCTTTCTGTTTTCAGCTACCACCTACCTCCTTAGACGTCTAGCAGTTTCTTCCCCTGTGTTGGGCATCCTTCAGGCTAAAGAGCTTGGGAGGGCAGAAATTTTGAGCCACATGACGTTGGGACCAACTGCCCCCAAAGTAGGCTTCAATTATGTACTGATTATGTTGAATTAAAGTTAAGAAACAATTGATGTAAGAGGACACTTTGACCCTCCTCTGTGTCTCTCTGGAAGCAGGAAGTAAACTTGCCATGTCATATATGCTACTATATTTGAAATAAATAACCAACAGGGGCCTACTGTAGAGAACAGGAAACTATACTCAGTATTATGTAATAACCAGTAAGGGAAAAGAATCTGGAAAAAATGGATATTTATGTATATATGTATAGCTGAATGACTTTGCTATACACTTGAAACTAACATAACACTCAACTATACTTCATTAGTGGGAAGGCAATGGCATCCCACTCCAGTACTCTTGCCTGGAAACGCCCATGGATGGAGGAGCCTGGTAGGCTGCAGTCCATGGGGTCGCTGAGTCAGACACGACTGAGCGACTTCACTTTCACTTTTCACTTTCATGCATTGGAGAAGGAAATGGCAACCCACTCCAGTGTTCTTGCCTGGAGAATCCTAGGGACGGGGGAGCCTGGTGGCCTGCTGTCTATGGGGTCACGCAGAGTCAGACACAACTGAAGTGACTTAGCAACAGCAGCAGCATACTTCATTAAAAATAAATAAATGAATCTTTTTTAAAAAGAAAGAAGAGGGCAGAGAATCCCCAAGTCAAAGAAAATCAGTCAATCAATAAGTAATCAATCATAAAATTTCTCATGGGAAAGGTCCATTCTCTGTATATGGGGTCACGCAGAGTCAGACACAACTGAAGTGACTTAGCAACAGCAGCAGCATACTTCATTAAAAATAAATAAATGAATCTTTTTTAAAAAGAAAGAAGAGGGCAGAGAATCCCCAAGTCAAAGAAAATCAGTCAATCAATAAG
The DNA here is from genome assembly GCA_006410675.1 of Oreotragus oreotragus. NCBI lineage: Eukaryota > Metazoa > Chordata > Mammalia > Artiodactyla > Bovidae > Oreotragus > Oreotragus oreotragus. The sequence goes on from SJYX01020448.1 coordinate 69,983, forward strand.
TAATCAATCATAAAATTTCTCATGGGAAAGGTCCATTCTCTGTACCTGGAGGTAAAAAAAGGACACCCTTCTCATCTGAGGTGAGAAAACTGTATAAACAAGTCTTGTTACCTCTTTAATTTACTTTCCCCAAGCCCAAACTCTGCTTAAAGTAATTCAATTCACTAATTAAGAAAAGTGTCGTGTCTGACTCTTTGCAACCCCATGAACTGTGGCCCACCAGGCTCCTCTGTCCATGGGCTTCTCCAGGCAAGAATACTGGAGTGGGTTGCCATTGCCTTCTCCAGGGNCTTAAAGTAATTCAATTCACTAATTAAGAAAAGTGTCGTGTCTGACTCTTTGCAACCCCATGAACTGTGGTCCACCAGGCTCCTCTGTCCATGGGCTTCTCCAGGCAAGAATACTGGAGTGGGTTGCCATTGCCTTCTCCAGGGGACCTTCCCAACCCAGGGATTGAAGCCAGGTCTTCCCCACTGCAGGCAGATGCTTTACCACTGAGCCACCAGGGAAGCCCCCAAAGCCTAATTTTCTTTGTCTTATCAATTCCTCATACCTTTATTTCTTTGTCTAAAAAGTATACAGGCTTCCTTAATTTGGCCTCTTCTTAGATTCCATTTCTATAAGACCTCTGTCCGTACAAATTAAAATTTGTCTCTTTTTCTCCAGTTAATCTGTCTTGTGTCCATTTTGTTATGAGTCCAGCTGCAAGAACTCAAGAGGGGAAGGAGGTAAATTTGCCCCTCCTCAACAATGACCATGACTGCTATGTCTTGAGAAGCTCCATCTTCTACCCCGACCCCACCTTCCCTGTCAAGTTCAAGTTTGTGCTCTGTGACTTTAGGTAAGTGACTTTCTGTGCTTCAGTTTAACTCAGCTGCTGGAGGGGATCAGGATATACCATCTTGAAATATGCCACTTCGGCAGAGGATTATTTTGAGCTGAAGGCAAGCAAGAAACAGCAAATGCAGAGAAAGCTCTTTATCCTTCTCTTTACTGCCTCAAGGCAAGGCATAAATTTCCCTCCGTGAAGGTGTGCCCCCTCCTCAATCCTGTACCAAAAAGAGGAAACAACTCTTGTCACACTGGCAATGGCGCCAACTTGAATTTGCACAAAGAAATTGAATTGCAATAACCCTTATCATCCATCATTTCTCCCATATATTTGCCTTCCCACAATCTACTGTCCCTAGAAGCCAAAACCCTTTTCCTTCCTCTTGTCACCTCTCTAGCTAAATGTATTGCACTCTGTTAAAATGGTATATAACCTCTCAGACTAAAACCATGCAACTCAGATTGGGACTTGAACCCATGGTCTTTTAGCTGAGACCACACTCTTGGTCTCAGGATTCTTGCAGTCTCTTCCCAGAAAGAATTCAGTGAGAGACAAAGTGATAGATAAGAAGTAGATTTATTTAGAGAGAAATACACTCCGCAGACAGAGTATAGGCCATCTTAGAAAGCAAGAGGCCCCAAAATATGGGATATTAGTTTTAATGTCCTGGGGAATTTCATAGGCTAATGAGTGGGAGGATTATCCAACTGTTTTGAGGAAGTGGTAGGGATTCTCAGGAACTGGGCCACCGGTCACTTTTGGCCTTTTATGATTAGCCTCAGAACCGTCATGGTGTATCATTTGGCTAATGTATTACAATGAGTAATTAGACACATGAGTGTCTAATAAGGCTCAAGGTCTCCTGGAAGTTGACTCTTCTGCCATCTTGGGCTTGGTTGGTTCTAACCAGTTTTTGTCGTGTCTTGTGGCTATGTCATTCTTTTAAAGCTTATGTCCTGTTCCCTTCCCTCCCATTTCAGAAACACTTCTTTGAGCTTTCACTTCCTCTTTCATGAGATCCCCTTGTTTGTATAAAAAAATAAATAAAATATCCATGTCGAATACAATTTGTATACCTTATAGGGGAACAAAATTTGCCACTCCAAAATCTGTCTTTGGGACATGAGGATCATGATTGATTATTTAGGTTGGCTATTTTTAAGAAACAGAAGATTCAGCAAGAAACTTTGACCTCCTCCTTAGCTGCCTAAAGAATGTAGATAGAGGACATGTTATAGCAAGGGAACATCACCAAAGACTATAGTAAGGCATTAGGTGTGTAGACCTAGAGGAGGCTAACAAGGCTTGTCTGTTAAAACTCCTCTGTGTCCCACTGCCTCTGCCTGGACCAGCAAACATTTATTTACCAAATATTTGCTTTTCCAGATCCATGTGAATTGCCTTCCTTACCTTTGAAGTCCCCGATGCCTACCCCTAACATCTTCTTCTATCTTAAGTTGAAGATGGTATTTAAGGTGAAGGTTTCCGTCATTTTAGTAAATTACTCCATTTTCCTGGGCTCTCCCATGTCTACTTGTTATTAAACTTTTGCTTGATTTTCTCCTATTAATCTATCTCATGTAAGTTTAATTCTTAGGCCAGCCAGAAGAACCTCCAAGGGAAGAGGAAAATGTCTTCCTCCCCGACAGCCTCTTTTTCTGTTATCTAGCTTTTCTTAGTTTACTTTGTATGGCTCCGTCCACTCAGGTTAAGAGTGTAAGAGGAAAAGTATTCTCCTCCCCGTTACTGCAAAGTGGGAATCACAAGAGAACCCGTCTTCTATTTGTGCAGTGAGGACCAAATGAGGCAAATGCTTGTGCAGCACTTAACACATGACCAGCTCATAGTCAGTGCTTAGTAACTGAGAACTTGTTAGATAATTACCAATACTATGATTGGTGAAAAATTAATCAGGCTAGGAAAGAAATGGAATATTTTATTCAAGCCAAATGGAGCATTTAAGCGTGATCCCATAATCTTTTGAGACAGAGGGAGGGCTGTACATTAAATGATGTGTTTTTGACAGTTTACAGAATCCAGATCTACAAGTACCAAGTGAGTAGTGGGTCATGAGTCATTATGGCCCCTTACAAGATTCAGTTCAGTTTAGTTCAGTCACTCAGTCGTGTCCGACTCTTTGTGATCCCATGAACTGCAGCACGCCAGGCCTCCCTGTCCATCACCAATTCCTGGAGTTCAAAGTTATCTCCTAAGGAGTAATGAATCTTGATGAGATTAAGGAGGATTAATCAGATCTCCTAAAGAGGTCTGATTAAGGCAGATACTTGCTAAGTCACTTCAGTCATGTCTGACTCTTTGCAACCCTGTGGACTGTAGCCCACCAGGCTCCTCTGTCCAAGAGATTCTCCAGGCAAGAATACTGGAGTGGGTTGCCATGCCCTTCTCCAGGGGACCTTCTCAACCCCGGGATCAAACCCACATCTCCTATGTCTTCTGCACTGGCGGGAGGGTCTTTACCACTTGCGCCACCTGGGAACTCCCCATGCAGATGCACACAACACACTAAAGGGACTTCCCTGGTAGTCCAGGGGTTAAGACTCTGTACTTTCACTGCAGGGTGCATGGGCTCAATCCCTGGTTGGGGAACTAAGATCCCACAAGCTACATGGTCAAAAAGCAAAGCAAAACAAAGAAACAAAAGACACAGTAAATACTAAATGGGGAGGGAGGAAGCCCAAACAGGCAAAGAAACACTTTATCAAAATATTTCCCATCTTGCCATAAATTATGAATTTTATTTCATCACTAGCCCTCTCCATCTTCATCCCCAGCCCTGGTATTTTTGCCCCTTGCGGTCTGAGGACAATTTTGAGATAGGTGAACAGCTGAGTCACAGAAACAAAACCAGTTTTATTAACCACAACCAAGCTGGTGTTGACAAAAAAAATTAATTGGTCCATCTAAGAAAGCAATGGAAAATTTTATTTGAGCCAAACCAAGGATTATAACCTGGGAAGAGCATCTCAGAAAACTCCAAGAACTGTTTCACCCATTAGAAGTCAAGGCATAGTTTTATAAGTTTTTTGAGATAGAGGGCTGTACGTTAAATGACATATTATTGACAGTTTATACAATCCAGATCTGTAGGTACAAGGTGGTGGATCATCGTGACCCCTTACAAGATCAAGAAGGAAGGTTAATTCCCTTTTAAGGTGTTGTGTCCTTGGTGCTAGGAGAACGCTGCTATTTTTGCTGATGGAGAAGTTTGGTCAATGCATAATGCAGGCACACCGTGCACGGTGAGGGGAGAGAGGGGACCAAAGGGTTAGGTAGGTAGAATAGGGAAAAGGAGTCCAAAATGGCGGTGGCTAAAAGACAAGGAAGGGAAAAGCCCGCGAAAGTAGAACAAAAGAAGGTCCGAGGACCCGAGTGAGGACCTCAGGTAAAACAAACAGCACTCCTGGCTGGCCCAATTTACATAGGACAGGCCCAGGGAGAGATAAACATATAAACAGAGGAGCCAGAGCCAGCTCTCTCTCTCTCTCCCGCGCTCTGGGGCGCTCTTCTCCTTGTGTCTTTGGATCGACGTGCCCTCACGCCTTGAAGATGGATTTTCCTGCTATCTTCTAAATCAAATAGAGCTGTAACACTGAGTTGTAACACTGATTTGTCTAAGAGCTATAACATGGTCCATTCGAGACCTGAGAGCTATAACACGGTCTATCCAAGACCTGAGAGCTGTGACATGCCGAGGGGGCTTTAATGTCCCTTACTCCAAATCTTTGTTGTGACAAGACAAAGAACCGAGGAACACACACTCAACGTGACAAAAGGGCAGAGGACATGCTCTATGTTTACTTTTTTCTAATCTTGCCATAAAATATGAATTTTATATCACACTGGCACCCCCACTATAAGTCTCTCTTGAGAAGGAGAACTTATACAATCTAAATCTATTCATGTTTTCTTCAAACCCACCCTCTCCCATAACATCAAGAGATGCTTCCTTTTAGCAGAGAGCCCCAGGGAGCTGGTTTCTGTCTCCCTACTTCTATCCACACTCAGGCACCCCATGGTCAATGTGTCCATATTGCCCTCTCAGCTGTAGGGGACTCACAAGAAGTCTTGTGCTTTGAAGTATCGCACTTACCTACATTTTGCATATCAAGAGGGAAGAGGATGGCAAATCATTATTGGCAAGAAAGATAGGGGAAATAGCAGAGGTCATGTATTCAAAAGCAATTAGTTGGGACAACAGAAGGAACAAAAGGAAAGACATTATGCAAATGGAGGCCATTCCATCCCTCAGAAGATAATGTCCTCTTTGAACACAAAAGGAAGGCTTTTAAAGCAGCCCAGTTCTTTCCAGTTCTGTTCAAATATTAAGCTTCCTCATGATTAATATTAGGCCTGGGTAGCGCCAGGGCTCTGAAACATTAACACTTTCATATTCTTCAGTAATGATGTTAGTATTCACTGTATTAGATTTTAAATATTTCACAACATTGGGCAGGAGTCAGTACAGTCATAAATCTTTTATTTCTACCAAATAACTCAAAACTGGCGTAAGCCCATACCGCTCTTCCTTTTTTAAGGTTTCCTCTATGCAGTCTTTTGAGGGCTACTAAATTGGGGGTGGTCTTCAAAATGAAGTCCATTGTCTGGGAAGCAAGTAGTGCCGGATTTCAAATACTTTCTCTCCGGAGGAGAAAGCAAGGTGTTACCAAACTCTGAGTGCCACTCAAAAGCCAAATTAAAATACTGAGAGTCAATTGGAAAGGAAAAGCTACTTTTTTTCGGGAGGCTAGCAACCTGGGGAGAAGCCTGACTTGCATCCAAAAACCAATTCCGAAGATTCTGCTCAACCGTGAATTCTTTCCAGGTGTCTCAGATGATAAAGAATCTGCCCGCAGTGCAGGAGACCCAGGTTCGACTCCTGGGTTAGGAAGATACCCTGGAGAAGGGGATGAAAACCCACTCCAGTATTCTTGCCTGGAGAATTCCATGAACAGAGGAGCCTGGTGGGCTATAGTCCATGGGTGTCACAAAGGGTCAGATATGGCTGAGCGACTAACACAACACACACAAGCTTTTGAAGGGAGAATCATTTGGGGAGCAGGTCAAAGTCTTCGTATCTTCTACTGTGTGCTGGCTTTCTTCTGATTGGTTGGTGGTGAAGTAACAGGGCAGTGCTCCAGGAATCTCATGCTCAGCCTGAAGTCACCATCCTCCACATGGGTGGGGGCCTTAGTTCCAGCAGAGGAACTAAAAGGTATTTTGCTGTGCGTATTCCATGAGGAGGAACCAGGACCCTGAAATGTTGTTTCATTTCCTTTTTCTTTTTTTCCTTTTGGCCACATTTCATGGCCCACAGGATCTTAGTTCCCCGATCAGGGGAGCCCAGGCAGTGGAAGTGTGGCGTCTTCACCAGTGAACTGCCAGGGAAGACCCTGCGCTGTTGCTTCTTGACCCTTCCTCCTAAGTTTCTGCATTCCCTCCCTTCCCTGGTAGACAACTGTCTGAATATGCCCTTTGGAACCCAGGGAAGTTCAAGGAGGCTGAATGAAGCTCATTTCCTACAAACAGAAATGGGCAAACACTGAAAGGATTTGTACCCAGAAGAACCCCACAGGGTCCTGCTCTGTTTCAGAGGTAAGCAGAATTGGGAAATATCCCCTTTATCTTTCACCCCTTCTTCATGGGACCAGGATTCTTCTTTCTCTCCACATAGAAAAACTGTGACCAAGTCCAAGCTTGCTCTGCTCACCTCATAACAGGGCAAAGTGTTGAGGCAAGGAGTATAACTTTGTTCAGAAAGCCAGCTGATCAAGAAGATGGCAGACTAATGTCTCAGAGTAACCATCTCATCAGGGTCTGGATGCCAGGTCAGGGAGAGAAGCAATGAGAAGCTAAAATCAAAAGGCAGAATAGAGAGGGAGAGGCAGTGGGGAAATAAATGAAAGGGAGGAAGAGGTGATGGGGAAGTAAAATGAAAGGGTCTTCAGCCTTCCAAAACATCTCTGGGAACGGCCAGATTTTGAAAGGGCTGTGTTAATGTCTTCTTTTTGTTGTAGCTATTCACAAGTGGCAGGGTCAGATTATGTCTCTATGAGCTGAACAAAGGTACTTTAGTTTACAGTCAGACAGACAGGCAGGGTTCTCTGAGGCAGACTATTATCTGTGATTATAATAACAAAAGTAATGAAAAGCAAGTCAAAGAAACAGTTTCCAACATGGAGTCAGAATTCGCTTCTTCTCTGCAAAAAAAACAGGAGAAATGGAGATCCAAGTTCAACCCTCCCATGAGCAGAAGAGAGGAAGAAGACAGTAGAGGTATTACCAGAAGGGGGGACCCCTTCCAGGGCCCGAAATTGGGTTCCTGTCTAGCAGTCAGAAATGAATTGTCCAAGGAGACATACATGCTGACAAAGTAAGGGAATTTATTGCGATGGGATGTCCAGGCAGAGGGCAGTATGGTAAGGGAATCCAGAAGAACTTCTCTGCCATGTGGCTTGTAGTCTCAGAGTTTATGGTGGAGGAGTTCATCCTTCCAGTTTTCTCGGGCCAGTCATCTTGCACGAAACTGAGCAGGACCCTGTGGGGCTCTGGGCATAGAAGCCTTTCTTTGTCCCCTACTTTTTGTTTGTAGGAAACAGGTTTCAGCCCCCATGACCTTCACTGAGTTCCAAAGTGAAAGTGAAGTCACTCAGTCGTGTCCGACTCTTTGCGACCCCTGGACTGTAGCCCACAAAGCTCCTCCGTCCATGGGATTCTCCAGGCAAGAATACTGGAGTGGGTTGCCATTTCCTTCTCCAGGGGATCTTCCTGACGCAGGGATTGAACCCAGGTGTCCCACATTGCAGGCAGACGCTTTAACCTCTGCACCACAGGGAAGTCTGAGTTCCAAAGGGAAGGTTCAAATCATTGCTAATAAAGGAAGGAGGAGATGCATGACAAGGGAAGAAAAGTCAAGAAATAATAGTGCAGCTCTGGGACCATGTCCTGGTTCTGCTTCAAGGGCTACACAGAACAATCTTTGAGCTCTTCTGCAGAACCAAAACCCACCACAAATGGAAGATGTTAACTACTTATCCTTATTAGCAAATTCAGACTTAAATTGAAGAAAGTAGGGAAAACCGCTAGACCATTCAGGTATGATCTAAATCAAATCCCTTATGATTATACAAGGAAGTGAAAAATAGATTTAAGGGCCTAGATCTGATAGACNCATATGTATACAATGACTTTTGCATGAATGTTTATAACAAACCTATTTTGTAATAGCTCCAAACTGGAAACATCCCAAATATCTACCAGAAAGTGAATGGATCAACAAATTGTGGTACATCCATTCAATGGACTGCTGCTGCTGCTGCTAAGTCACTTCAGTCGTGTCTGACTCTGTGTGACCCCATAGACAGCAGCCCACCAGGCCCCCCGTCCCTGGGATTCTCTAGGCAAGAACACTGGAGTGGGTTGCCATTTCCTTCTCCAATGCATGAAAGTGAAAAGTGAAAGTGAAGTCTCTCAGTCATGTCCGACCCTCAGCGATCCCATGGACTGCAGCCTTTCTGGCTCCTCCATCCATGGGATTTTCCAGGCAAGAGTACTGGAGTGGGGTGCCACTGCCTTCTCCACAATGGACTAGTACTCAGCAATTAAAAGCAGTTAACTATTGCCATCTGTAACAACATGGATAAATCCCACAATAATTATGTTGAATGAGGAAATCCCGATAAAAGAGAAAACATATTGTATGTTTTGACTTATATAAAACTCTAGAAAATGTAAAGGAATCTATATTAACAGCAACCCGCAGCGACTATGCCTAGGGCTGGGGTGGAAGGAGGGAGGAATGGATTACAAAGAGGAATGAGGAATCTTTGGGGGGTGACGGGAATACTTGTTCAGTTGATTGTGTGGATGTAAGCAGGTCGGAACTAATTCACTGTACACCTTACTTTTATGACTATTGATTCATTTGTGGCTGTGCGGGTCTTCCTTGCTATGTGGGCTCTCCTCTAGTTGCAGTGAGCAGGGGCTACTCTCTACTCTCTAGTCGAGGTGTGAGGTCTTCTCACTGCAGCAGCTTCTCTTGTGGAGCACAGGCTTCAGGGCACTCAGGCTTCAGTAGCTGCGGACCCTGGGATCTAGTGCACAGGCTCAGCAGTTGTGATGCCCAGGCTTAGTTGCTTCTTGGCATGTGGGGTCTTCTTGCATCAGGGATCGAACCTGTGTCTCCTGCCTTCACAAGCAGATGCTTTACCACTGAGCCACCAGGGAAGCCCCCTCGTACACTTTAAACGTGTACACTTTATACCTCAATAAAGCTGAACAATATTTGGATTTGGGAAAGCATGCCTTCCTTGTCTATGACCCAGGAAGATTGTTATGAGGTTTCAGTGAGATAGGACGTTAGCCCCGTATCTGGGGCTTTACCTCTGCAGGTGTCTTGCAGTTTTTATTTCACCATGAGGTCCCGTTAGCGACAGAGGCCTGGGGCTGGGACAGGCTGGGGACCCTGCCCAAGGTCTGATGGGGACTTGGTACAGTGCAGGCCAGCATTCCTGGTCAGCATGTGTCCCCGGCCTCATGTGTCATGCACTGGTCCAACCTCAAGCAGAGAAAAAGGAAACGGTCTCAGTCCCCAAGGGCCTGAGAATGGTCTGCTGGTGGCAGCCAGGGCCACTGGTGACTGTGACTGGAGAAGCCCTCGGCATCTGATGTGGGGTCCTTCCCAAGGGTGACTGACCGCACCGGGCACAGTGGATGTTGTCCACCCTGCCGCTACCCCTGTCAACACCGTGGTCTTTCTATGCAGCCTGCCCAGGCCGGGGCCCCAGGTCCCCTGCCAGCGAGTGATTCAAAGCCACTCTTCACAGAAAGTGTGAGAAGCCCCCACCGCAGGCCGCCTTCGCCTTCGGGGCAGGCCAAGATTCGACATTACTCACAGCTTCCAGTACCTGCCCGAGTTCAAACAGGAAGCCTGGTTTTTCCTCTCGTGTCAACAACAGCCTTTCTTTCTCTCTTCTACTCTGGCCTCTGGGCTGTCTTGTGGAGAGGGTTTCTTGGGGGTGAAGGTCTGAGGCAGCAGTGGGCCCCACCAGCAGATGCCTCAGCCAGCACCTCCTTACCTGGGAAGGCCTGCAAGAGGGTTTTGTGCCAGTAGGCTCTGAAAATGACGCAGCTCATCTACGGCTTTGTAAACCCAGGGAGCACCTGGCCAGGCACACAGTAAGCCTTCCATTTATTTTTGTTCAACTGATCTAGATTGAAATGTAGTACCGCATGTCACCAAACAAATGCAGTTCCTCCTAGGTTTCCGGCTTAACGAATAGCCTCCACCTGCTCCCTTGGCCCAGACATGCTGGAGACAGCGCTCTGGCTTCTCTGTTCCCTCATTCCTCACTGTGAGTGGACACCGAGGGCCTGGATCCTTCTTCCTCAGTGTTCCCCAATCCACCCCCTCCCCCCCATCCCCCACCCTGTCTGAGGTGGTCCCTTTCCGGCCCCTGTGGCGTGATGTGATCACTTTCTCCTCCATCTCCTCTGGCCCCATTCCACCCACATCCACACGGTGGCCAAAGCCATCCTTTCCAGATACTCGAGGGACCACAACACAAGTGGACCCTCTCTGCTCATTATTCTTGCACACCCTGTGTGGCACATCTAGAGCCCCTCCTGGGGTCTACAAGGCTCATCTCAGAAAGCATCCTGCTCCCAGGCGTTCTCTGTGCTGAGAATGCTCGGCCACTTGGGGTTCCCTAAGCAAGCCTTAGTCCTCCTGGCCTCCTGAGATTTGCACAATGTTCTGAGCAGGCCTCTGCCTGCCCCTGCTCTCTCCCTTCCAGTGCAGCTACTTCCACCCTCTAGCCGGATTTCTGTCCAGCTCCCCACGACCCATTGCCCTTCGCCTTTCCTGGGCGACAGCGAGTTGTTTTCCCTCCTGTGCACACACGCGTGTGCAGCTTGGTTTTGCATGGATCACCCATGTGTATTTCCAGCCTCTAAGGGCAGGGGTCCCATTTGGCTCTGTGTGTGCAAGCCAACCCAGCCTTGTTGGGTCAAGGCAAGTCTAACGTGGAGCAGGCAGGTATGTGCTGGATAGCAATTCCTCTGTGCACTTCATGATCTCAGGAGAACTGATTCTAGAAACAGCTGGCACGTGGTAGCGACTCCCCACTTCTCCCTTGCCCCCTGCCCCAGGCCCCCTGATACAGCTTGCCTTATAAGGAACACATCCCATGGCACTGATAATTAGGGCCAGGGCCAGGGGGAAAGGGTCTCTCTCTGGAGGGAATTTCTATGGACATTGAGTACCTTTTGTGTCCTTCTCTGGCTTAAGCCAAGAGAAGCCTGTGGCCAAGGCTGGAACACTCAGATGACTATATTGTGTTTTTTGCCAAGTTCTGAAGACAATATTCCTGGATTTCCCGAGAAAAGGGCCTTCCTGGGTTGGATGGGTGCTAGGAAGACAAAAGGGGGGCCTAGCTCTTCTCTGTGGTTATTGTAGAAATCAAATGAGTGAATATCCATGAACAGACATGGACACATGGTTAGTGCCATATGTCTTGATGGTGGTGGTGGTGATGATGATGGGGGTCTGTGGGCATCCCACTGTGGTGGGAAGGCGACTGATCCAAGTATGGGGAGGACAGGCCCCAAGCACATGGGGCTGGGCCACACACCTCTCTCTCATGAGGGCTAAGCTCTGTGAGGGTTGAGGCTGCATCTGACACATGCTAGATGCTCCGTTTGTTGAGAGGAGTTATAGGTTTTGTGTGTGTGTGTTTTTTTAGACCAGGTGGTGGTAAAGTTTTTTCCTCCTGTGTCAGGGAAGGAAGACTTTGTGGGACAATTGGCAGTAAGGAGGTTTAAGGATGAATGCTTAATCTCTTAAAAGGAGAAACACTTTATGTGTTTTTTCATGAGGGTAGTGCTAATTAGTAATAATTATTATCTGGTCATTAAGTCAAACCTCCCCCTAGAATTGTTAGGTACCCACACAGACCCAAATTGGGCTAAGAGCAAGGAAACGGTATTAAAAAAACAAACAAACAAAAAAACCTGATTCAGCTCCCAGAGCCTCAGGTTCTTGTCTTTCTTGCCCTTTCAGCCTCCTGCACCTATTGGCCTGGGGCTTTGGATGGCACCCTGTAGAGGCCATCTGATCCAGCCCTCTGCCTCAGGAATGAACGTACATGGCCACCATGGAGGAACGGCCATGTCTTGAACACTTTGAAGACTGCCATGCTGCAGGAACTCTCAGTCTGGGTGTGGAATCCCTCCCCCACAACACAGGTCCTCCGTGGACCTGAATCCCACTGGGTTCCAGGTTGTGCTGGGTGCTGGGGAGAGAGTGGCGAGCCAGATCGACTCTACCTTGCTCACACGGGGCTCAGGGGCCAGGAGGGGAGATGGGGAGACAGACATTGCATAAGCATGAGACGTGCATACACATCATGATAATGTGTGCTGCGTGCAAAGGAAATGTCCGAGACGGAAATGAGGCTGACCTCAGCAGGAAGTGACCTGGTCTGAGGGACTCAGGAAGGCCTCCCCGAGAAGTGGGTGTTCAGCAGAGATCTGAAGCGTGTGTTGGAGTTATCTGGGTGAGTGGGGGTTTGGGGAGAGAGCGCAGTAGGCCTAGCAGTGTGTGAGAAGGTCCTGGGGCCTGCTGAAAGACAGAGGGAGGAGGGGCTGCTTGATTGAGCAAGGTTACAGGGGATCTAGAGAAGAGGCAGGGGCCCGCCCATGAGGGCGCCCTTAGCTTTGTCTAGATTTCCAAGGGAAACGAGCCTTGGGCGGTGGACAGCATGTGTGAAGACTATCTCATACCAAATCTTCGTTCACCTGCTTGGCATTCCCTCCATGGCCCACGATTCTTTGCAGGTTGGGGAAAGCATTGTTCTTCTCCAGGTTTCTTGAGAAAGAGGAGCCAATAGTTCTCCCACTGCTAAGTGGTTGGGATTAAGGTTGCTACAGATACCTTACAGGTTAGGTTGACCAGGTCTAACCAGCAGTCCTTTGGGCAGCAAACCTCGTGCCTTCCACTTGCATGATCCAGCACTTCTTCCTTCTCCTCCAGGTGCCCTGGTGACTGTGAGCCAGGGTGGGACCTCTGGCATCCGATGTCCACCCAGGCTCTGTGCTGACACCAGCTTACAGGACACTCCCACCTCAGTATGCTTGCCTCTGGAGTTAATTTCCTTTCTCAAATCAGATTAACTTCAAAGCTTTTATTCGTTCTTTTAAATTGACTTAATGATTCATTCTTCCTAATTAAGAGATATTGGAAAAGAAAAGAAACAGTATGGTTAGAACTGGAGTTCTCCCATTCCACACCCCTCCCTAGAGGGTATCAGTCTTTTTCAATGCATTTTCATTTATATGTGTATAAATACACAGACAGATAATTTTGTTTGGTGTATGTTGGATTTTTTTTTTAATTGAAATATAGTTGATTCACAATGTTGTGTCAGTTTTTGGTGTACAGCAAGTGACTTCGTTATACATATATTTTTCATATTCTTTTCCATTATGGTTTATTACAGGATATTGCATATAGTTCCCTGTGCTATACAGTAGGTCCTTATTGTTTATTTTCTGTATAATAATGTGTTAATCCCAAACTTCTAATTTATCCTTCCCATATCCTCTTTCCCTTTGGTAACCATAAGTTTATTGTCTACATCTGTGAGTCTGTTTCTGTTTTGTAAATAAGCTGATTTGTATCCTATTTTAGATGCCACTTATCAGTGATATCACACTGGTGTCTGTCTTTCTCTGTCTGACTTAACTAGTAAGATGATCTCTGTGTCCACCCATGTTGCACACATGGCATTCTCTCACTCTTCTCTGTCTGAGCGAAATTCTGTTGCATATGCGCCTCCCCTCCCTTGCCCACCCTTCCCTTGTCATAGTTTCTCTGGATCTGCCTAGGAGCAGCATGCTGCCTCATACAGCAAGTCCATTTTTAGTTTCTGAGGAACCTCTACACTGTTTTCTCTAGTGACTGCATGTCCTTTTTTTAAAGAACATAAGTCTGAGTCCTTTGTTTTATTTACCAACTTCCTTTTTTACCTAATGGTACATCTTGGAAATCTTTGCATATCAATATATGCAGTCTTACAATGTTCCTTTTTAATGACTGCATAGTATTCTGAAGTATATATTCCTATGGGTTATTTACTCATTCTTTCACTGATGAACATTCATTTACATTGTTTACAGATTTCACTATCACAAGCAAATCCTTGTAGGGCACTCTCAGTCTAGCTGAAAGCAAGACTATCTGTCTTAATTGGTGGTGAGGTCTCCATCAGAGGAGGTACTCAAGTAAAAGGTGAAATAGTGTCTTCTTTAGCTCAGAACAGTGATGCTTAAACTTTCCTGTGCATGAGAATCACCAGAAGAGCTTTTAAAGATACAGATTTCTGGGATTGCTGCGCCAGACCCCCAGAGTTTCTGATTCAGGCAGTCTTGGATGGACCTGAGAATCTGCATTTCTAACAAGTTCCCGGGTGAGGCTGCCGGTTTAGGAACCCTAATTTGAGAATCATTCCCTCAGGATGGTTGGCTTCTCAGCCTCTGCTCACTTACTTGAAGAGTCGTCTCCCCCTTGGAAACGATGTTCAGGAAGAATTCACTCTGGGCCCCTCCCTCTACTAGGAAGCAGGTTTTCTACCCAGCATCCCTCTGGGAGGCAGGGCCCTTCAGGGCTCTGGTAATGGGTCCGGAGGTCTGGCAAGCAAGGCTGCTGGGCAGATGTTCCCACTGGGGCTGTGAGCTCCAGGGCCTCTTGACTAGACACAGCCTGTAGCACCAGACTTTTCTGGGTACCACCCCCCTACACACACACTCTTGACCTCACCCCATTCTTCCCTGCAGAGTCTAATGAAGAGCTGAGACTGAGTGAGCTGTTTACACAGCCTGATTGGGAAGTGCTCTGGGGTTTTCATAAAAGAAACAACTGGAGACCACATCCCCAGAGAGGGTCTTCTAAAGGTCTCGAGGTTTCAGGACCCCAAGGCACTCTTTGTTCCCAGCTGGACTGCAGGGGGTCACACTGTGGTTGGGGGAGAGCCTCTCTGGGGTGGGAGTGGGGAGACTAGGCACCTGGATCCTAGGAACTGAAAAGCACCTCCCTTCTCCGACCTTCCCGGTAACTGTTTGAAGAGGACACTTCTGTGCTTAAGGGTGGTCAAGTTGCAAGTTGACAGTCAGACCCCCATGGGCATTTGGCCCATTCCACCTCCCAGAGCTAGATTTTGATACCCTGCAGCTCACCAGGTTCCTTGCTCTTTGACCCCAAGTATGTTGTCCATGAGCATCAGCAGTCTGGCTCATCAGAAGGAAGCTTCCTCTGAGTTCAGTGTTCAAAGGTAGCAGAAGGGAGAAGCGGAAAATGCCTCAGCCACTATGCCCCAAATCCACTGGGAGGAATAGGAGAGCTGTTCCAGGCCCCTCTTATTCATGGGGGCAAAGTTTAGACCCAGTTCTCATCCCATGCAGGAATGTCAGTTGAGCCTGTGTGCCACACTCTCTTGGGTTATGTTTAAGGTTTTGAATAGTCTATCTGATTTGTAACCCTGGCATCTAGCATATGGTAAGAGTCTAAGAGATCCTCGTTGGATAAATGAACAAATATCTTAGACGGTATTTGCAGGATGGGCTCAGGCTTCACATCCCTTGGATGTGAGGTTAGATCCTAAGGGCAGCTATTCAGCGCAGCAGCTGTGAGGGGCCGGTCCCATCACAGAAACAACCTCTGCGCAATCTCAGATATGAAAGGGGCCCTGGGGCAGCTCTGCCTCCTAAGTGGGACGTACTCTGAAGGGGCTGACAGCACAGAAGAGTGTGGAGAGGCGGACTGGCTTCCGGCGTCCCGGGATGCGTGCCCTCAGGGCGCAGCCGAGGTCTGGCGGAGTGCACTCGGGGCTTAGGCAACCTCTGTCCAGGGTCCCATCCCCCATCCACCTCCACCCGCCTTCTCTTGCAAACTCTGCAGTAATACTGGAACTGGCGGGGTAGGGAGAGAGAGAGTTTTTTCATCCTTTCAGACTCAAAACTTAACTTCTCATTTCTCTCAAGATACCCGCTCCTAACCCAAAAAGCGAAAGCGAGGCTGGGGGAATTCTGCTTGGTGGAAAAGCTCAGGGTGTTACTTTTGGTCTGGGTGGGGCCAGTCTCCCGCGTTCACAAGTCGCTCCTTGCAGCAAAAGTGCCCCAGATTCAGGGCATCGAGGGTCTGTGGGTCGGGTCCCCGCGCTGGGTTATGGTGCATATTATCCTGTCTCTTATACACATCTAGATGTGTATAAGAGACAGCCCCAGGGGCTAAGCGAGGGAGCTGTCCGGCCCCCTGCATAGCGGTGGCACGATAGGGCCACAGGTGAGTGCCCGGCTCCGTGGGAAGGAGCGCATCCTCTGGAGGCTTCCCTCTGCGGGTCTCCAAGCCAGGCCCCTGCCCCTGCCCCTCTAACTGAGCGCTTTGAAGTGGCCGAGTTCGTAACCCTGGTCCCCAGCGCGGCGCCACTCCCCGCTGTGCCCGCACCTTGGCAGTGGGCTAGTTTTTTTACATGGGAATGCGCCCCGGAGCACCCGCTGGGCGCCCTTTGTAAATCTGTCCCCAGAAAGGTCCCACCAGAGGCCTCTGGGAGACTCGATTCTGGGTCCCAGGGCTGGAGCCTACAGGCTTAGCTTCCCTCCTCACCTCCAAAAGCTCTTCCAGGGTTAGATATCTCCTTCGGACTTAGGGTTGCACAGTCGGAGCCCTCACAGGTTCCTCTGAGGAAAGTGGAATCAGTTGGGCAGGACTGAGGAGTCCGCTGGGGCAGGGCATCCACTGAGTTTTCCGTGAAAATCCAACCAGCTATTTGCAACATGTTTGTATCAATGCTTAAAAACTGTGCAGACCCTTTGATCCAGCAACTCCATTGCTGCTAAGAAAATAATCATTCACTTCAGTTCAGTCACTCAGTCCTATCCAACTCTTTGTGACCCCATGGACTGCAGCACACCAGGCCTCCCTGTCCATCATCAACTCCTGGAGTTTACTCAAACTCATGTCCATTGAGTCAGTGATACCATCCAACCATCTCATCCTCTGTCATCCCCCTCTCTTGCCTTCAATCCTTCCCAGCATCAGGGTCTTTTTCCAATGAGTCAGTTCTTTGCATCAGGCCAAAATATTGGAATTTCAACTTCAGCATCGGTACTTCCAATGAATTTAGGACTGATTTCCTAAAGGATGGACTGGTTGGATCTCCTTGCAGTCCAAGGGACTCTCAAGAGTCTTCTCTAATACCACAGTTCAAAAGCATCATTTCTTCAGTGCTCAGCTTTCTCTATAGTCCAACTCTCACATCCATACATGACACTGGAAAAATCATAGCTTTGACTAGACGGACCTTTATTGGCAAAGTAATGTCTCTGCTTTTTAATATACTGTCTAGGTTGATCATATCTTTTCTTCCAAGGAGCAAGCGTTTTTTAATTTCATGGCTGCAGTCACCATCTGCAGTCATTTTGGAGCCCCCCAAAATAAAGTCTGTCACTGTTTCCCCCATCTACTTGCCATGAAGTGATGGGCCCAGATGTCATGATCTTAGTTTTCTGAAATAATCACAGATCTCTGCAAAGACGTCTGTACATACAACACACTGGAGTGTTGTTTAGCACTGGGAGACTGCACACACCCAGCTGTGACCATGAAAGTGTTAGTCACACAGTCATTTTCAGCTCTCTGTGACCCCCATGGACTGTAGCCTGCTATGCTCCTCTGTCCATGGAATTCTCCAGGCAAGAATATTGGAATGGGTAGCTGTTCCCTTCTCCAGGGGACCTTCCTGACCTAGGGATCAAACCTGCATCTCCTGCATTGCAAGCAAATTCTTTACGATCTGAGCCACCAGGGAAGTCCTATCCAGCTCTGGAGCTTGCTTATATTCACTAATGAATTAGTTTACCAGGGATCAGATATCACTGGAGGAAATACCTAACTTCAAATCATTAGGAATGATGATACAGAATATTTACTACCCCCCTAATCCTCTTGATCTTGAATTAAGGCAACAGAGTATATATGTGTATGGCAAAAACTGCAAGATAGAAGATAACAAATTATTAGTGGTGGTTTTCTTTGGATCATGAGATAAAGGATGACTATTATTGTCTTAGGTTTTTCTGAAATTTGTTATAATTTATCATATAATCATGTGTTTAAGATAAACTTTAAATAAAACTCCAGTTCTAAGGATTTAAAGCGCAATCTTGGGGGACTTCCAGGTGGTCCAGTGGGTGAGATACCATGTTGCCCATGCAGGGGATGTGGGTTTGATTCCTGGTCAGGGAGCTAGATCCCACATGCCCCAACTTGGCAGAGCCAAAGAAATAGATAAAAACATTTTTTAAAAACCCCACAGTTTTGTCAGGCTTCTCCATAATTTCTAAACGTGAACAGCATGCCTCACAGCACTTTAATATGTGTTTCTCTTTGATTTTCAGAACAGGCTTCCAGCTCTAAGGGGTGAGTGGGCAATTACTGTTATCCTCATTTCACAGAGGAGAGGGCTGGTGCCTCAGGAGGGAGGGTTGGTAGGTAGGAGGCAGAGCAGAGCCAGACACTGGGCCTTCCATAGTGAGAATCTGTTTGCAGACCATGCATGGAGTCAGGGAGTGGAAAATGGGGAGAGGGTGATGTGCAGAGTGGAGCCTCCTGAGCAGGCTCCCTGGGCTCCCCCTGCTGCAGGCCAGATATCCCTGCGGGTGTGGCCAGGACCCAGGCATTCTGGATCTCCTTGCTACCACCAACATGCAACACCCTACCCTCAATGGCAACCCAAACCCTTAATGGTGGAGAAATGAGAACTGTGAAAAAGTGTCAAATAGCAGGAACGTGACCCCCAGTCTCTAGTTTCTCAGAGGTCCTGGCTCTGGTTTTTTCCATCCTTTTCTCTGATGCCACTCAGGAACCCTGCAGTGATGGGAGGAGGCTTCTCCAGGACTTGGACTTGTCCGGGGTTCAGCTTTCTTCCTA
This sequence comes from Oreotragus oreotragus, assembly GCA_006410675.1. Classification (NCBI taxonomy): domain Eukaryota; kingdom Metazoa; phylum Chordata; class Mammalia; order Artiodactyla; family Bovidae; genus Oreotragus; species Oreotragus oreotragus. The sequence continues at coordinate 88,816 of SJYX01020448.1, forward strand.
AAATGTGGTGATTAGCTAGCTGTAGGGAAGTTCCCCCACCTTTGTGTGGCCATCCCTCCACCTCCATAAGTCCCTTCCTGGCTGGCCCCTCACATGGTAAAGAACAGGCATGGTGATGGGGGAGAAGTGTCAAGGAGAGGTTTGTTGTCTTGGGGTGTGTTCAGAGGGTTGGAGCCCAGTTGAAATGGCTACTGTGATAGAAATGGGCCCCTCAGTCTTCCCCATAAGGTTTAGAGAACACTAAAAAAAAATTTCCCTTTTCTCTAGTTAGCTTCGGTGATCTTTGATGTTCTTCTTTCTAACTTGGCAGTTTATTACTCTAAGTCACTCTACGCTTCTGACTTCTTTAACATTCATCCTTGTTTTCTTCTGAAAGCACAGTACAACTTGTGGGGTGGCTGTGTGGGTTGAGTTTTGCTGGGGCCCCCGGTTACTGCTGCTAAGTAAAATTTGGTTTCACTAAAACACACAAAAATTACCTCCCAGAGAACCTTTTTCTGTTCTAAATTCACTTTAGACAAAGGTACCAATTCAGTATAGAGATTTTTAAAAGATTGAAAATAAATGAGAAAAAGAAACCAAGAAATTGAAGCAGAGGATAGAAAAGCAGGTCAAATACCTCTAATATGAATTTCAGAAGACGATAGTTGAGGGAATGGGAAAGAAGCAACATGCAAAGAGCTGACAGCTACTAATTTTCCAGAACTGATGGGTACAAAAATCCTCCAACTGAGAGGAACAGTAATTCCTGGGTAGAGAAAATATATATTGCCTATATTTGCTGCATTGTAGTGAAAATTCACGACACCAGAGATAATGAGAAAATCCTAAGAGAAACCACAGTAAAAGGAAAAATTCCCTACAAAGAAGTGATAATTAAACAGCAATAAAGGAGGTGAGAATACTTTGCTCAGAGAAGGAAACAGTCATCCTCAAACTCTTTGCTGAACTACTTGTCCTTCAGAATGAGGGCAAAATAAGGACTTTTCAAACAAAAAAGGACTGAAGAAGATTTTTCACTTAGATGCCTCCGTTGAAAGCAGTCCTAAAGGATGCTCCTCAGAAAGAAGGAAATTGATACCTGAAGTAAGGGGTGAATGAAATAAGCAACACTGAGGGAAAAAAAGTATATGTTTGGGTAAACCTAAATAAGCCTTGTATGTAAAAAGCAACAACGGTAACACTGGAAACTGATTGCAGAGGGGTTAAAAATAAGGGAAAAAGTACTGAACAACAATAATTAGTAAGATGGAAGAGGATGATTGGAATAAAGCATTCTAGGATTCTTCTGTTATTTTGGAAAAGAGAAGAGTAGAAAGGGAATTTATCATGAAGCTAAGGAAACATGAACTGCAGGATTAATTATCTTACTCTTTTTTTTTTTTTCCTTAAATAAGACTCTTAAACTGAATAAACTGCAGATCCCATAAAACCTTGATCTGCTTCTGTGTGCATGTGTGTGTGCTCACCCAGTCCTGTCCCACTCTTTGGCGACCACATGGTATGTAGCCTGCTAGGCTCCACTGTCCATGAGCTTTTCCAGGCAAGAATACTTGCTGCTACTGCTACTGCTAAGTCGCTTCAGTTGTGTCTGACTCTGTGCGACCCCATAGATGGCAGCCCACCAGGCTCCTCTGTCTCCGGGATTCTCCAGGCAAGAATACTGGAGTGGGTTGCCATTTCCTTCTCCAATGCATGAAAGTAAAAAGTGAAAATGAAGTCGCTCAGTTGTGTCCAACTCTTCGCGACCCCATGGACTGCAGCCCACCAGGCTCCTCCGTCCATGGGATTTTCCAGGCAAGAATACTGGAGTGGGTTGCCATTGAGGGGGTTGCAATTTCTTCTTCCAGGGGATCTTCCTGATCCAGGGATTGAACCTGAGTCTCTTGCATCTCCTGCATTGGCAGGCATATTCTTTACCACTGTACCACCTGGGTCAGAGGATCTAGCTCTGGCGTTATGTTAATGTTTTACACACGCTAGTAGAGTAATACTCAAAATTCTCCAAGCCAGGCTTCAGGAATACATGAACCGTGAACTTCCCAAATGTTCAAGCTGGTTTTAGAAAAGGCAGAGGAACCAGAGATCAAATTGCCAACATCTGCTGGATCATGGAAAAAGCAAGAGAGTTCCAGAAAAACATCTATTTCTGCTTTATTGACTATGCCAAAGCCTGTGACTGTGTGGATCACAATACACTGTGGAAAATTCTGAAAGAGATGGGAAGACCAGACCACCTGACCTGCCTCTTGAGAAACCTATATGCAGGTCAGGAAGCAACAGTTAGAACTGGACATGGAACAACAGACTGGTTCCAAATAGGAAAAGGAGTATGTCAAGGCTGCATATTATCACCCTGCTTATTTATCATATAGGCAGAGTACATCATGAGAAACGCTGGGCTGGAATAAGCACAAGCTGGAATCAAGATTGTCAGGAGAAATCTCAATAACCTCAGATATACAGATGACACCACCCTTATGGCAGAAAGTGAAGAGGAACTAAAAAGCCTCTTGATGAAAGTGAAAGTGGAGAGTGTAAAAGTTGGCTTAAAGCTCAACATTCAGAAAATGAAGATCATGGCATCCGGTCCCATCACTTCATGGGAAATAGATGGGGAAACAGTGGAAACAGTGTCAGACTTTATTT
>SJYX01020448.1:91526-109763 GCA_006410675.1 Oreotragus oreotragus
AAAAGTTGGCTTAAAGCTCAACATTCAGAAAATGAAGATCATGGCATCCGGTCCCATCACTTCATGGGAAATAGATGGGGAAACAGTGGAAACAGTGTCAGACTTTATTTTTTTGGGCTCCAAAATCAGTGCAGATGGTGACTGCAGCCATTAAATTAATAGACCCTTACTCCTTGGAAGGAAAGTTATGACCAACCTAGATAGCATATTCAAAAACAGAGACATTACTTCGTCAACAAAGGTCCGTCTAGTCAAGGCTATGGTTTTTCCTGTGGTCATGTATGGATGTGAGAATTGGACTGTGAAGAAAGCTGAGTGCCGAAGAACTGATGCTTTTGAACTGTGGTGTTGGAGAAGACTCTTGAAAGTCCCTTGGACTGCAAGGAGATCCAACCAGTCCATTCTGAAGGAGATCAGCCCTGGGATTTGTTTGGAAGGAATGATGCTAAAGCTGAAACTCCAGTACTTTGGCCACCTCATGCGAAGAGTTGACTCATTGGAAAAGACTGATGCTGGGAGGGACTGGGGACAGGAGGAGAAGGGGACGACCGAGGATGAGATGGCTGGATGGCATCACTGACTCAATGGACATGAGTCTGAGTGAACTCTGGGAGATGGTGATGGACAGGGAGGCCTGGTGTGCTGCAATTCATGGGGTTGCAAAGAGTCGAACATGACTGATTGACTGAACTGAACTGAACTGAAAGCAGTATGTGTGCAAAAAGTTGTAAATATAGCTACTGAAAGTATAAGAACCTGTGTAGTTTCTAATGTGATAAGGAAATTAAAGACAAGAAAATTTGATCGAGAGTTCCGTGGTGGTCCAGCAGTTAAGAATCTCCCTTGCAATGCAGGGAATGTGGAGTGGATCCCTGGTCAGGGAACTTAGATCACACATGCTGAGTGGCAGCTAAGCCCAAGCGCTCTGGAGCCCGCATGCCACAACTAGAGTGCAGTTGATGTTGGCTGTGACATGCATCCCTCAGGTTGTTCTGTGTTTCCCATGTTAGCTGAGGGAGTCTTAGCAAGCAGTAGAATGGGCAAGACCCAGTGCACAAGTATCTTCAAGCCTCTGCCTGTGTCACACTTTTCTGTGTCTCATTGGCCAGATGTAACAAATCACGGCCAAGACAAGTCTCTGTGGGAGGGATTGTATATTGGTAAGAATACAGGGATAGGCATTCATTGAGGGCTTGTTTCTATAGCAATCAACCAAAACTGTAAAGGAAACATAAAAATCAACCCTCCCTAAATAGTGTGTGGTAGTCCACATTGGATGCTGGAACAGAAGAAGGACATGGTGGAAAAACTGGTGAAATCTTGGTAAAGTCTGGAATTTAGTTAATAATAATGTACCAATGTTAGTTTCTTATTTTGACAAATGTACTATGGTTTTGAACCCTTATTTTAACATTAGAGAACTCTAGGCGAGATATATAGGAGAAACCTCTTTGCTATCTTTGCAAAACTTTTCTGTAAATCAAAACTTATTCCCTGGCAATCCAGCAGGTAAGACTCCATGCTTCCAATGCAAGGGGCACAGATTTGATCCCTGGTTGAGGAACTAAGTTTCTACATGCCATGCATAGTGTGACCAAAACCAAATAAAAGGAGACTTATTGCAAAATTAAAATTTATATTTTTAAAAAAAGAAACCACCCTTCAACACATTGAAGCACAACCCAGATAGTTTTATGGGTGTTTTTTTGCCAAATTATTCAAGAAACAGATATTCTTTTTTTATTTAGACTTTCAGAAAATGGAAAATGAAGAGACATCTTGTAATTAACTTTTATGAGGTTAGTGTAATCTTAATATGCAAGCTGATTAATGACAATATGAGAAAAGAAAATTATAGGCCAATCTCAGTTATGAAGAGAAAGGCAAAAATCATAAATCAAATATTACCAAGCTGAATATATATATATATATAATTGACCTAGCAATTACAAAAGAACAGTTTAACATGACAAAATCCAAAGTAACTTACCAAATTAAGTGCTGCAAGGATTAAACCAGTCAGTCCTATTGAAATCAACCCTGAATATTCACTGGAAAGACTGATGCTAAAGCTGAAAGTCCAATACTTCGGCCACCTAACGTGAAGAGCCAACTCACTGGAAAAGACCCTGATGCTGGGAAAGATTGAAGGCAGGAGAAAGGGACGACAGAGGATAATATGGTGGACTGGCATCACCGACTCAATGGACATGAGTTTGAGCAAGCTCCAGGAGATAGTGAAGGACAGGGAAGCCTGGTGTGCTGGCCTCCCTGGGGTCGCAAAGAGTCAGACATGTTTGAGCGACTGGACAACAACAAAGAAGAAGAAAACTCACAATAATCTCAATAGATGCAAACAGAAAAAGCATTTGGTAAAAATTTAACTTCACTGATTATAAAAACTCTCGACCAATTCAGAATTGATGCAAACTTCCTGAACCTGATAAAGGCTGTCTAGCAAATACCAACAGCAAACAATATCCTTGGTGGCGAAATATCTGAGGCATTTCCTTTAAAATCATGCATGGTAGAGATCTACCTGCTATTGCCGATACCATTCAACTTTGTACTACATGTTTTGGCCAGCAGAGTGAGACAAAAAAATAATAATAATAAAATTTATAATGGAAGAAAAAATTACCATTTTACGTGCAGATGACATGATTGTCTACTAAAACAATTCAAGGAAATCTACAGGTAAGCTGTTTGAAGAAAGAGTTCAGTAAGATGGCTGGTCGTAAGGTCAATGTATAAAAATTCATGTACAAATGATGACATGTACAGTGTACAAACTGTTGTCTCCGGAGGAAAGATGGGAAACAGGATGGAGGATAGGCTTTAGTCACACGTGTAAAGTTTATTTCTTAAAGGACAGAAAGAGAAAGAAGGTCTGAAGCAAATAAAATCTTACTTGTTAAATCTGGATGCTAAATCTTGTAATATATATTATGTGGTTTTCTTTTTTTTAAGTTTCTGTATTTTATGTGATTTATGCAACAGATACGTGTCTTAAGAATTATAATTTAAAGATGAAAACTGAGCCTTGTGGCGACGCCAACACCATTTTGCTGCCTGTGTTCCGCTTGCCCATTCCTTGTCTTAAGCCCTATCCTGAATGTTGCATCTATAAATTCTTTGCTGTTTTAAAAAAAGAGTTTGAGAACTTCCCTGGTGGCAAAGTGGATAGGAATCCACCTGCCGATGCAGGGGACATGAGTTCTACCCCTGGTCCAGGAAGATTCCACATGCCTAGGAGCAACTAAGTGCCTGTGCCATGACTACCGAGCCTGCGCTCCAGACCCCACAAGCCGCAGTTGCTGAGCGCAAGTGACTAGAGCTCTGCAGCAAGAGGAGCCACTGCAATGAGAAGCCCTAGCACCACAGCGGAGTGGCCCCTGCTGACCACAACCAGAGAAAGCCCAAGTGCGGCCGCGAAGACCACAGCCAAAAAAAAGGGGTTTGGTGTACCATATTTTCCCTATACTTTTCCATGTGTTCCAAACGCTTCACAATTAAAATGAATAAAGCAAAATGCGTCTGTTTACAATCTTGAAAAGAAAAGTGATTCTAAGAAGGAAAATTTGGAAAGAGTACCTTGGTGGAGAACTCTGATTTCTTCTTCTGTGTCCTCTTCGCTATTCACGCAACGATGTTCCCTGAGCGAGTGCGTCCCTAGTGCCAGGAACTGGGGACTTGGGCTCTTCGCATTGTTGGGTGGGTGGCTGAGGCTGGGATCACGTGTGTGAGTCGCACTGGCATGGTGACTGGAGCACGGCCGCCACTCAGTATATGGGGACCGTTGCTATTATCGGGTCTTAAGAAATGGCACAACTGCCAAGGCAAAAAAAAAAAAAAATGCATCTGTCCCTCATTAATCCTAACCTCGGCTTCATTGTGCCCAGTGCCTGCTCACACAGTCAATGTTCAGCCCGGCGTGTAAACAAGTCATCGCCAGTAGGGCTCTTGGTGGTGTAACTTGGGCACTGGAGGGCACGGGGGTTGCAGGGAGGCCTGTAGATTTCCCGAGCCAGAGAGTGAAGGACGGAGCCGTGGTGGGGGTGTGAGTGCTCTTACAGGAGATGCACAGTCTCCCTGGGCCTCTGCCCAGGCCTGGCTTTGGCCCTTCGTCCTCGCTGCCCGTGCCCTTCTGCGTCACCTTCAGCCACACAATCAAACATATATAACAAAAGAAAATAAACAAGACATCCAGCTTGGGTAGCCTGGGTAGCATTTACTGTTTGCTGTTGCTGAGAATCTGTCTTTGAATTAAAAGGCACAGTGTGTGGGGCAGGGTTGGGGGTGGGGGTGCAGTGTGTCTGGCTTCACTATTCTAGAACAGAAGAATCACCCAGGTCCCTGAAAACTCTGGAAGCCCTTGCATGCTAAAATGGCTTGGGGAATGTGCAGATGCTCAGGAGTCCCGTCTGGTGCTGTGAGCACGGCGGCTTTGGCGCCACGTATGGGGCATGTCTTGGAGGACTGGGGAGCCCCTCCCTGGGCCCAACACCCACTGCATGTGGCAGACGCCCCGGCACTGGATTCTGCTGGAGTTTCGGTTGGAAGATGGAGGCTTTGAAACTCCACTAGACTCTGAGGCCAGCCAGTTTCCTTCTTGTCTGGAGCTGGGGAAGACCTGGGTCCAAGCATGTCCAAGCCTTCTCCCTGGCCTTGCCCTGCTGAAACTGGGCCTTGGCTCTGCAGACTGGGAGCTTGTGAGCCTCCCTCCCGCTGGCTGGTGGGGAGGGAAACTGGAGGGGTGCCGGTTTGCTGCTCCTGTCAGGACCTTTCTTTCTTTCCCCATCGCCCCGAGCCCAGAACTCTGTAGCTCCCTGCCAGCACTGCAGCCTCACAGGCTGGCAAAGCCTGCTCGGACGAAGACTCGCAAGTTGTGAGTCGTGACTTGTCTCAGACCAGGGACCACGGGCCATGCTGAGTCACTTGGGCTTGTCTGTTCTGAGAAGTGCTGGGAGGGCCAGCCTTGCAGGCACTGGGGGGAGCAGTGGAGCCTGCCCTTGACTGCTGGGTGGACTGGCCTCAGCTCAGGGGCATCAGAGCCGATCCACTGGGGTCACGTCTCCCTGGAGAGAGGCTTTTGGAGAGGCCTTTGGAGCCCAGGTTGGTGTTGCTTTGTCAGGGCCTCTGCCTCAGGAAGCCCTACGTGCTCAGGTCCCCGCAGTCCCTGGGACTCTGCTCCCCATCAGCTCTGACTGGGACACAGCTCGTACGACTGAGGCTGGTGCAGTGGACAGTCTGCCCAGGGTCTCTCAGGAAGTCTTAAGAGTCAGAGTTCTGAGCTTCCCTGGTGGCTCAGATGGTAAAGAATCTGTCTGCAGTGCAGGAAGCCGGGTTCGATCCCCTGGAGAAGGGAATGGCTACCCACTCCAGTATCCTTGCCTGGAGAATGCTATGGACAGAGGAGTCTGGTGGGCTCCAGTCCATGAGGTCGCAAAGAGTCAGGCACAGACACGACTGAGCCACTGACACTTTCCGTCCAGCCAGGGAGGGCCAGGCTGCTGTCCTGGGTTCTCCCGTAGCTCACTCAGCCTTCCCGCACTACTTACTTAGAAAACAAGCACAGAGGCGACAACACTGAGAAGCACCTTTTGTCTCTTTTTTCCTGCTCATTAGATTGGCAAAAAAATTGAAAGGACTAATAATGCCCAGTGTTGAAGAGAATACAGGGAAACAGGTACTATACTATGAATATGGCAAGGAGCAAGGGGCCCAGCCTGCTCCTGACAGGCCAGCTGGCAGGATATATTGATATTTAGATCCTGCACACTTCTAAGGACATTTCACTTAAAAACTTACACAGGGATACAAAAACATCTTGCAATTCCAAGTGTATCTACAAAGGTAGATAACACAGAAAGTTATGTTCACGTCCCTGCAGCTTAGTTTGCAATTGTTAAAAAAAAAATAGCAAGAGCCTTAATGTCTATCAATAGGGTGAAATAAACTAGACTCTGTACTATTGAATCTTCATGGCTGTTAAAGTTAAAAAAAAAATGAGGTAGATCTGTGTGTACCAACTGCTATGAAAGGATGTTTGTGATACAAAAGTGAAAACAAGTCACAAAGTGAAAACAAGTCACAGAACCATGTGTTTAATATGATCTCATTAAACAAACAGCCGTGTGTGTGTGTGTGTGCACACGTGCATGTGCACATACATAGGTACAGAGGGAAAGGTCTAGAAGAAGATCAGTGGTGGTTTTCTCTGGGAGGGGGCTGATAACTGAGATAATAGACTTTCACTTTTTCATCTATATATTGCTATATTGTGTAATTTTTTTTTTACTGGTGTGCCTTTACTTTCAAGTAAAAAGAAAAAACAACTAAAAAAAATAAGCAATTGTCCTTATGTGTCATGAGGACTTGAATGAACATGTGTGTGTATACATGTGCATGCATGTGAGATGGAGGAGAGATTTCTCCTGTCTCTCCCAGGACTGAAAGCTCTTCCCAGGCAGGCTCTGTCTTCCCTCTGGTCAAATCACCCAGTAGGCCCCACAGCTGGGTATAACTCCCATTCCTAGACAACTTCCCATGTCTGTCCTCCCACCCCCCATGTGACTCCCCGACTCGGTGTCCCAAAGCCCCCTGCCCGTCTCCTCTGTGGCCTCTTCACACTGGTGTTCCACCACCCCCTGACCACATGCAGTTGCTCTGTGGGTCCCTCCACAGAGGGACTTTGCTCTTCAAATGCACACAAAGAGGAGCTTAATAAATGTTCAGTCAGTGACCTAAGAATGAATAATAAAGAACCGTGAGTGGGACGGTGGACGGAAAGAGACCTCCGAGATCAGCCAGCCCACTTTTCTACCCAAACACCCAGATGCCCTTGGCTTGACACCTCTGGTGATGGGGCGGCCACGCCCACCCAAGGCACCTCACCCCCTCTTCCTGTACTGAGTGGTTTCTTTGGGTTAATCAGGAGCAGGGGCTGTGGCTGAGCATTTCCAGGTAGATTTAAAGCCCATGATCAGTTCAGCCGGCAGTTTAGAAGTTGATCTGGCGTGAGATGAAATCCCTCCGTGTCTCCAGCCAGGAGAGACCATAGCTGCTGCAGGTGACGCCTCATCCAGTTTCAGCAGGTCAACCCCACCCTAACCACCACGTTGGCAGAGTAGATTAAGCATTAAAAACAAACTAATTAGTACTTCAGGGTAGCTTCATTCAGAAAATTACCGCACCAAGGAGGTGTCTCATTTGGAACCGACTTAATTAAAAGACACTTGGTAAATTCCTGTAACAGATGAAGACAGCACTTTCCAGAAATGCCATAATCGAAATGTTTTTACTGCATATATCAAACGGTTATTAAATCTTTAATATCCTAATTCCTTAAGAATGCAGTTGTCAGTGACAAACAGCAACCCTGGCAACAAAGGAGCCAATTGTTCCCTCCTCTTGGCTCTGCGAACCTCAGGAAGTCGTTACTTCTCTGGTGGACTCCGACCTGTACATTCTTAATTGCGTGTGAGTACATGCCAGCTCCGGGAGGAATCCATCATAAAGATTATTAATGGGAAGAAGACTGATTCTGACTGGCTGACTTCTGGTTTAGGAAAAAAAAGCATGGCAGGGGTTGGTTGAATATCTGACATGTGTGTGGGTTGTGGTCTGGAGGGAGCACAGAGAAGCTGAGTGAGTTGTCCAAGTTGCCCAGCAAGCTGGAGGTTGGAAAGAAGGCCTTGCCCATCAGTATGTGATGGCCAGGCTTGGCTCCTGCCCAGATGCGGCCTGAGGCAGGCAGGATGAAGTGAGCAACTGCTCGGTGCCCCCCGCCCTCCCCCGAAGGCTTCCTTCCAGTCTAGTTCTCCTGGGACCCAGCACTTCTCCCTAAAGGATGGGGGCCAGGCCTTCCCTCAGCGCATCTGGCCCTGGCGTGGCTCAGGGGAAAGTGAAAGTGAAGTCGCTCAGTCGTGTCCGACTCTTTGTGACCCCATGGACTGTAGCCTACCAGTGTCCTCTGTCCATGGGGTTTTCCAGGCAATAGTACTGGAGTGGATTGCCATTTCCTTCTCCAGGGGATCTTCCCGAGCCAGGGATCGATCCCGCATTGTAGACAGACGCTTTACTGTCTGAGCCACCAGGGAAGTCGGCAAATGGTGGAGGGTTGGGCAGTGGGTCCATTGACCCAGGGGAAGTTGACAAAATGCAGAATCTCCCAGGCTTTGGGAGGCAAGGGGACTGAGGAAGCTTGTGAACAGAGTGGGGGCCCTCTCAGAATAAACAGAAAGTCACCTTTTTGCTGACTTGCTGCAGGGCTGGTAAGCGGCATGACCACTCCTCGCTTCTGTTTCCTCACCTACAAAAGAGGTGGAAGGTTTGGAGACAGTGTGATCTGAATTTGAATCTTGCTTAGTTGTGTATCTTGGTATTTGGAGCCTCTGTTCTCTAACCTTGCAAAACGGGGAACATGTCCCCATGTCAGGCAGGTGAGTCAGCATGAGCACATTTGAGGATACTGGACAGGGCTCAATACATTGATTGGTTTTGATTGTTCCTAGCCCTTTGGGCTTCCTTGGTGGTTCAGAAGGTAAAGAATCCACCCACAATGTGGAAGACCTGGGTTTGATCCCTGGGTTGGGAAGATCCCCCAGAGAAGGAAATGGCAAACCACTCCAGTCTTCTTACCTGGAGAATCCTGTGGAGGGAGGAGGCTGGTGGGCTACAGTCCATGGGGTCGCAAAGAGTCAGACACGACTGAGGGGCTAACACACACACACTCACCCCTTCAGCTGGGTTTGCAGGAAGAGGAAAGGGAGATGGTGTGTTGGTACCACATCCAGATGGTGAGCAGGGGGTCCTGGCTGACTTACTAACCAAGGCTCTGACAACAATCAGGCCCTCAAGGTGCAGGTGAGGAGGGTTGGTTATTGGTCATCCAGACCTGTTCAAGCACCCAGGGTGTCTTTTCTCCCACCCCAGTACACGGAGCTCACAGTGGGTAGTGCAAGGGCTGCCTGCAGACTCTGCGAATAGACTCAGAGTGCAGTGCTCCATGGGAACCACTGGAATCAGCCAGCCAACAACCTCATCAGATGGATGGGGGTACTAGGCACAGAGAAGGTATTTCAGGTTCCCATCCGGAGAACCATGGCTGAGGTCCCTGGTCTTCTGGACACCCCCTACCCTGTCCTTGCTGCTGCTGCTGCTGCTAAGTCACTTCAGTCGTGTCCGACTCTGTGTGACCTCATAGATGGCATCCCACCAGGCTACCTCATCCCTGGGATTCTCCAGGCAAAATTTTATTTTTTAAATAGCTTTATTTTATTTTTCTTAATTTTTATTTTTTATTGAAGTATCATTGCTGTACAATATTATGTAGGTTACAGGTATACAATTACAACGATTCACAATTTAAAAAAAGATTTATTTATTTGGCTGTGTTGGGTCTTGGTTGCAGCACCCAGGATCTTTGTTGCATCTTGCAGGATCTTTTGTTGTGACGCCCAGGCTTAGTTGCCTCACGGCATGGTATATCTTAGTTCCCCGACCAGGGACTGAAGCCCTGTCCCTTGTTTTGGTGGGCATGTTCCTAACCATTGGACCGCCAGAGAAGTCCCCGCAGCGGTTCACAGTTTTTAAAGGTAGTGCTGTGGCAGGAAGGGGGACCCCTTGCAGGGCCTGAAACTGGGCTCTTGTCTAACACTCGGAAATGAATTGTCCGAGGAGACACATGTGCTGACAAAGCAAGAGATTTTGTTGGGAAAGGGCACCCAGGTGGAGAGCAGCNGTCCCCGTAGCGGTTCACAGTTTTTAAAGGTAGTGCTGTGGCAGGAAGGGGGACCCCTTGCAGGGCCTGAAACTGGGCTCTTGTCTAACACTCGGAAATGAATTGTCCGAGGAGACACATGTGCTGACAAAGCAAGAGATTTTGTTGGGAAAGGGCACCCAGGTGGAGAGCAGCAGGCTAAGGGAACCCAGGAGAACAGCTCTGCTACGTGCCTCACAGTCTCGGGTTTTATGGTGATGGAATTAGTTTCTGGGTTGTCTTTAGACAATCATTCTGACTCAGAGTCCTTCCTGGTGGCGCACGTCTTGTTCAGCCAGGATGGATGCCAGAGAGAAGGATTCTGGGAGGTGGTCGGACATGTGGTGTCTTCTTTCCACCTTTCCCGAACCCTTCCGGTTGGTGGAGGCTTATTAGTTCCATGTTCCTTACCAGGACCTCCTGTCGTAAAGCAGCTCATGCAGATGGTTACTATGGTGCCTGGCCAGGGCGGGTGGTTTGAATCAGTGTGCTTCCCCTGACAGCACTCCTTTTATAAAGTATTGGCTGTATTTCCCCACGTTGTACAATAGATCCTGTAGTTTTGTTTTTTTATTGGAGTATAGTTGCTTTCCCAGCGGTTCTTTTGTGGGGAAGGCAGCCAGGTCTTTATCCACCTGGGTCATTGCCCATCATCCTACTCTGACTCCTACCACCCATTCACCCAAAGCCCGTTCACTATGAGCCCAGCAACACCCTCATCCCCAATTTGACATATTTTTAATATTCCATTTGAACAATTTTTTTGCATCCTGTAGTTTTTCAAGGAGTTTCTTAAGCCAGTTCTTATTTACAACGGTTCTGCCTTAATGAGGGTCAACTGGTGAACTTGAGAAGCTTCTAAGAAGAAATGGACAAGACCTTCTCTGTCCTGTCTTGATTTGCTGAGGGAGGTTGTATGAATGGTCAAATTGGTACCCAGGGAGGAAGAATAAAAAATCTCCCCCCTCCTGCAAAACACAGGATAAATTACAATCATATAAGTAGCGAGAATAAAAGAATTCTATTTCTTGGAATAAGCGTTTTCTTGTTCCTAGTTGTAGTCCCTAGTTGTAGGGACCCCCATTTTCACCTTCTCATACAGTACTGATTCATAAGAAATAGTGTAACCTTTACAAACATTTCATCTGAATGAGATCTTTATTTGCAATGGTGTTTGAGTACTGTATTTTTTCCCTGTGCATTACGTTAGTGTTATAATATTATCTTTCTTTGAAGATAACATGCATGCTCTCCTGCCAAGGAACCTTTACACAGATGCAAACAAACAAAATTCCTTCATATTCTGAGAAAATGAGGCACAGCATAGAAAAGGAGCAGGAAGGAGAAATCAGTCTTAACTTGGGTCACAGACATACGGCAGAAATGACTGCAAAATCAGTGTGCAAAGAAACAGTGGGCCTGGGTGAAGGGTCATGTTGGTAGGACCACTAAATAAAGAATAATCAAAAGATAAGGAAAAAAAAAAGAAGGAAATGGAAGACCTTGGGAGAAAGTCATTCATGTGTAGAAAAAGGGGCACTCCTTCCCCTGTAATTAGGAGAACATCAAGAATTTCTCACTCTCCTTGTTCTCCATTCCCTTTCATCTCTTCCCCCTGCCCAGAGGAGGGGGGATTCCTGGGGGGACTTGGAAGTGTAAATGGGGGCCTTTTCTCTAGCACATTCCCCAAAGGATTCACTGAAGAACTAAAGGGCTAAATAATTTAAAAGCAAACTGCACAACCAGTAGAAAATAGAATTATTAACTTTCTGGAAAGGGAAGATGTTTCAAAGATGGAAACAGTGGATAAAAATGTAGACCAGTAGGTGGTGGATTGGCTAGGTCTGAATTTCCATATGTAAACCAAAACCAAAACAAAACATAACTGAAGGGAAAACATGCCCGAAAGCTTTAAAAACGCACCATTTGAACCAGTAATTCAATTTCTGGGGAGTCTTTGCTAATGAATAGACATTACACATGGAATTTGGTTATGTATAAAGTTGTTTATTGTAGAATTATTTATGAAAGCAGGGGAAAAAAAACAGAAAATAACCTGAATATGCTGTGATTGAGGAACAGCGCAGCCCATCGAAAAGAATATTGTGAAGTCATTTTAAAGGTTCTTTGCAAAAACGTTCACCAAGAGGCAGTGATACAATGCGTTAGCAACATAGGCTCGGGTCGACTGGACCTGGGTGAGAAGTCAGGTGCTACTTGTGTACCTTGGGACTTAATCTCTCTCCCTAAGCTTTAGTTTATACATCTGTAAAATGGGGGATAATAATAGTACCTACCTTAAGGGGTTATTGTGTCACACGAAACAATGTTGATAAAGTACTCAGCTCAAAGTAAGCCCTCAACTGTCACATATTACGATTATTATTACTTTTGTATAACATAGAAAAATGATCTCTGTTCATTCACCTTAATTCAGCAAATATTTATTGAGGTCCTATTTGTGCCAAATACTGTGCTACATACTGGAGCTATAGCAGTAAATAAATTAATGCTGAGTGAAGAGAAATCAGAAGGAAGGCCTGCAGCACGAACACAGACATGTTAAAAAATAGAAGATGCCCAGGAGGAAAAAAAAGATGAAAGAGAAATAAGCCAAGGTGTTAGCTGTAATTTCTTTGGATAGTGAGGCCATTTGCTGGTCTGTCCTTACTACCCACTTTTCTTTAATGAGTAAGAATTTCTCTTATGAGTAGTGACAAACTTCCTATATTTTTAAAAGTCAGAGAAAAATGCTGGAGCACACTGATTAGCCTTTTAAGGGCCAGGATCACAGCATGAACTAAGGACATCTTCAGTACTTTTGGTCACGAGACAGGGAGGAGGCAGCCTCAAGGGAGCAGCCTGGGAGGTCCTGATGTTTTTTTGGTCATGGAGCTCCCTGCTGCGGGGCTGAATGAGGACCTTGTGGCCTGGAGATGGGCAGGAGAGCATCTTTTCTTTCTCCAACAGGAATGGTCCTTGGAGGCCTGGCTCCACCCCCTGCCCTGGAAGCCTTCCCAGCCTCCTGGGAACCTCTCCTTACCCCATCCTAAACTTCTGTTTGGAGAGCACTTGGCAGGTCCTCTGATGTCACCTCTCCCTTCCAGCTGTGGGACACTTACCGAATCTCTGATGCCTCTGTGTGGGCAACCCCCCCAACACGGTGGTGGACCCCATGGACTTTTTGCTGAGTCTGCAGTCAGGAAACATCCAGCTCTATGAATCAGGGTTTCTTCCCTGCACTAGCAGGTGGCTTTTCCTGCAGAAAGCATCCCTTTGTTCCCTTTCTGAGACCCAGTTAGGTATCAAAGGCTTCCTTCCCTGGGGAGATGCCAAGAAAGTGGCCACCCCACTGCTCTGGGGAGGGGCAGGAGAAGGGCTCCAGGGGTCAAGGGCATGTCTTTGGTTGCCAGTCCTGCTGGGTGCCTGTGCGCCTCCCTCCCTCTCCTGGCCCTCACTTCATGCATTTCTAAATGGGATGAGTTGGGGGTGGGGCAGCTGGGATCACTACCAGAACTGGGATAGTTCAGTCAGGACACAGGCTAATTGTAAAGACAACAAGCCTTCGTGGTGGCTCTCCTCATCACCCCACTTCACAGATGGGAAGACTGAGGTGCTGAGACATTAAGCTACATGTCCAAGGTCACCCCGTTAGTAGGTGGTGGAACTGGCATGAAAAGCAAATCAGGTGTGATGGACCAGTCAGCACAGCATATTTAAAGAGACTTAGCTTAGGTTTTGGGGGCCAGCTTCTTTTACCCCTATCGTGAGGTGCTTCCCCAAAGGACATAGAACTGGAGCCTGAGTTCTGACCTTTGCCAAACCCTCCAGACCTTGGGTAGATCCTTTCATTTCTGAGCATGGTAGGCACAACAGTGTTTACCACCTGCCTAAAATATCTGGGTCCTAGTCCCCAGAACCTGTGACTATGCTCCCTTACATGGCAAACGGGACTTGGCAGATGTGCTGAGTTAAAGATCTTGAGATGGGCCTGGATATCCCAGTGGGGCCCAAGGGGTCAGAAGGCTTCTTCAAAGCAGAAGCTGGGAGAGTCTGTGGGAAGAGGGGACACACCCGAGCAGAGATGAGGGAGGTTAAGCGCCGCTACGCCCCAGGTGCTGGATGAGCTCAAGAGCCAAGGAAAGCTGGCTGCTTCTAGAAGCTGAAGGAGGCAAGGAAATGATTCTTTCCTAGAGCCTCCTGAAGGAATGCAGGCATACTGGCACCCTGATGTGCGGACTTCTGACCTCCAAGGCTGTAAGATAATAATATTTGTGTTGTTTTGAGTCATTAAGGTTGTGGTAATTTGTTACAGCGGCAACAGGAAACAGATACACGGGGCCTCAGCCGTGCGCCTGTAAACAAGCCTCAGAGTGGCCGGGGGGCCGACACGCTGCACATTCCCCACAGGCGGCCCAGTCTCAGCCAGTGGGGCCTGGAGTTATTTGGGCTGATCTTGTGGGTCTTCTCTGGGCTTCTTGATCCCTGGCTGCATTTCCTCGTGGAAGGACCTGTTGCTCTGCCTCTTGTTCCCACTGGGGGTGCCCTGGGATGAGGGCAGGGAGGAAAAGAGTGAGAGAGGCTTTGCAGGGCGGGCCTTGCTGCGGGTTGCTGGGCCCTTGCCTTGAGACCAGCCCCTCAAAGGTCAATACTGCCCTCTGGCTCCCATGTATAATTAGAGCCCTTGGTCTGGCCTCTCTCCCCAGACGGGCCTGGGTTGAGGGCACCTGTGAAGAGGGCTCTGCTCCCCATCTGGCCCGGTTCTCTAATGCGTTCCCAGCACGGGCACAGCGACACTCACGGAGCAGGTGGTCAAGAGTTGTTTGTTGAATGAGTGATACAGTGACACAGACACACAGCTCAGCAAACCACACCGTCGTCTCTGTACCTGGACACACACTAGGTACCTACATACAAGTGAGCACACAAGCACACCCAGGGAGGAATGTGCACACATATACACATATAGGAATGTGTACACATGCACCTTAACTCAGCAAATATTTATTGAGGTCCTATTTGTGCCCAATAGTGCATTATATACTGGAGCTATAGCAGTAAATAAATTAATGCTAAATAAAGAGAAATAAGAAGGTAGGCATGCAGCATGAACACAGACATGTTAAAACATAAAAGATGCTCAGGAGGAAAAAGAAGATGAGAGAAAAATAAAGGTGTTATCTGTAATTTCTTTGGATGGTGAGGCCATTGGGTGGTCTATCCTTACTACCCATATGCACACACACACATGTTGTTGAAATTCACACGTGTTGTTGAACTCCTCTACTTAAGGAAGAGGAACCTCTGTTTTGTGGAGACAGTTAGGATGCCAGCTAGCTTAGTGGGGCCTTGGAAGTTTTATGAATCCACTTGTTGGGCCCAGCAGCTGAGGAGAACTAGACAGGAAGGAGGAGGAAGATTTCCCACTGATCGTTGGTGGGTAGCCAGATGCTGGCTGCCGTTGGTGGGTACACACACCTGCACACCACGAGAGCTAGAGCTGGGCATGGGGAGGGACTGGGACCCCCACAGATGTCTGAGTCCACCTCCCTCCAAGGGGGGATGAGCCCCTACAAGTTAGGCCTTGAATCATAACCCACCTGGGATCCTGGAGAAAGCCCAACATTAGGGCCTTCTCCGGAGAAGGCGATGGCAACCCACTCCAGTACTCTTGCCTGGAAAACCCCATGGGCAGAGGAGCCTGGTAGGCTGCAGTCCACGGGATCGCTACGAGTCAGACATGACTGAACGACTTCACTTTCACTTTTCACTTGCCTGCATTGGAGAAGGAAATGGCAACCCACTCCAGTGTTCTTGCCTGGAGAATCCCAGGGACGGAGGAGCCTCGTGGGCTGCCGTCTATGGGGTCACACAGGGTCGGACACGACTGAAGCGACTTAGCAGCAGCAGTAGCAGCAGGGCCTTCTCAATGTTGATCTGATCTTTTAAGAGACAGGGCAGGGAGGCAGGGTACTGAACAGAAAAGAGCCTGCTTGGGATGGCGGAAAGGCTGGCTTTGAGTCCAAGCTGTCATTGACCAGTTGGGTGACCTTGGGCTAGTTGATGCGTGTCAGCTTCCTTATCTGTGAAATAGGCTGATGAAGGTACCAACTTGTCAAGGGTGGAGGGAGGATTAAGAGTCAGGTGCTTAAGTTGTTGCCAAAGAGCCAAAAAATGGTCATAGCTTAAGAAAATCGAGGCACTCAATACAAAGTCTACTCAAGCCATCCTAGACCCAAATGACGGGGGAGGAGATGAGGAATCCCCGCAGCCTGGAATCCTGTTCCAGGCAGGTTGAATCCTGGGAGGGGTATAACCCACGCTGACCGGGTGCTGACTTGCTGTGTGACCTTTAGTAAATTGTTTTGCTTCTCTGAATCCCAGCTGTCCCATGTGAGTTCATGAAGCTCAAATGAGACTGTGTATTTGAAACTTTTAGGATAAGTGAGGAATTCTCACTTAGCTGGGAGCATCTCTGACCATCCTTGAATATTCATTATTTTTTAAAAATTATTTTTAAAAAGTCTATTGAATTTGTTACAATATTGTTTCTGTTTTATGTTTTGATTTTTTGGTCATGAAACATGCAGAATCTTAGCTCCCTGATTGACCAAGGATCGAACCCAAACCCCCTACCTTGGAAGGCAAAATCTTTAACCACTGTATTGCCCAGGAAGTCCTGGACTTGCATTATTGATGATACCACTCTGCCAGGCCAGCTGACCCTTAGTCGCTGACCACAGTCCTCCTGCTGCCTCTCACAGCAGGCTCATGGGTGTTCACTGAGGCTGTTGACAGGATCCAGGAGCACCAGCTGGGTCTCTGCAGGCCTGGCTTCAGTTGCTCCTGTTTCCTCATCTAAACTCAGGACATGACCCAGGGAGCATCTCCACCCAGCATGGCTCCCGGAGCCCACATGTCCTGGGTATCAAGATGGGGAGTCCCCAGTCTCTTGGAACATCCTGGATTCTGCCCTCTGTGAGCTCCCTCCTGGAGGTGGAAATATGGGGGAAATACAAGACCTACAGGCAGATGAATCAGAGCCTGGCCAGACCCTCCCTGTTGGCACCAGTGCTGAGGGGGTCTCACCTGCTGACCCAGTGCTCCCATGAGGCTGGGCTCCAGGCACGTTCACCTTCCTCGTTCCTCAGCATGGCCTGTGGGTCTGTGGGCTGCTGAGACAGGAGTGGGTTGTCAGGTCGAGTGTCCATTGCTGTGCCCTGTCCTCTCACCAGTCCTTGCTAAGCAAGGAGGCCCAGCCCCCCCAGGGCCTGGTCCCCTGCCAACTCCACACTGCCCAGGGTGATCGGGAGGGGTGGCTGCAGCCTTGCGCCGCTGTGATGGCCGTCCAACCTGGGTCACTGGTGCCGGGTTGGTGGGTAGCCTTGTCTCCGAGCCTGCCACGCCCTCCCTTGACTCATTCGGAGGCAGCACTTCCAGGAGAGTTTTTGGCCTCTGAATTCACCTTTGGTTTGGTTTCTGCTCGGGCAGCTCAGAGCAGTTTTGTTTTTAAGTGCAAACCCACAGAACTGCTTTCCCCTTTCTCTGATCCCCCAAAACAAACAAAGGATGTTGGTCTGCATTTTGGTTTGTTTTGAAGCTGAGGGAAATGGGTCACCTCAGGAGCTTCGAGGGTGGCCAGGCCGGTCAGGGAAGCGTGAGAGTGTCTGGTGAGGGCTGGGTGGGGGCCCCGGGTGGCGCCTCACTCCCTCCCAGGGCGGGCTGGCCAGCCCACCCGGTGTGGGCCCTGCTTCCACGGGGTTTCCAATCACCAACAGGGATGCTTGGAGCTGGGGACTCCTTGTGGGGCGGGAGGCCTGGGTCTGAGGCATGCCTCTGAGGCCCCTTGCTGTGTGATGTTAGGCAAGGCCTGCCCCTCTGTGAACTTTCATATCCTCCCTGGTGAAACTGGAATTGGCTCCACTCCTGGTGGGCTGCCGTCTATGGGTTCGCACAGAGTCGGACACGACTGAAGCGACTTAGCAGCAGCAGTAACAGGGGCTGGAGGCTAGTACCTTAATCCCTAGGACTTTGTCTCCTCCCTGAGACCCGGCAGCGCCTTTCGGCCTGATTCTATCGCCATCTGGTGGCCAATTCTCTAATAGCAACCGGGTCTCCGCCAGGCTGTAGAAGGTTCTCAGCCCTGGCTGCGTAGTAGAGTCACCAGAGAGAGCTTTTCAAAGAACTGGCCACCCCAGACCAATTAAATCGTCACCTCTGGGGGCTGGGGCTGGCATTAGGGTTTGGTAGGGCTCTCCAGGTGATACCAAGGTGACGCTGCGGTTGGATACCACTGTAGCACCAGTAGTTTCTTTCCCTGGTCCTCAGCCCATCAGCTGGGAAGGGTGTGGGAAGAAATTCCAGACACTCTCTGAAGAACATGCTTCACTTCCCTTGTGTGGACTCGCTCCAGTGCTCTGAATATTCAGAGACAGGCAGATCAGTGAGTCATGACCAGGACCATGGGAAACGTG
>SJYX01020448.1:135066-156620 GCA_006410675.1 Oreotragus oreotragus
GTGGTCCTGCGGTCCGGCCCTGCGCGCCCTGTCGCGTCCACGCCCGGAGAAGCTGGCCTCCAGCAGTGTCCGCGCGTGCCAGCGCCTTTCGGGAGGAACGGGCGGCTGACGGTCGAGTTAGGCCGCAGCGACCGGGGCCGGAGCTGGGGCCTGGGCAGAAGGTTAGGCGTTGGAAAAGGAGGTCTCCTTGGCCTTAGGAGACATCCCTGTCTAATTCGACGGCTCATTCAGTCACCGGATGTAGTGGCGGATTCAGGAAACTGGTTCCTAGCCCTTTGGATTGGAGGCCGACAGCATTAGTGACTTGTCCAAGGTCACACAGTGGGGAAGAAACCAAACCTCAGTTTCTTTCGTCTGTAGAATGGAGCAATCATCCCTCTTCTTCATTGGGTTTTTGGGAAGAATGAGTTGATTAACTTCCAGTGTGCGGAACAGTGCCTGATATGGAGGAAACCTTGACACTTACCCTTGAGACTTTTTGGCGGAATCTAGCCCAACCCCTGCAGACTATTTTGTGCCACGTGGTGCTCTGGAAAGGGTTCAATAAAGGTAGCCCCTGTTATTTTAAGCATTATTATTACACATTTGTGTGCCAGGCATTGAGTAACTTTCAGGATAGTTCATCGAAAAGCCTTTAAGTTTACAGACAGCCAAGGTCAGGCTGGAGCAGGAAGTTGAATGTAGCTGCAGACTTGGGCTGAACCTAAGCGTGTTCCACCTGAGGCCTGGAACTGCCTAACCGCCTCCCCTCTCCAGGGGAAATAGGGAAATGAGCTCCTCCTTTGCCTAAATATGCTGTTGGTAAGGCCAGGGCACATTGCCCAGGGTCTGCCTTCTTGCTATCCCAGCTCTGAACTGAGTTCCAACAGGGTCAGACTTAAGCCTTGATGCAGCTTTGTTTTCAGGGCTTGGAGTGGTGCCACTTGGCAGTAGTAGGTACTTGAGAAGGGTCTGTGGGGGTAAATGTACTCTTACTTTTTATCCAAAGTAGACTCACCCTTTTGACAGAAGGATATATATTTATATATTTTTTGCCATTCCAGCGTGTGACTTAGTAGGTGCTCATCAGTATCAATATTCAATATTTGTGGGATTATTGAAGGTTATATGTAGTGGCTGCAGGCCCAGCCCACAGTCCCTTGATCATGGACATCCTCTTTGAGGGACACACATCTCATTCACTTCCAGAAGATAGCCTTGTCTAGCAGAGTCACAAATAATTAAGGAGCTACAGCAGTGTGTAGAGCCCTAGAGCTGTGAGAGGCAAAACTGTTTCCTAATTTGAAATAATTGCTTTGAACATGTTATCCTCATTCTGCGACTTTCAGAGTCCTTTGGGAAGCTTGTTGAACTGATGTTTCTGGCTTGTGGGGGAGGGTGACTTTGGTGAAGGGGATTCTCCTAAAGCCCGTGAGCCTGGTGCCTCTTCCCTCTCTGATGGTGAGTGGGTCAGAGGCTTCTGCTGGAGTTGTCCTGAATAAAGTGACCCTGGGGTTGGAGGCTGTTCTCAGTTGATTACTTTATTTCTGCTATTCTGTAGGCATGGGCTGTTTGTAGATAAATGGGGGGGCTCAGGGAAGGACCAGGAGTGGGGAGTTGTCTGTGGGTCTCTGGCCCCATTGGATGCTAGGCAGATGTGGACAACCACCTCCAAGCTGGTGGTCATGGGGGATATTCACCCCTACCTTTACTGGTAAGATGCTTCCAAAGTCCACTTTGCTGTCACTGAGGGTCAGCCCAAGCCTGCAGGCAGGCCCTCAGGGTGCTCAGGGCAGCCTTGGGCTCCGCTCTGGTCACCCCTCAGTTGCACTTGGGCACAAGCTTCCATTTCACTGCCTGCTCTCCCAGGGCTGAGGGTGAGTGGAAATCTTAGCTCTCTACCTGGAACTATGCTGGAAAGAGTCCTGGGGAGCAGACTGAGCTTGTGCAACGCAGCTCTGACGTGAGCCACAGGGTCTAGTACACAGGCTGAGTTACTTGCTTGTTCCTGTTTCTCTGCTGTAAGAGTGTGATGATCATTGTTTCAGCCATTCTTTATTGAGGGCCTGTCAGCACCCTCCTGGCCGGTTGACATATGAACTATGATGTTGAATCCACTGCCCTCCGAGCCCTGGGGGAGGAGTACTGGTTTTTCCATTTCGTGGGTCAGGAGGCTTGAGCACAGAGTGGTGAGATAACCGTCCCAAGGTTACACAGCTCAGTGGGAATGGTGTTGGAATTCAGGGCCTGGTCTGGCCAGCCCCGAGTCCTGGTGCTTTCACTCTGCAGCTGCCACTCCCGGGTGCGACTTTGAGGAGCTAGTAGATTTGCGTGCCTTTTGAAAGGTAGGCCTTGATGTTCAGAGGGAAAGTGTTACTCTTTTACACACTGGTCAGAGTGAGTGTGTACCTGGGTGGGTGAGCAGCAGTCAGTGGAGTCACTCTGTTTATTGCAAGGGCAGTGGCTCAGGGTGTTTGTCAGGAGAAGGGTCAGTTTTTTCTTGGGATGAGGAGGGAGGCATTCTTCCAGGACCTGGCTGGACAGTATTCAGCTAAACAATGCCTCGTTATGGTTGGGGAGGAGTCTGAACCCTGTGATTCAGGATGACCTTTTGGCAACCTGCCCAGCAGCTGTAATTATGATAGGAAACATATAAAGTGACAATCTTAAATAAATACTACCTGTGCCTGTTACATGGTTTCTGGGTACCAGCTACTGTGTGGTTGTTTAGTTGTTTCTGTACTAAGTTGCTGCTGTACTAAGTGCTTTCTTTATACCAGCAGTCTCATTTAGTCCTTGAGAGGGCTGCTGAGTCAAGTACTCTTACCCCGCACTGGAACTGAAGAGAAATGAGAGGCAGATAGGTTATGACCTGCCTAAGATCTCAGAACGAGAGTGGTGGTGGAGCAGAATGGGAACTCGGGTGTGCTGGACTCCCGAGTCTACCCGCCCAAGCACTATCTATTTTACCCCCACTGGGGCAAGCCAGGCAGCGAACCTCTTGCTCAGGCAGGAGCCCCAGGGACTCCTGGGACCCAGACCTTGGCGTGCTGCCTGCCAGCCCAGGTCTTCTCCTCTTGATGGGTGGGAGGGCAGGCAGGGTGTCCCCAAGTCAGCTACATTCTCTTGAGGCTTGTGGAAGGCTGTGCCGGTGGTGGCCCCGCTTCCAGGGTGTTTTAAAATAGAAGCAACGCCTGGAAAGCCTGGCTGCCCTCTGTGAGACACTCATGGAAGGGTGTGGGGAGGAGGACAGCCGCACTGAGAGCACAAACCTTCCTGAGCCTGGGCATTGCTTTGCCAGCATCCCGGAGATCCATTCAAAGCCATTCTCCTGGGCTGCCTCTTCCGGTGAGAAAGTGTGGGTGTAGCAAGGCTCCTGACGGTGTTGGCCTCACGTGTTGGCTTTCAGAGCAGCTCTGGCCTCCTACTGGAGAAGTTTCTTTTCCTGGGCCCCAGAGTTTGGAGGAGTTGCTTTTGCTCTAATCCCTGGCTGGTCGGATGCTCCTCTTATAGGCTGGCCCAGTTCTGCCCTCCACAGATGGCCTGGAATGGCGTTAGAAATAGCAGAGCTGTGACTTCCCTGGTGGTCTACTGGCTAAGACTCTGTGCACCCAGTGCAGGGGTTCGATCACTGGTCAGGAAACTGGATCCCACATGCTGCAACTAAAGCTCCCCAATGCCGCAAGGAAGATCGAAGATCATGAGTGTCACAGCTAAGACCCAGTGCAGCCAAATAAATAAATATTAAAAAAAGGAAAAAGAAAGAGCAGAGCCAAAGGCTTTTGTACAAGTCTTCCTTCCTAAGGGAAACCAAAGATGGTGATGATGATGGCGATGATTGTGTGTGGATTAGGGACCTGCGGGAATTAGATGTACACTCCCATGGGGTAATTAAAGAGAGCATGATGAAGTGATCATTTGCAAAGGTGTGGGCAGAGTGTGGGGGATCTGAGAGGGAGTGTGGGCCTCTGGGTCCTTTAGAACTGGGAGGGGGCCCTTTGGCAAGAGATGTGGCCTTGAGTAGAGGGAAGTCACTGCCCACCTGAGGCCCAACAGGGAGGGATGAAGTTGGGGGGATGAATACCCCAACTTCACTCTCCCATCTTCTGCTGGTACTCCCTGTTGGCTGAGCCTACCCCACAGCCCACACGATCAGTTCTTGGGGCACAGATTAGGATGGAGGAGGAACGTGCATCTGGAGGGGCAAACAAAGAATGTCTAGAACAGTGGATTGTGGCTACACTACCACTTAGCGAGTACCCACTGTGTGTCAGACAATTCTATGTGTTCTATTTACCTTACTTAATCCTTGCAACAACGGCAGTAGAAAGACTCTGTTGTTAGCCCCATTTTATAGATGAGCAAAATGAGACCCTAGGCGTACAAGTGGCTTGTCCAAAATCACACAGCTAGAGCCTCTGCCCGTCACATAGCCCCTTCCATTAGTCACTGTGCCCTGCTACCTGGGTACTCAGATGAGTGGAGAAATTCCATGGCAGGTGACTCTTGATGTTTAGGTCTTAGTCCTCTTATACCCTTGTCATTGAAAATACCGTCTCTTGATTCACTGGGTGTTACCTGTGTTCAGAAGACTTGCTCTCAGCTGTTCCTGCCTGAGCCCTTTGGACTTGTGGCCACTCCGCTCTCTGTATCAGCCGTTGCAGTGGTCGTTGGCTCTCTGAGGGCATCAAGGCTCTGCTGCCTGGATCCTTCCAAGAGAGCTTCTGCGGAGAAAAGAGCATACTTCAAAGTGGGGGATTCGGTGGGTGCTTGGTGCGGGGAGCCAGCCCACTCTTCTCAGTGGCATCTGAGGGCCGCCTGCCTGTGTGATAAACAGTGAAAGGCTGCGAGGGGGAAGGAGGCTTCTGAGTCAGTGCCTCAGGCGAGTCACACACACTGGTTAGGGAGCTCTGCCCTCCTCCTGCCTTCTGGGCAGGGTGGCCAAAGCTACAGCTGGCCACGTGAGGGTCGAATGTGCCCCCCGCAGGCCTCACCTGTTAGCCCTGCCGCCCCTGTGATTTAACTCTCTTCCTGGAACCAGTGTAGACGCTGAGAGAGGTTTTCCTTCTGGTACTGCTGCTGCAGCAGCCTTTGGCAGTGTGACTTGTGGCATCGTGAATGCAGCGTGGCTTAATTTCAGACACATTGTTAGGTTTTTAAATTTTCTGTTCTTAGCTTAGAAAAAAATTATCAAGTGCCCAGACAACTTAAGTGATTAAATAGAAAAAAAATGAAAATGCTATTTTCATCTCGCTCCTTTCCTAAACCCCTTTTCCGTTCTAGAAGCAGTTCCGAGGTAACCACAGTAAAAGTTTTCCTTCAGCCACATGGACTCATACATATTCTGTGACTTGCTTTTTTCATTGACCTGTTAGTGGCTGCCTGTGCCACCGTGTGGAAATCTCCCTCATCGTTTTTGATTATCACACGGTGTGCCTTAGTTTGCAAGCACCGTAATTTTTATTCATTTGTTTCTCTGGTGGTGGACATTTAGGTTGCTTCTGGGTACCGTGTTAAAAATAACCCTGCAGCGGGCATCCTCGTGAGCACTGGGTGCCCCTGCAAGTGTGTTCCTAGCAGTAGAATTGCCACTAGGGTTACTGCATGTCTCCTTGGGCGCTGCCAGCAGTGGGCTCCTCGGGGGCCGTACTGTGCTATACTCCCCTGCTTGGTGAGAACGGGCGTGATCAGCAGCAGTAGATCCTGTCACGTGTATTTGTGCGCACCTGTTGGTTGAGTGAGCTTCCCAAACACAGATGTGTCAGTCTCTGTAATGCGGCTCCTTGAAGCCCTTTGGATAAAGTCCATGCTTGGGTCTGAGGTTAGAAGTAGCAGAGCTGTCTTCTGAAGGCGCTTGGTTGGTCTCCTCAGCTTGAGTTCAGCATTCCTTAGGCCATTGTGAGGATGGGGCATGTTCGTTGTGGGTCTCCCCAGCATCTGTGGTGGGCTTGCTGGGTGGCTCAGGGGTGAAGAATCCACCTGTGAAGCAGGAAACACTGGTTCGATCCCTGGGTTGGGGAAGATCCCCTGAAGCAGGACATGGCAACCCACTCCAGAATTCTTTTTTTTAAAAATAATTTTATTTATTTTCTGGCTGCGCTGGCTCTTCGTTGCTGCGTGGGCAGCGAGCGGGGGCTGCCCTGTAGTTGGGGTGCACAGGCTTTTCCGTGCCGCGGCTTCTTGTAGAGCACACACTCTAGGCGCACGGGCCTCAGTCGTCCTGGCACGTGGATTCAGTAGCTGTGGCTCCTGAGCTCAAGAGCACAAGTTCAGTTGTTGTGGCACACAAGCGTAGTTGCTCTGCAGCCTGTGGGATTTTCCCAGATCAGGGACTGAACCCATGTCTCCTGTGTCTCCTGCATTGGCAGGTGGATTCTTTACCACTGNTGGCTCCTGAGCTCAAGAGCACAAGTTCAGTTGTTGTGGCACACAAGCGTAGTTGCTCTGCAGCCTGTGGGATTTTCCCAGATCAGGGACTGAACCCATGTCTCCTGTGTCTCCTGCATTGGCAGGTGGATTCTTTACCACTGAGCCACCTGGGAAGCCCCCACTCCAGTATTTTTGCCTGGAGAATCCCACGGATAGAGGAGCCTGGCGGGCTACAGTCCATGGGGTCGCAAAGAGTTAGACATGACTGGGGTCCACCCCTGGCAGCCGCCCCACCCACTAGAAAAGCCCAGCAGAGGGGTGGAGCCCATGTCGCCCCCTGCAGAGTCCCTCTGAGCACGCCTGCCCACCTATGCTGGTGCTGCAGCTTCCCAGTGGGCGGAGCGCCTGCCTCCTGGTTACATTGTTTACTTGTCCCTATTATCAGATACTGTTTCCTTTTTTTTTCTACTGTAAAAATACTACGTGGCCTTGTCCATATTTTGGATAAATGTGCGCATGCCAGGCTCTGGGATGCTTTGAGTTCAGTGGGGTGATCTGGGGGCAGGTGTGCATTTTTTAGTGGTAGTGGGGAACTGGGAGCAGAGAAGCTGCCGGTGTCATGTAGCTCATGAGTCCAGGAGGATGTGTCCTCCCATGATGGAGGTTACATAACTGTTACGCAGACCATGCTGGGCGATATACTATCTCTCCCTTCTGAACTTCCAGTATGGGCTGGCTTTTCATTCCTCAGCTGGAGTGGAGCTTGCATAATCTGTTCAAGGTCAGCCAAGGAGTGTTGGGTAGGCAGGCTGGCAGGCAGTGGAGGGGAACCAGTGATTCCTGTCTTCTGGTGTGACTTGTCTTTCTCAAAGTCATCAGTGACTACAGGCAGGTCTGCTCAGCCTGACCCGGCCATTTCTTGCTTCCCGCTTATCTTTGGGAACCATGCTCCCAGACTTTGCCTTGAAGCCGTCACCCAGCTAGAGACCTGGGGTCTTGCCTTCCCCTTCTGATTTCCGTCTGCCCAGGGCTGGCTGCCCGCCCATGTCAGAGCATCCTGTTTTACGCTCAGTCTCGGGAAGCTGAGCTCCTAACAGCCTGTGCTTCACATGTACGACCTTATGTTTCTACTTCTGTATGTACTGCAGTGTGCTCACCACCAAAAATTTAGTTTCTGTCTGTCGCCATGTAGTTGATCCTTCACCCTCAGCCCCCGCCCCCGCCCACCACCCTTTTCCCTTCTGGGAACCACTACTCTGTTCTCTGTGTTTGTTTGGGTTCATTTATTTTTGTCTCTTTTTTTTGCATCCCACATATGAGTGAAACACAGGGGACTCAAAGAGGATATGTCCCTCCAAGATGGAGGTTACATAAACGTCTTCTCCATCTGACTTATTTAATTTAGCATGATACCCTCAAGGTCCAACCACGTTGTCATAAATGGCCAGATTTCATCTTTCTTTTTTTTTCTAGTGGCTGAGTAGTATTATGTCACATGTGTGTGGATGCACACACAGACACATACATGCATACACGTGCCACATCTTCAGTATCCATTCAGTTGTTGATGGGCTTGTAGGCTGTTTCCATTTCTTGGCTGTTGTAAGTAGTGCAGCGACGAGGACAGGAGTGCACTTGTCTTAACGGATTAGTGTTTTTGTATCCTTTGGATAAATACTGGAAATAGAATTGCTGGATCATGTGATATTTCTAAGAGTCTCGATACTGTTTTCCGCAGTGGCTGCGCCAGTTTACACCCTCACCAGCAGCACTCGGTGGTTCCCTTTTCTGAAGACACTTGGACGGATGCTGCAGAGACGATGGGGAGTGGTCTGGAGCCGGTCCAGGTGGCGGGAGGGGCCAGGACCAGGGTTCAGCCTGCGGGTCAGGGCAGGCAGGCTGCAAAGTGAGAAAGCAGGACGCCGAGCTCTCTCCCCCTCTAGTCCTGGCCTGAGAAAGCATGGGTGGCAACCATGATTTCTACAGTGAGATTGTTTCTGAAGCAGGTGCTGAGAACTGTGTTGGGTGCTGTTTGCCGTTGTAAGAAGGCTGAGCTCAAACAGGCGGAACCGCTTCAGTCCTGTCAGATAAGTGCAGCCAGACACCAGAGGTAGGCAAAGAGGAAGACCACAGGAAGAGCAGAAGGGGGAGCTACAGCCCCACAGCTGTAGGGAGCCTTTGGCAAAGAGGGCCTCAGGGTCATGCCCTCCTTGGCGGTTGTTGCCTCAGGCCGAGGAGCGGGTTTGGCCCGTGGCTGCTGTGCGCCCTCCCTGCCAGCTGCTGCGCTGGGGACGTGAGGAGAGCCTGGTCTTATATGTGCTCGCTGCGCCATCCCACCTCTCTTGTCCTGGATGGTAATCTCCTTAGTGGCCACTTTAGGGTGATTTTTGCTGTGGGTGGAGTGTGTTTTGACAGGTGGCTTTGCTTTTCAGTTTTGGAGATTAGGGATAAGCAAGAGCATTTGGGGAGCATTAAATGATGAGTGTTCTGCCTCTTTCCTGAGGGATGGACTGGTCCAGATGGGAAAGCTGCGTGTGCCTGGTGAGGTGGGTCCTGGAGCCAGGGGAGGGTACCTGGGAAGGCCCTGACCCCTGAGGTACAGGGGGTCTTAGCTGATCTGGAGATGTTGGTACTGGACTGCTCTCCCTGTCTCCCGGCTGGGGCTGAGTTTGTGCCCAGGTGGGAAGGGGACAGCACTGAAGAGGGGTCCTCTGTCCACTGATAACTGTTAGTGGTGGTGTGTGTGCAGAACGTTCGGGGCCCTTTGCTGAGACATTCTGGACGTTTCCTTGGGGCTCTGTTACCTCAGCCTTCAATCCCTGGTTGTTTCCTTGCTTCTCCTGGGAGGGGCCCAGGCCCATCTGTGGGCTAAAGCAGGGAGGGCCTGGTGGTTGGTGTCCTGGTCTGTCCCTGGGGTGGGTGTGCCTACGGGGTTCGTTTGGGGTGAAAGGGGAACAGGTTGGGAGAGGGAAGTCCGCAGACTTGGGAAAAAACCAGTCAAAGCAGCCTAAAACGGGTCTTCCCCCAGTTCTTTGTGCCCTGATCCTAATGTGGGTTGAGTTGCCTTTGGTTCCAGCCTGATCATGTGCGAGAAATAACAACAGCAACAACAATAGGAGCACGTAAACAGCCTGCTGGGCTGCTCCTCTCTGCTCTGATACAAAAGGGAGCTGGGGCAGAGCTAGCAAAACCTCTGAAAAAAAGTAAACTAGGACTTGGAGCGCAGTTTCATAATTTAAACTGTGGAGGCCTGCAGGTTTGTTTGTTTTTAAACATTATGCTCGTGGTTCTGTGTGCCCCCTGCAGTGTCTCTGAAGTTAAGGCTTTGGTCAGGCTGAACTTTCACTTGTGATGCTGCTTCCCTGGGATCACTTGGACCACTTTTCACTGGTTTCCCACTTAACCAGGAACATGCCCTGTGGGTGTTTATTTATGTGGGTACATTTCTATGTGACTTTACATGGGGTGTACGCAGTTCCCGTTTGGTAATTTAGGCATCCTGTCTTTAAAATAGATACATCTTTGGGTTACTTGAAGTTTTGGCTATTTGAGGCTAACAATTTTGGAGATGGAGAAGATGCAGAAGATAATGCTTTCTCACGTTCCCCTCTCCTCCTGGGTGGAGCACGGGGTGTGTGCCGTCCAGATTAGAGTCTTAATTCTGGGTACATAATGTGTCAATGTGGAGGCTCCCAGCAATACAGCGTGGTCCTTAGGGTGAGGACTATTGGAAGTTCTTGCCTTCCTTGAACACTGAGGTGTTTAATCAATGCTTGTTGACTGACATAGTGATTTGCATCAATCCAAAGTAGTACTTTGAGAGTCGGTTTTAAAAATAAAATCACATTGGCACTCAGGAGATGTTTGTTTGAATTAAATTTGGGAGGGATGTATTTGCATTTCCTTCCATGGGAAAAAGTTGCCTTGTTAGGTAGGTAGGTTTTACTCTTTCCTCTGTGAGGAATATGATACTCTAAAAGCAGGTTCCCATAAAATACAAATGTTTTGTGAAATGTTGAGTCCATTCTGACACATAGTAGGTACCCATAAATGTTTGTTGAAGGAATGAAATCAGAATTGTTTGGAAAATATGATACTCTGAAAAGCCTTGATTTCTATTCAGTGTATTTAATGTCCTAGCAGCCAATATTTTGTAAGAAGATAATGTCTTATTGGCAAGAGTCCTGCAGTTCAGTAAAGTAGCTGGCTCATGGGAGTGTGTCTTTGACAATCAATTCATTTAGCAAATACTGACTGACTCCTGCCATATTCTGGGCCTGTGCTTAATCCTGGGGATACCTAAGAGAAGAGGTCTCCAAAGTCAGACTGGTCTGCTGTCAATAAAAACCTACTGGGTGTTTCCACCTCTGGCCGCAGAAGAAGCAGGAGACCGCACAGGTTTCTTTTGTCCACACATGGGGGAAAAAGGTACCTGGAAGTCAGTGCTGATGATTTTTATTGGTGGAAAATGAATATCTGTAATTTCCAGAGTGTTTATTATGGTGATTCTTTTATTATAGCAGAAGATGGCTGTACCTCCCACGTATGCTGATCTTGGCAAATCTGCCAGGGATGTCTTCACCAAGGGCTATGGTGAGTGTTGCATGGAGTGGCGTTTCAGCTCAGAGACTGGGTTCGCTTGTTTGGTATTCTACCCGTCACAGTTTGAGAGAGCTGGGTCAGGCAGCTCTTAGAACTTTCATGTCAGGGAAAAGAGATAAGCCTTCTGTGGCTAGTCAAGCAGTTTTGGTTGCACACCCAGTTCAGGTCGGCGAGCGAATTGCTCAGACTAGTGGACCTTCTTGTTTCCTCTCCCAAGCGGGAGCAGGTCTGGGAGCTGCTGCGGTGGACTGCGGCTTCTAAATTTAGCTTGTCCTTAGGCTGGTGCTCACGCAGTCACACACCTTTTTCTCAGACTCCGCTGGGGCTGCAGGTGGGGCTGTGCCTGTGCCGTCTGCCACTGTTCTGTGGCAACCAGGCTCCATGGCAACCAAGCTCCACCCATAGAGGCAGGCAGCAGTGGAGACTGGTGCCCTCTGCACTCATGGCATTTTTAAGATTTCCTAAGGGAAGCAGAGATGCTGCTCTTGAGTTGTTTAACCTATTAACAGTGACCATGTTCTTTCTTTAGGATTTGGCTTAATAAAACTTGATCTGAAAACAAAATCCGAGAATGGATTGGTAAGTTGTCTGGCCCACACGGAGTATGGATATTTATTGTAGATCAGTAAATAATAAATAACTTCCATCTGAGTGGCAAGCAAAGGAACTTTTCTGATTGTGGCAACTTGTGGTTGTCACATTTATTGCCTCTTCTGTGGAATGGGTGGTCCAGGGGAACCAAGCCACTAGGTCCCCAATTCAGCATCTATTAATACTCATAGGAATATGAGGCAGGCCTCCGATTTATTTTTCCTTATGTATCTTATTTCAAAATTGACCTGTGTTCTATACCACATGATTATTAAAAAAAAAAATTAGTAGTGTCATTTAGATTGTGCATGTGGTAATTGTCGGAAGGAAGAAGTTTTGGGTAGAATTACTGCAATGTCTGCTTTAGCTCAGAGCTTTTTCTCTGTGTGAGCCTGGAGACAGGATGGAAGGAGGACAGGATGCCTTCCTGTCTAGACTGAAGAGTTGCAGGGGAGGAAGGAAGCTGTCTCCTGATATAGAATTCTCCGTAAGATTCCTTTAGTTAGCGGATTCCATCTTTAAATAGTTGTTTAGTTGCAAAGTTGTGTCCAACTCTTTGCGACCCCATGGGTTGTAGCCCACCGAGCTCCTCTGTCCTTGGAATTTCCTAGGCAAGAATACCAGAATAGGTTGCCATTTCCTTCTCCAGGGAATCTTTCCAACCCAGGGATGGAATTCGCATCTCCTATATTGGCAGGCGGATTCTTTACTGCTGAGCCAGCGGGGAAGCCTTTTTGACACTTTAAACATCTAATTGGATTATAGATGGAGCTTTTGCGCCCACATGTTCAGGGTCTCACCTTTTGCATAAAGGAGAGTGCGGTCCGTTTAGGGTTGGAGTGATGCAGAATGAAGTGCTGGCTTGCAGGCTGTGACTGTCTTCTTTAAAGGAATTTACGAGCTCAGGTTCAGCCAACACCGAGACCACCAAAGTGACGGGCAGCCTGGAAACCAAGTACAGATGGACTGAATATGGCCTGACGTTTACAGAGAAATGGAACACTGACAACACACTAGGCACGGAGATTACTGTGGAAGATCAGGTAATGGTCACCTGTGGGAAGATGCAGTTTTACCAAGTGACGTCTGCCGGCCTGTCTTGTGACTAAACCTGTTGGTGAATTTCTTTTCTGTTCAGCTTGCGCGTGGCCTGAAGCTGACCTTCGATTCATCCTTCTCACCAAACACTGGGTAAGAACTTCATCTGCTTTCTCCTTAAGGACACTTAGCAGTGTTTTATGGTGAGGTTCATTCTGTGCTCTTTGTTATTTTTTTTACTGGCCTCAGCTGAGGAGGCTGCAGGATTTCTGGTCCAGTGATGCTCCATTCCTTGTGAGTGAGGCTGCTGGTAATCTTATGTGGCCAAGGCTGTAGGGCAGTGTTTGGAAGCAGGGGCTAATGGGTCGCTGTTGCTAGCCTTATTTTTTTCAGGCTGGAGAGCCCTTTCCCCAGCTTGCTACCTAGGGACACTGAGAGTGTGTGGGCTTAATTGCAAGGTGGCTCCTGAGGCTGCACATTTCTGCTTCAGGCCCTCCAGCCACAGGTGGATTAGGCTTGCTGGTTATTGAGGACCTGGGTCTTCCCTGATGGCTCAGCAGGTAATGAGCCATCAGTGCTGCAGTGCAGGAGACACAGAAGATGCAGGTTCGATCCCNGTATCTTATTTCAAAATTGACCTGTGTTCTATACCACATGATTATTAAAAAAAAAAATTAGTAGTGTCATTTAGATTGTGCATGTGGTAATTGTCGGAAGGAAGAAGTTTTGGGTAGAATTACTGCAATGTCTGCTTTAGCTCAGAGCTTTTTCTCTGTGTGAGCCTGGAGACAGGATGGAAGGAGGACAGGATGCCTTCCTGTCTAGACTGAAGAGTTGCAGGGGAGGAAGGAAGCTGTCTCCTGATATAGAATTCTCCGTAAGATTCCTTTAGTTAGCGGATTCCATCTTTAAATAGTTGTTTAGTTGCAAAGTTGTGTCCAACTCTTTGCGACCCCATGGGTTGTAGCCCACCGAGCTCCTCTGTCCTTGGAATTTCCTAGGCAAGAATACCAGAATAGGTTGCCATTTCCTTCTCCAGGGAATCTTTCCAACCCAGGGATGGAATTCGCATCTCCTATATTGGCAGGCGGATTCTTTACCGCTGAGCCAGCGGGGAAGCCTTTTTGACACTTTAAACATCTAATTGGATTATAGATGGAGCTTTTGCGCCCACATGTTCAGGGTCTCACCTTTTGCATAAAGGAGAGTGCGGTCCGTTTAGGGGTGGAGTGATGCAGAATGAAGTGCTGGCTTGCAGGCTGTGACTGTCTTCTTTAAAGGAATTTACGAGCTCAGGTTCAGCCAACACCGAGACCACCAAAGTGACGGGCAGCCTGGAAACCAAGTACAGATGGACTGAATATGGCCTGACGTTTACAGAGAAATGGAACACTGACAACACACTAGGCACGGAGATTACTGTGGAAGATCAGGTAACGGTCACCTGTGGGAAGATGCAGTTTTACCAAGTGACGTCTGCCGGCCTGTCTTGTGACTAAACCTGTTGGTGAATTTCTTTT
The DNA here is from genome assembly GCA_006410675.1 of Oreotragus oreotragus. Lineage (NCBI taxonomy): Eukaryota > Metazoa > Chordata > Mammalia > Artiodactyla > Bovidae > Oreotragus > Oreotragus oreotragus. Next base: position 149,166 of record SJYX01020448.1, read on the forward strand.
CTGTTCAGCTTGCGCGTGGCCTGAAGCTGACCTTCGATTCATCCTTCTCACCAAACACTGGGTAAGAACTTCATCTGCTTTCTCCTTAAGGACACTTAGCAGTGTTTTATGGTGAGGTTCATTCTGTGCTCTTTGTTATTTTTTTTACTGGCCTCAGCTGAGGAGGCTGCAGGATTTCTGGTCCAGTGATGCTCCATTCCTTGTGAGTGAGGCTGCTGGTAATCTTATGTGGCCAAGGCTGTAGGGCAGTGTTTGGAAGCAGGGGCTAATGGGTCGCTGTTGCTAGCCTTATTTTTTTCAGGCTGGAGAGCCCTTTCCCCAGCTTGCTACCTAGGGACACTGAGAGTGTGTGGGCTTAATTGCAAGGTGGCTCCTGAGGCTGCACATTTCTGCTTCAGGCCCTCCAGCCACAGGTGGATTAGGCTTGCTGGTTATTGAGGACCTGGGTCTTCCCTGATGGCTCAGCAGGTAATGAGCCATCAGTGCTGCAGTGCAGGAGACACAGAAGATGCAGGTTCGATCCCTGGGTCAGGAAGATCCCCTGCAGGAGGAAAATGGCAGCCTATTCCAGTATTCTTGTCTGGAGAATCTCATGGACAGAGAAGCCTGGTGGGCTGCAGTCCGTGAGATTGCAAAGAGTTGGACGTGATTTAGTGACTAAGCACAGCACAGCACGGGAGGCAAGAGGATGTGTTGGTCTGCCTCAGCTCCTAGAGCTTTTCACAGTGGCTGAGGGAGTTGTTCTCCTCCAGAACACACTCTTGTTTTTTTCCATTGAGCAGTTGGGTCTTTTAGATCTGGGAAGGTTGTTTTGCACACTGATGATAAGCCTCAAGGGCATGTATTGAATTTCATTTCTTAGTTTTTTTAGTTTTTAAAAATTATGGTAAAATGCACATAAAATTTACTACCTCAGTTGTCTTTTAGGTGTGTGGTTCAGTGGCATTCTGAATTCCATTTTTTGCCATTTGATGTTATTTTCTTCTCTCCTTCCTTTTTCTTCTTCCAATGAATATTCATTAGAGGGAGATGCTCCCGAGTTCAGACCCTCAGCAGGGTGACCACAAGGACTGGGCACACTGGGATCCTGCCTCTAGATTATAGTCTTTTTATAACCTGATTATGGATGGTCTGAAGATTATTGGCCTTGTTCTCATCTCTACTGTAGTTTCTCCTGCAGGAGCATGGCCTTCCTGCTTGTCTGCTTCCCCCCAGGCACCGTGATGGGAGAAGTTATCCAGAGAGACACTGATAGCACAAGGGCTGGAGGATGTGCCCACGTGCTTGAATTTGCTGTTTAGGACTGCTTGCTGCCCTGACGTGGCACACTTTTGAATTTGTAAAGGGTTTTCTCACTGCCTTTGGGTAGATTGCAGAGACGTCTCTAGGACTTGCAGTAATATATACATAACCGAAAACTTTTTTATTTGGAAATTTAACTATTTTTATACTTAACATATATAAAAATGCTGCACAAATAGTGTACAGAATCCTCTTATATTCTTTACTTGCCTTCTCCTAATGTTAATATTGCATATAATTATCAGACCAGGAGATTTGTTAGCTAACCTTTTGTCCTTCTGATGTCTTATTTCTCTTTCATGATCTAGTTCAGGATACTACATTGCTTTTAATTGCAAAGTCTCCTTTGTCTCTTCTAACCTGGGGCATCAGTTCAGTTGCTCAGACGTGTCCGACTCTTTGCGACCCCGTGAATTGCAGCACGTCAGGCCTCCCTGTCCATCGCCATCTCCCGGAGTTCACTCAAACTCACGTCCATCGAGTCGGTGATGCCATCCAGCCATCTCATCCTCTGTTGTCCCCTTCTCCTCCTGCCCCCAGTCTCTCCCAGCATCAGAGTCTTTTCCAGTGAGTCAACTCTTCGCATAAAGTGGCCAAAGTACTGGAGTTTCAGCTTTAGCATCATTCCTTCCAAAGAACACCCAGGCCTGATCTCCTTTAGAATGGACTGGTTGGATCTCCTTGGAGTCCAAGGGACTCTCAAGAGTCTTCTCCAACACCACAGTTCAAAAGCATCAATTCTTTGGTGCTCAGCTTTCTTCACAGTCCAACTCTCACATCCATACATGACCACAGGGAAAACCCATAGCCTTGACTAGATGGACCTTTGTNTTGCAGTCCAAGGGACTCTCAAGAGTCTTCTCCAACACCACAGTTCAAAAGCATCAATTCTTTGGTGCTCAGCTTTCTTCACAGTCCAACTCTCACATCCATACATGACCACTGGAAAAACCATAGCCTTGACTAGACGGACCTTTGTTGGCAAAGTAATGTCTCTGCTTTTGAATATGCTATCTAGGTTGGTCATAACTTTCCCTCCAAGGAGTAAGCGTCTTTTAATTTCATGGCTGCAGTCACCATCTGCAGTGATCTTGGAGCCCCCCAAAATAAAATCAGACAGTTTCCACTGTTTCTCCATCTATTTGTCTTGAAGTGATGGGACCAGATGCCATAATCTTAGTTTTCTGAATGTTGAGCTTTAAGCCAACTTTTTCACTCTCCACTTTCACTTTCATCAAGAGGCTTTTTAGTTCCTCTTCACTTTCTGCCATAAGGTTGGTGTCATCTGCATATCTGAGGTTATTGATATTTCTCCCGACAATTTTGATTCCAGCTTGTACTTCTTCCAGCCCAGTGTTTCTCATGATGTACTCTGCACATAAGTTAAATAAGCAGGGTGACAGTATACAGCCTTGATGTTCTCCTTTTCCTATTTGGAACCAGTCTGTTGTTCCATGTCCAGTTCTAACCGTTGCTTCCTGACCTGCATATAGGTTTCTCAAGAGGCAGGTCAGGTGGCCTGGTATTCCCATCTCTTTCAGAATTTTCCACAGACCTCTCCTAAACACACCTAGTAAAACACTGACTCACACAATAGAAATCAGGGAATCAATAGTTCCAGGAAGAACACAGCTTAATCCAAGCTGAGGTTATAGCCAATGCTGAGCCCAGGGTCACAAGTTCAATTCCATATTATACACATCACATTATTGTTATTGTTGTTGTAGTTCATTCGCTAAGTCCTGGCCGACTCTGTGACCCCGTGGACTGCAACATGCCAGGCTTCCCTGTCCTTCATCATCTTCCAGAATTTCACATTTCACTGTCACGGTATAAATGCAGTAGTGGTGTCAGGGATAATTTCAGCAGCAGAATCACTCATCAGATACACTTTTTCTCAGAGCCCCCATTTAAAAATGATGCACTGACTCAGTGTGTATAAAAGGAGTGTGTCCGTGTCAGGGCAGGCCTGGAGGTGAAGCTCCTGTTCCTCCTCCATGGCCCCTGGTTTATAGCCACAGAAGACGTTGGTGCAGCAGGAAACACACGGGCTTTGATGTAACACGTGGGTTTGGACGCAGCCTCTAACACCTACACACTGAGTCATTTTGGATCCGATTAACCTCAGCGAACCTCAGTTTCCAGGCGGATAAACTGGAGGAATCAACCTGCTTAACAGGGCTTAAGGGTTTCCAGGAGGGCATGGGACATACCCACCCAGACTCTGTACCAGGGCCAGCATGGGGTGGGCACCCCTTAACTAGCTACTGTTCATTTAGTCAGTGTGAATGGCCAACTTAGAGGTGTCTTGGAGAGGTAGTTCAATGATGTAATTTATACTCCATAAATTTTTAAATCCTTTCTACTCTCAAGATAAATTGTTAAATGTTGCCTCTGGACTTTCAGACATTTTGGTGTTCATTTTTTCAGAGCATTTTAAACGAAAATCTGTCTGAAGAAGTGACACAGCTAGCAGGCAGTCATGTATGATTTAGAGGGATGAGATGAGGAATTTTAAATACAGATATAATTTCTGGGTAATTTTTTAAACTATAATTTTATTTATTTTTGGCTGTGCTGGGTCTCCTTTGCTGCCAGGTCTTTTCTCTAGTTGCAGCAAGTGGGGGCTTCTCTCTAGTTGCATTGCATGGGGTTCCCATGGTGGTAGCTTCTCTTGTTGCGGAGCACAGGCTTTAGGACGAGAGGGCTTCAGGAGTTGCAGCTCCTGGGCTCTAGAGCACAGGCTCAGTAGCTGTGGCACACGGGCTCAGTTGCTCCACAGTGCGTGGGATCTTATTGGACCAGGGATCAAACTCATGTCTCCTGCATTGGCAGACGGATTGTTCACCACTGAACCACCAGTGGTGGTTTGATAATTTCTTTTAGAGTTTAGTTGATAGTGGTTTGGATACTTGTTACCTAAGTGAATTTTTTTTTGGAACTCAAGCTTTCTGTGATCTAGAGACAGTTTGACCCAGGAATGGGTGGTGGGGTTGAAAGCAATGTATCTTTTCTCCTTGGGAGCTATGGGCTCATTTTATTTTATTTTTAATTTAATTTAATTTAATTTTTTTTTTTGCCACACCACACGGCAGGATCTTAGTTTCCCTTCCAGGGATCAAACCTGTGCCCCCTGCAGTGGAAGCCTGGAGTCCTAACCACTGGAGCACCAGGGAAGTCCCTCAGAGGCTCATTTTAAACCTCAAGGGCTTGGAGAGATTAGTGTGAATTCAATGAAGCCCTCAGAACTTTAATTCTATATGAGAGCTGAGTGTGACAGTTTTTAAAATGTCAGCACAAAATAACCGTCTATGTTTCAACAACGTGAACTTTCCTCTGTCCTCTTTCTTTTGACCCAGGAATTGCAACAGTGCCGAACACCGCCTTTAACTGGAATACTTTTCTTCAGTGTTCAGGTAAGAGATGAGATCTTCCAATAGGACTTTGACACGTGCATCTTGTCAATGCATCAGTTTCTTGCTAGGTTCACGTGGTTTTGAAGAAGGAGCTGTCAGGGTCAAAGAAACTGGGTGAAACAGCGGGAAGGGGCAAGGCACAGTTAGAACAAGCTTTGTTTCTTCCCATCAGTGGTCTCATCCCCATGAACCTGGGGATGCAGGTGGAAGGCAAGGGGAAGAGTAACACCAGCCTTTCTGATGCTGCTCCTGGGACAATCCCTCAGATGTTTAGCATCCTGTGACAGCTGTTCTTATTAAGGATGCCGACTTCCTGTGTTCACTTGATGTATCTTTATTAGCTACACACATAGTAAGTCACCATGATAAAAATTTTTTTGAAAAGGATGTCAGGATATTTGTTTGAGAAACAAAATTTTAAACCACTTGAAATCTCAGCACCCAAAAGGAACTGCTATTAGTGTTCTGATTTATCTTTTTAAAAAATTTTATTTATTTTTCAATTGAAGGATAACTGCTTTACAGAATTTTCTTATTTTCTGCCAAATACTGATATATCTTTCTCAACAGTTTTATATACATATTAATGCTTTTCATAAATTTATGTATAATACCAATATTGTGCTCTGTGTGCTGTATACTAAGTTGCTTCAGTCATGTCTGTCTCTTTGCAACCCTATGAACTGCAGCCCTCCAGGCTCCTTAATCCATGGGATTCTCCATTCAAGAATACTGGAGTGGGTTGCCATGCCCTCCTCATATCAGTGTTATAGCTGTATTAATGTATTATATATTTAATACATTAATATATATTAATGTATTAATATCATTATTATATATTAATATCATTATTATATATTATGATGATATTATCATTATATATTATATACATAAAGATGTGATTTTTATTATACATACATAATTATGTGTGATATCTATATTATTTGTATCGATAATATATGAATTATATACAGTGTAGATATGGTTTCATATTTTAATGTTTAAATAATACATATGTACAAATAACCCTATATATAATGATTTTTAAAGACAGAAGTGCAGTCAAGCTATATTTACTGCTCTAACATGCTGTATTCTTTATGTTAATAGTAATATGCTCTAACTTACTCTTTCTTAAAAATTTCTGAACTAAAGTAATATTTACATGGAATGAGATATAGACTTCTCATGTAAAATTAGATGATTTCTGACAAATGTATACATACCCTAACTGAGACAGATCACTATTCCACGACTCAAGAAAGTTCCCTCTTGTGCTTTTCCATATTTAATTCCCATCCTTCTGTAAGGGACTCTATTCCAGTTTCTATCACCCACGTCCCCTGCACTGACAGGTGATTCCTTAACAATTGGACCACAAGGGAAGCACATGGGTACAAGCTTTCTGTTAGAAAAGATTGTGAATATTTTCTTTCATTCTCTGGTTTACCTTTTTGTGTTCTTAACCATGTCTTTCAAAGAGCAGAGGTTTTAAATTTTGTTGAAGTCTAGCTCATCAATTTTTTCTTTAATGGTTAGTCTTTTGGAGTCCTATCTAAGAAATCTGCTTACCCTAAGGTCAAAAAAATATTTTCCTTATTTTCTTCTCCAGAAGTCTTAGCTTTTCCATTAGGATTGTAATCCTTCTGAAATTAATTTTTGTGTTATGGTAGGAGGCAGGGATTGAAATTCATTTTTTCCCTATAAATTCCAATATCACTGAAAATGCTTTTCAACGAATTGCTCTAGTCCCTTTTCTGAGAATTGGTTTACCTATGTGTTCCTTTTATGTACCTGTATGTTACTGTTAGTCGCTCAGTTGTGTCCAACTCTTTGTGAGCCCATGGACTATAACCCACCAGGCCCCTCCATCATTGGAGTTCTCCAGGCAAAATACTGGAGTGGGTTGCCATTCTCTTCTCCAGTGTATCTGTATATACCCACTCTTAGTCCCTTTTCTGAGAATTGGTTTACCTATGTGTTCCTTTTATGTACCTGTATGTTACTGTTAGTCGCTCAGTTGTGTCCAACTCTTTGTGAGCCCATGGACTATAACCCACCAGGCCCCTCCATCATTGGAGTTCTCCAGGCAAAATACTGGAGTGGGTTGCCATTCTCTTCTCCAGTGTATCTGTATATACCCACTCTGACGTCGGTATCATGCTGTCTTGTTGCTGTAGATTTATGGTTCGTCTAGAAATCAGGCAGTGTTAGGCTATGACTTTGTTTCAGAATTGTTTTAGCTCTTCTAGGTTTTTTGCATACCCATAAAAAAATTTTAGAATCATCTTGTCAGTTTCTATAAAACCTTGTTGCACTGAATCTATAGATCATTTTAGAAAGATTTGATATCTTAGCAATTCAGTCCCTCAGTCGTGTCTGACTCTTTGTGACCCCATGAACCACAGCACGCCAGGCCTCCCTGGCCGTCCCCAACTCCCGGAGTCCACCCAAACCCATGTCCATTGAGTAGGTGATGCTATCCAGCCAACTCATCTTCTGTCGTCCCCTTCTCTTCCTGCCCTCAATCTTTCCCAGCATCAGGGTTTTTTCAAATGAGCCAGCTCTTCGCATCAGGTGGCCAAAGTGTTGGAGTTTTAGCCGCAACATCAGTCCTTTCAATGAATACCCAGGACTGATCTCCTTTAGAATGGACTGGTTGGATCTCCTTGCAGTCCAAGGGACTCTCAAGAGTCTTCTCCAATAGCGCACTTCAAAAGCATCAATTCTTTGGCGC
>SJYX01020450.1:0-11571 GCA_006410675.1 Oreotragus oreotragus
ACTGAGCGACTGAACTGAACTGAACTGAGGCTTAAGCAGACATTCTTGAGCAGAGCTCAGCAGGCTCACCTTGACCTGGCCCCAGCTCCTTCTCCATTTCCCCTCCAGGCACTCCCTGCTTTGCTTGTTTATGCTCTAGTAACCTTGAACTGCTTGTAGTTCCACCTTACCTCTTTGTTTTGTTTGTGGTAGTCTTTCTGCCTAGAAAGCTCTTTAACTCTTATTTGCCCTGATGATCTTAATCAAATCTTCTTTCAGGACGTTTTCTCCACCTCTCCAGGCTGGACCACTTTCTCCTGCACATTCTTGCCTGACATTCTTCCTCAGCTTGTATCACTTTATACCAGAGATTGTCTTCCTCTGTTACCATTCAGCTCTTATCACTTCATAGTGAGATTGTCTTTCTGTGTTACTGTTTCCCTCAGGGAAAGACTAGGGACTCTGGAATTATTCTGCTTGGGCTCAAACCCTGTGCCACACCTTATTATTAATAGGTGAGTGACCTTGGAAAAGTTTACTAAACTCCTCCAATTTTGAGTCTCCTCAACTAGCAAAACAGAAATCAAAATAGAAACTAATTTACAAAGTTGTTAGAAAATTAAACACAGATGCACAGAGCCTGCCTCAAGGCAAACGCTCAGTAAATGTTTTATAACATGATTATCATTCTTCTGCACTTTGCCTTATCTGTTCTTATCACCAGATCTAAGCAGTGCTTGGCGTATTGCAGGTACTCACCCTATAGTTTTTGAATTGAATGAAGTTAAATGAATTAATGAATGAACTGGAGAATATTTATGCATGATGTCACATTAAGAATGTACAAACGGGCCAGACAGAACAAATCTCAGTTAATAAGTGCCAGTTTATCAGTTTTGCAGTACCAACATTCTATGGTAGAAAGAGGCTGATATTTAGGTGTTTGGTGCCCTGGTGGAGAACTGCTCCATCCACCCTTCAGGATGGGAGCATTCACTCCTCCATGGCTGGGAATGTAATGCTGACTTCTCACAGCTGAGTGAGTAGCTCTCTCTCTGGTCACTGCTCTGGGCCAGAAACAGCCACGTTATTCAAGGTGCTGCCCCTGCCTGCATCTAAATACTGGTTGGCAAGAGAGACTTTGCTTCAACTCGGCACAGCTTTGCAGGCACATCCCACCTGTAGGACTGGGTGAGCCTCTGCTGGGACTTCATTACAGCTCAACTGCTCCCTCTGCCCAATCCTCCCTCCTTAACATTTGTACAAATATTAACCCCAAGAACACACCTTGTAACACCCAGTGCATGGTCTTCTGTTTTAGGGTCTGTTTCCAGGAGAATTTAATCTGCAACATTTTGTGAACCATACGAGTTTGGTGAATTACTTGTGTTGTTTTTGTTGACTGTACTGCAGGGTTTGCAGGATCTTAGTTCCCTGATCAGGGATTGAACTGGGGCCCATGGCACTGAAAGTGCCTGCATCCTAACCATTGGACTGCCAAGGAAGTCCTGCTTTTAGACACAATGTGTATGACAAGTATAGGAAGTGACTCACAGCGTGGCTGACACGAAAATGGAAGATATGATGGTGATGATTTTGGGGGGGTGTTAGAATTTAGATGGGGGTGCAAAGATAGAAGTGATTGGTCGTGCCAGTTCTAATCCCAGCTCTTGCTGTACTTTGGGTAAGATGGGTTGTAAGTCCTTTAGGCTCTGTGCCCTCTTGAGTGTATTTTTGGTCACTTGTGTCCTACTGGGAAATGCAAGCATGGAAAGTAAAAGCAAAAGTCCCCGAGGGTCCTGCCCGTGCCATGCTCCCGGGGAAACTGGTAAACCCAGTGCTGTGATCTTGTAGCCCCAGGCAGGCAGTGACTGAGTCAAGTGGCGTGCTGCATTTTTAGTCCTTAAAAAGGGGGTGGTAACATTAGAAACAATGTGTTACCTGTCCATATTATGTTAGAATTTTACTTTTAAAGTATTTGTGGTAGAAAAAAACTCACTACATAACTAAATCAAAGAGGTTTTAGTTATTAAGCTTACCACAAGGGTCTTGCTCAGCATAAGATAATTCTTAGCATGCATGACCAGGGCAGGTTTTTTTTTTTTTTTTTTAAATTATAAAGTATATTATAGTTTTTTGTATGAATTACAAGGGAAACAGGTGTACATTCGACTGCACATAATACACACACATAAAAAAATTAAATAGTACAGAATTATGCAAAGTAAAAGGTTTCTCAGGTGGCACAGTGGTAAAGAATATTCCNTTTTTTTTTTTTTTTTTAAATTATAAAGTATATTATAGTTTTTTGTATGAATTACAAGGGAAACAGGTGTACATTCGACTACACATAATACACACACATAAAAAAATTAAATAGTACAGAATTATGCAAAGTAAAAGGTTTCTCAGGTGGCACAGTGGTAAAGAATATTCCTCCCAATGAAGGAGATGCAAGAGGCATGGGTTCAGTTTCTGGGTCAGGAAGATTTTCTGAAGTAGGAAATGGTAACCCACTCCAGTATTCTTGCCTGAGAAATCCTATGGACAGAGGAGCCTGGCAGGCAACAGTCCATGGGGTCGCAAACAGGCTGACACAGCTGAGCTACTGAGCAAGGCACGGCGTATGAACTAAGAAGTGTGGAGGTCCTCCCCCAACCAACTCACCACTATATCACTCCTCAGAAGTAATCACCATCAAGAGTATGATGGACATCTGGGAGAATGTATCTCTTGTGTATTTATAATATATAATAAAGTATCTCTCATATATTTATATAATTATAATTTATAATAGCAAATATATTTATGGTGAAAATACATAACCATGGATAATGAATCTAAGTTAAATTTCTTAAGCTAATAAAGGTAGATATGAAAACCTCTACTCTCTCCATCATCCTTCCGTTCAGCTGAATCTCCTGAGTATATAACATTACTAGAATATTGCCATTTTTCTTTTTCCTTCTTTCCCCAAATGTCCCATGAGAACACTGGTGGGCCCGTGTGTTTCTTTGGAAGTTCAGCTTCTTCTGAAAATGGTGATATCTCATCACACTGCAACCTTGTTAGGAGGATTCCTTCTTTCTCCCACTTTTTATTTCTTGAGTCCCCATGTTCATGCTGCACTAAGCGAGATTTGCTGCTTTCCTCAGTTCATATCACTTTCAGCTCAATAACAACAGAAAACTAGAGAGTTTCTGCTTCTTACCACATTGCTAGTATTTCTCTTTCAGACGGTGGGTACCTCCGACTTGTTCTTTCTCCTGTCCTCAAAACCAACTGCGTTTCCAGCAAAAGGCCTCAGTCATTCCTGCAGAAATCATTAAGAGAGAACTCCAAATCTTCAGGCCCATAAGCCATGAAATGCACTCCCATTGAAAATGGTACCAATTTCCTTGGAAAGTTCTAAGACAAAAAGTTTGAACATAAAAGATTAGAAATCATGCAGGTTCATTTCACTGAAGATGTATTTTTAACAGCAGAGCAGGATGATCTATATGCAAACATTAAGTATGTCAGAACTGTGAGTGACTTAGGACCAAGTGCATTCAGAGACCAGAATACGGACAGATATGTTTGGATAAATAGATTCAAAGATTTGATGAAAGACCTGGACCAAGTCATTTGCTTTAAGAGAATTGTTATTACTGCTTTTGAACATTTGCAGCAAATTGGGCAGAAACTAACTGATCTAAAATTGTGCCAGTTAAATGAAGACATTTTTTAAAAAAAGAGGGTGTTAGCTAAAGTTGGAATTTTTAATAAAGGAGTTATAAATCTAGATTTTTCAGGTTTAAATGAAAACATGTGATCCTTAATTATAGACAGCTACTGTTTTTCTTAAATAAACAAAGGGCTAATTTATATTTGTGTTTTCTTTATCATAAAAAGTAGATAGAAATAGACACCAAATTGCTATCTCTGCAGCCCTAACTGCAAATAGGATATGTTTTTTAGATTCTTACTGGCCATTTGCAAGTCTTTAAATCCTTGCTTTGGAATTAGCCTTGTTATTAAAACTCCTCCTTTAGAATGAATGGGACTTCCCTTCAAAGAAGAGCATTCTGTGGAGTGATGAAAGGCCTGTGCTATGTAATGTCCACCAACAATAAAGGGATGCAATTATGATAAGAATTTAAATGTGAAATGAATCTGTGAAATGAAATTGTGAAAAACATAAACATACTGAAAACTTAATGTACATTATGGTAGAATTCTTTAGAGGGAAAAATAAAAAGCTGCAATGTGTCACAAAATCAGTCATGAAATCATTTCTCTGAGACATTAGAACCGATAGGCATGGAAACTGTCTTTTACATTATCCGTTTTATAGGCCTAGAACCTTGATCTTAACATGGTCATCCTTCTTAGAACAAAAAAGATGGTCCAGGAGGTGGGTAGTGATCTTCAGAATACAGAAAGACTACAGATCTTTCAATTGCCATCGTGGTTTTGTGCCAGACACCATTTAAATTTTTTTCTCAGTCTGTTATAATAAGCACACCTGAGGCAGTCAAGCACAGACCTTCATACAATAAATGTTTTGAATGCAGTGGCTATTAGACACACCTTGGCTATTATTTACTCAGACCTAATGCAGTTCACCACATCTAGGTAAATAGGAGACATTGCCCCTGCAACTATCAGCACAGCCGGTGCCCAGGACAACATACAACAAATCCTATTGCAGGGATCTAAGCCTGAGATTGGTGATTTTACACTGAGAGTCTCTTGAATCTTCCTGGCATTCATGAGGTTAAATCCTAGAACATCTAAGAAGAAAGAAAGTAAGTAATTCTAACACAATGCTGGAAAGGGGCTAATAAATTCTTCAACATTAACACCATAGTCGGTTGCAAATGAATTTAATCTCCTTTAATCTCCTTGATACTCAGGGAGAAATGCAAGCTAGTGGATTAAATATGCAAGTCTTCTTTTGTTGCCAGTATTACAAATATGACAATAATCTTGAATCATCAACATTACTGGAAAGCTACTTCTTAGCTATATTGAACGTATTTCCCTATTGAACATTTGTACACTTGGAATTTTGATAACGAGCACATTAATTAATTTTCAAGATCCTGAATGTTTACTTTCATAAAATTTTGATTTTTGGAAATAGACAAAGAAGTTTTCTGTGTATGTTACTACACAAATATCTTTTGAAATAGATAAGCTGTTTTACTTTTGCCATAAGTGTATTGAAAGCTTTTTTTGTGCTATCTTAAAAAGATCTGCTAACCATAAGGTTTTTGTGAGAAAGCAAAAGAGATTAGAAATTTTTAGACTTTCTATCTAATACCAAAGTATTCACAAGATGATGAGAAATATGTTCTCATAGTAAATATTTTCTGTTATACTTTTATAGCCAAATGTTTCAATAAGATATTTCAAACTCTGGAATGACTCCCACTCATACGAAGTTTAAATCTGTATTTCTCAAGTCATTAATTCATTAACACATTGGTGGAAGTGTATTTATATAGCTCAGTGCATTACACTTTCCGCTGACAGTAAGAAAAGAATTCAGAAAAGGATGAGCTTTTTGTAAACTGGTTGTCTTGACAAGTTATAGATTTGTACTTAGTCTAGGGCTCTTTCTTTGAATTAGGGAGGAGGTTAATTTTGGTTTTGTAATGGGCTTCCCTGGTGGCTCAGATGGTAAAGAATCTGCCTGCCAATGCAGGAGACTTGAGATCTATCCCTGGGTCGGGAAGATCCTCTGGAGAGGGGAATCGCCATTCTTGCCTGGAGAATTCCATGGACAGAGGAGCTTGACGGGCTACAGTCCATGGGGTCATAAAGGTTGGACACAACTGAGAAACTAACACACATATACACATTGGTGCTTGAAGTGAAAGCAGAATGCCTCTTTTCTACCACCATATTAAAAAAAACAATCAGTATCTTTCAGAGATTGTATTATCTGGGAAGGTCAGTGGAAAGCAAGGAAACTAAGATAATGGCATCTGGTCCCATCACTCCATGGGAAATAGATGGGGAAACAATGGAAACAGTGACAGACTTTATCTTTGGGGGCTCCAAAATCACTGCAGATGGTGACTGCAGCCATGAAATTAAAAGACACTTGCTCCTTGGAAGAAAAGCTATGACCAACATAGACAGCATATTAAAAAGCAGAGACATTACTTTGCTGACAAAGGGCCTTCTAGACAAAGCTAGAGTTTTTCCAGTAGTCATGTATGGATGTGAAAGTTGGACTATAAAGAAAGCTGAGCTCCAAAGAATTGAAGCTTTTGAACTGTGGTGTTGGAGAAGACTCTTGAGAGTTCCTTGGACTGCAAGGAGCTCAAACCAGTCAAACCTAAAGGAAATCAGTCCTGAATATTCATTGGAAGGACTACTGCTGATGCTGAAGCTCTAAAGCTTCGGTCACCTGATGCAAAGAACTGACTCATTGGAAAAGACCCCGATGCTGGGAAAGATTGAAGGCAGGAGGAAAAGGGGATGACAGAGGATGAGATGGTTGGATGGCATCACTGACTCAATGGACATGAATCTGAGCAAGCTTCGGAAGTTGGTGATGGATGGGGAAGCCTGGTGTGCTGCAGTTCATGGGGTCGCAAAGAGTCAGACACGACTGAGTGAACTGAACTAAAATTAGGAGGTACCCTCAGACTTCTTCAGATAAAGCGTGTGTGTGTGTGTGTGTGTGTGTGTGAAGAAGGGATTAGAGAATGTATGTCAATGCTTAAACAAAACGACTCTTCCAAAGACCCTTAACTCTGAAAATCCTCCAAACTTTATAAGTCATTCATTCTTCATCAGGACAATAGAAAGCTTCTAAGAAATTTAAGAGGCACACTTACATTTTCTTCTCTTTTCAGTTTGTGATTTTGAGATAAAGTTAATTGATAAGGACTTTGGTTAGCCATTCAAGACAAAAACTACTTCCTTCAGAATCTTTTTCTTCATTTCATACAGGAAGGGCATATTGATGGGTTTGTTCCACTCTTTTCTGGATAGAAATATGGCTTCAATCATTAGTCATTTATTTCTTTGACCAGAAATTTACCAAATATTTAGTGAGAATCTACAGTATACATAGCTAGGCACTGTGGAGGATAGAAAGATGAAAGAGGCACAATCTGCCTGTGTTTAACCAGAATAATAGCACCACCAAGAAGAATGTGATCAGTGTCTCAAGAGATGGTCACTACAACTGTGTGATGTTACTGATTAATGTGCTTTGTGTACTAATCTTGGTAATTATGCCTAGAAACATCCAGAAAATACTTCCAGGTATCCATACTTTTAAGTCATAGTGATCTGTAGGTCCAGACAGAGCAAACTATAAATTAAAACCACATGACCTGTCAGAAGAATTTGTGATGAGAGAGATGAAATTCAGTCAACACTATTGCCATCTAAGTTATAAGAACAACTCTCATTGGTAACTTGTTACATATGCTCATGTTATAAGAGTAGAAAATGCCTGCTTTTAAAAAATAAATATAATGTGAAGATAATGTTCAAACAATGTTTTTTTTTAGATCTAAATGACAATAAAAAGTTTAAGTCTTTAAAAATATTTTTAAAATTTAAAAATATTTAAACTGGTTTAAAGTTAGGTAGGGAACTCATGTACACCTGTGGTAGATTCATGTCAATGTATGGCAAAACCAGTACAGTATTGTAAAGTAAAAAAATTTAAAAATTAAAAAAAAAGGAAAAAAAAAGAACAAAACAAAACAAAAATAATAAAGTTAGGTAGAAAACAACCAAGCAAATAAAAAGCAGAGATTCTTTCTTGCTTTAGCTCTGNAAAACAAGTACAGTATTGTAAAGTAAAAAAATTTAAAAATTAAAAAAAAAGGAAAAAAAAAGAACAAAACAAAACAAAAATAATAAAGTTAGGTAGAAAACAACCAAGCAAATAAAAAGCAGAGATTCTTTCTTGCTTTAGCTCTGAAATCAAAGAGTCTAATGTTTATGGGAGATGATAAGTTATATTGTCACAGGATTTAAAAATTTCATTATCTGTGCAAAATAAGTCAAACCTATAGTCAACTTCTTAATGTCACAAGCATATATCAACATTTGAATATGAAACAACTCTATATTTCCTTTCTTGAATTATTCATTTTTGTATCAGAGATAATGTTTATGCAAACCAATGAAAATTTGTTGGCTATAAGTACATTCTTTGGTGGTTTACTGTTAACCCTCCAGAGACAGAAGCTGTAATTTTTATTTCTCAATTTTCATTTTAATTCACATAGTTAAAAAAAGCCCCTAGATTTTTAAAGGCAGTTAAGCTTGTTCGACTGGAAGATCTATTGATTCATCCTTTTGAACCCTCACCATGGAGATAGGTAGTATTAAGTCACAGCTGAGTTTAGGTACTATATTTCACACAGCATTTGCATTTTTAAGTAGTGATGGTTGTGAAAAAAAGCCTGCTTTCGTTCATCAGAGAGAATTTCTTTGACTGATTCGTTCAGTAACAGGTCTGACAGGCCTTTGGTGACTGAGTTCTCTCAAGGCTCAAGCCAATGTCAGCTTAATCGGCCTCTTCCCACCTCATTATGTTGATAGTCTATTTAGAAATTGCAGACCAACTCTGTAACAGCAAATAACCTGGTTCAGCATGATCAAAACCTCATGTCTCCTGTCTATCCCAACCCGTTCCTTAAAGAAGAGGGTAAATTTGTCCAGCCCTGAGTAAAAGAAGTTTGTAAATGAATAAAGATATGTTTGGAAAATCTCAATCCTCCATTCATTTAGTTATAGAGCTTAATGAGCAGTATTACCTGTACTCAGCGTGCACATATAAATGCTTCTAATGTCTCCTCATCGACGCCTTATGCGTTTTGGCTCCTGTTCTTCTTCAGATCCTCTGTAGCAAGTGTCTGAATAAGTGCAAGTGCATCATAAATATAACTCCCAAGTTCATTGCTGGAGTTAATTTTGTTTTCATTTGGCTTTGAGTTGCTCAGCGGAGGGGCTGCCTCTGCTGTTTTCCTTTACAGCTTTCCTGATAGCAATATGTGCATGCTTGCCCTTGGGACTCAATGGGTATCATCGCTTGCTTGCCATCAGAGCTTTATTAATAAGCAAAGAACTGAAAAATAAGGTTGGTTGGAAGCATGTGATAAAGCCAGATGGAAGACCTTATCTGCCAGGCAGATTTGGACTCGATAACGTGTGAGTGTGAGCAGGGTGAGCGGAGCCACAGCAGCTGCACCAGAGGCAGCCAAGCTCAGCAGGTGGACAGCCTGGTGGGTTTGGGGGAGAGGATGGACTAGGCAGTGTGCAGCCTAGAGTTTAGGCAAGAAGAGGCAAAGGCCATGCATATAGAGTGCAAATGTATATCACAGTGAAGGAAAGCCCTGGTCATTAAAGTCTGAAGGAAGTGGTGAGATTCAGAGTTGGAAGAAAATAATTGAGCAAAAAAGGGAACGGGAGACTATTCTAGTGTGCTACAGACATTAATGGAATTAATGAAATTTCAACAATAAAATTATTTTTGACAAAAATTCATGTCTTCCTCACCAGGTTAAGTAGTTTTTTCCTCCCTCCTTTCCTTCCTTGTGTCTCCTCCTTCTCCTCTTCCTTCTTCAATAAACACTGTCAACAAATCCTACATTTTATTCCACCCCCAACCCACCCAGTGTCTTGGTTTGATTTTGTTGATTGGAAACTGCCTTCCTTTGAATTATTCATTTCTGCAAAATATGTTATCAGACCTTGAAATGAATGACACAAAAATATTTAAGAATAAATTCTCTGGAGATTTTTTTTCTCAGGTAAATATGCAGAATGTTATGGACATGGATTTTTGAAGACTCCTTTTGGTTCCACAGTTTCCTTGGACTCCCTTGGCAGAGGTCTGGAAATTCTCTCCCGTTCCTCTAAGATTTGCGTGTCTGCTCAGTCACTTCAGCCATGTGGGACTCTTTGCAACCCCATGGACTGTAGCCTGTCAAGCTCCCCTGTCCATGGGATTCTCCAGGCAAGAATACTGGAGTAGGTTGCCATGTCCTCTTCCAGGCGATCTTCCCGACCCAGGGATCGAACCTGCATCTCTTGCATCTCCTGCATTGCAGGTAGACTCTTCACCCACCAAGCCACCTGGGAAGCCCATCTAAGATTTACATCTGTTAAATAAGGCCTGGATCTCTAGGAATGTGACCTGGAGGGAAGTACATGTTGCTTGCTTCCATCGGCATAGCCTGCTTTTCTTGTCATACCCTCCTCCCCTGCTGTGTGTGTATGTGTGTGTGTGATAGAGAAAGAGAAAGAGAGAGAGGGAGGAGAGATAGCAGGCAAGTGAAGTGTCTTTTATCAAAGGTATTAGCATATAGGGCCAGAGGACTGAACACACTCTTGTGTGTTCGAATCTAAATTGAATCACCAAGCAAAAGACTCCATTAAGAGAAAGGAGAATTGGGACTTCCCTGGTGCTGTCAATACAGGGGCCCAGGTTCCATTCTTGGTCAGGGAACTAGATCCCCCATGCTGCAACTAAGAGTTTGAATGCTGCAACTGAAAGATTCCACATGCCCCAATGAAGATTGAAGATCCCATGGACAACAACTAAAACCTGGGTTTTTTTTTTTTTTTTTGTAGGTCACCCAGTCATGTCTAACTCTTTGCGACCGCATATAGCCCATGGAATTCTCCAGGCCCAGAATACTTTGAGTGGGTCGGTTTTCCCTTTGCCAGGGGATCTTCCCAGCCCAGGGATCGAACCCAGGTTTCCCACATTGCAGGTGGATTCTTTACCAGCTGAGTCACAAGGGAAGCCTTGTACAGCCAAATAAATAAATATTTTTAAAAAAGAGAAAGCAGAGTGGAACTCTAAGTATAGTCGATGCTGATCTGAGAAGTTCCAGAACTGTAATGCCAATATTGGAGTCACTCTTTAGGAGGGACCAGTGTGACTCAGTGAGGTGCTGCATGCATGCATGCTGAGTCGCTTCAGTTGTGTCCGACTCTGTGCGACCCCATGGACAGCAGCCCACCAGGCTCCTCTGTCCAAGGGATTCTCTAGGCAAGAATACTGGAGTGGGTTGCCATTGCCTTCTCCAATGAGAAGGTGCTAAATTTACATAAAAGATTGGAATGGTTGGAGTTGTCTTTCCTGGTCCAAAGTCACCAAAGTAGTGAAGCTTAGGAACAGCATCTCTCCAAAATACTTTGTTTTTCATTTGCAAAAAGGAGGAACAAAATGCTCCTTGTTTTGTAAGTCATCAACTGCTCTAAATCTTTAATCAGCTTTATTCCAGGAAAGAGGGAATTGATTGAACTGAATGATTTTCAGAGATAGTATGCATGTATGCATGCATGTTCAGTCATGTCCAGCTCTTTGCGACTCCATGGACTGTAGCCCATCAAGCTCCTCTGTCCAGGGAATTTTCCAGGCAAGAATACTGGAATGGGTTGCCATTTTCTACTCCACAAAGACAGTACATTTTTGGTAAATTGAAGATATATAGCTTTGCAGTTTAAAGTTCAGTCTCTAGAGTCAACAAACCTGAGTTTAAATCTTTGTCTGATATTTTATTAACTTTATGAATTTGGGCAAGTTGCTTAAACTCTGTAACCCTCTGTTTAATAATC
>SJYX01020451.1:13357-30555 GCA_006410675.1 Oreotragus oreotragus
AAGGGGACGACAGAGGATGAGATGGCTGGATGGCATCGCTGACTCGATGGACATGAGTCTGAGTGAACTCCGGGAGTTGGTGATGGACAGGGAGCCCTGGCGTGCTGTGATTAATGGGGTTGCAAAGAGTCGGACATGACTGAGCGACTGAACTGAATTGAACTGAACTGAAAGAATGTTTGCTTAGTGCTATGCTTGATGTATTAGGATTTCTGTAGGGGATCCTACTATACCTCTAGGTTTTGAGCTATGAATGGCAATATACAGATGAGCCAATGTAAATATACAGATGAGCCAATCAGTTCTATGGGAAATTCTTTTTTTTCTTGATTTAAAATAATAAATTTCTGACTTTTTTTCTTTTCTATTGAGGCATGGTTGAGATACAATGTTATGTAAACTACAAGCATAAAACATAATAATCTACAATTTTTAATATTTATTAGCTTTTAAAACAGATATAATTGACAGATAGCATTAGTTTCAGGTATACAACTGATTCAATATTTGTGTATATTGCAAAATAATCATTGTAATAAGTGTAGTTAACATCTATCATTATACATAGTTATACTTTTTTGTGTGTGACAAAAACTTTTGAAATCTCCCTCTCTTAGCAACTTTCAGATATGCAATACAGCATTATTAAATATCAGGTTTCCCTAGTGGCTCACATGATAAACAGTCTGCTTGCAATGCAAGTCCCTGGGTCAAGAAGATCCCCTGGAGAAAGGAATGGCAACCCACTCCAGTATTCTTGCCCAGAGAATTCCACAGACAGAGGAGCCTGGTGGGCTATCATCCATGGGGTCGCAAGAGTTGGAGACAATTGAATGACGAACACACACACACATATATAGTCACTGTGCTGTTATTACATCCATGATCTATTTATTATATAACTGGAAGTTTGTACCCTTTGATGCTCTTCACCCATTTTGTCTGCCCCCCACTTCTGCTTCTGGCAGTCACCTATCTGGTCTCTAAATGTGGATTCAGTTTTGCTTTTTTGTTTGTTTGTTTTTAGATTTCACATGTAAGTGACATCATATGGTATTTGACTTTCTTTTTGACTTATTTCACTTAATACTCTCAAGATCCACTTATGTTGCAAATGGCAAGATTTCCTTCTTTTTTATGGTTGAATAATATTCCACTGTATACATATACCACATCTTCTTTATTCATTTAAAGTGGAATATTATTCATTCATTGATGGGCACTTAATTTCTGTATCTTGGCTATTGTAAATAATGCTGCAGGGAACATGAGAGTGCACACAAATTTTCAAGTTAGTTTTTATTTTCTTTGAGTAAATACACAGAAGGGGGATTGCTAGATCATAAGATAGTTCTGGGAGAAGGCAATGGCACCTCACTCCAGTACTCTTGCCTGGAAAATCCCATGGACGGAGGAGCCTGGTAGGCTGCAGTCCATGGGGTTGCTAAGAGTCAGACATGACTGAGCGACTTTGCTTTCACTTTTCAGTTTCATGCATTGGAGAAGGAAATGGCAACCCACTCCAGTGTTCTTGCCTGGAGAATCCCAGGGACAGGGGAGCCTGGTGGGCTGCCATCTCTGGGGTCGCACAGAGTTGGACACGACTGAAGTGACTTAGCAGCAACAGCAAGATAGTTCTATTTTTAATTTTTTGAGGAACAGTTATACTGTTTTCCCACCAACAGTGCACAAGGCTTCCCTTTTCCCACATCCTTGCCAACAGGTTATTTTTTGTCTTTTTTGACACTAGTTATTCTAACAAATGTGATATCTCATTGTGGTCTTGATTTGAATTTCTCTGATGGTTAATGATATAGAGCATCTTTTTGTGTACCTGTTGGCCATCTGTTTATCTTCTTTGGAAAAATATCTATTAAGATCTTATGCTCATTTTAAAATCAATTTTTTTTTTGCTAATGAATTGTATGAGTTCTTTATATATATGTATATTTTCTTTTTGATACTTTCCCCTTATTAGCTATATGATTTACAAATATTTTCTTCCATTTCAGCCTTTTCAGTTTGCCGATGGTTTCCTTTGCTGTGCAGAAACTTTTTGGTTTGAGGTAGTCTTACTTGTTCATTTTTTGTTTTTGTTGCCTTTTCTTTTGGAAGTGAAAGTGAACTCGCTCAGTTGTGTCCAACTCTTTGCGACCCCATGGACTGTAGCCTACCAGGCTCCTCCATCCATGGGATTCTCCAGGCAAGAGTACTGGAGTGGGTTGCCATTTCCTGACCCAGGGATTGAACCTGGGTCTCCCGCATTCCAGGCAGATGCTTTAACCTCTGAGCCACCAGGGAAGCTCCTGTCTTTTGGTGTCAGATTTAAAAAATCATTGCCAAGACCAATGTCAGGGAGAATACTGCCTATGTTTTCTTCTGGGAGTTTATGGTTTCAGTTCTTATGTACAAGTATTTAATCCATTTTGACTTAATTTTTGTGTATGATGTAAGATAGCGGTCTAGTTTCATTCTTTTGCATGTGGCTGTCCAGTTTTCCAAATATCACTTGTTAAAGAGACTGTCGTTTCCTTACTGTATGTTCTTGACTTTTTTTTTGGTAAATTAATTGACCACATACTTGGGCTTATTTCTACCCTCTTTGTTATTTTCTGGATCTGTGTGACTCTCTTTATGCTAGTAGCGTACTATTTTGATCACTATAACTTTGATTACTATAACTATAGTTTGAAATCAGGGAGCGTGCTGTCTCCATCTTTATTCTTTTTCTCAAGATTGCATTGACTTTTTGGGATATGTTGTGGTTCCATACACAGTTTAGGATTGCTTGTTCTATTTCTGTGAAAAGTGCCATTGGAATTTTGATAGAGATTGCATTAAGTCTGTAGAGTAGTATGAACATTTTAACAATATTAATTTTTCTAATTCATAATGACAGAATATTTGTGTCTTCTTCCATTTCTTTTTTCTTATTTATTTTTATTGAAGCCTAATTGATGAACATTGTTATTGATTTCTGTTATATGGCAAAATTATTTGGTTATACATATACACATATTCCTTAAACTTTTTTTCAATTATAGTTTAACATAGGATTTTTTAAAAAATTGTAAGATACTTGCTTTAAATGTTGTGTTAGTTTCTGCTGTACAACAATGTGAATCAGCTGTAAGGATATATATATCCCCTCCCTTTCAAGCCTCCCTCTCACCCTCACATCCCACTCCTCTAGGTCATCATTGAACTCTGCTTCCTTTTATTTCATCAATGTCTTATAATTTTTGGTGAACAGGTGTTGTTCACCTTTTTTGATTACATTTATTCTTAGGTAATTTATTCTTTTTTGATGCCAGAAATACTTTATTAAAATAAACATGCAAAGCAATTTTTAAAAAATCAAAATTTTGTGCCATATAATGGTTCTCCAGGATCTTTTACTGGATTCTTTCATGTGAAAAAACCAAATAAGTGAGTTGCATTGTGGATTTTAAATAGCAAATATTCTTTTGTTATGTGGTTCTCATCCAGTGAAGAATATTGAACATAATACTTTCTTTTTAATTTGGTGTCTGTATTAGCCTGCTTGGGCTGTCATAACAAAATACCATAGACTGGGGTTTAGCCAACAGAAATTTGTTTTCTCACAGCTTTGGAGGCTAGGAAGTGCAAAATTGAGGGCCCAGCTGATTTGGTTCCTGTGAAGTCAAACTGCCACCTTCTCTGCACAGGGCAGAGAGAATAAGCAGAACTCTGATCTTTTTCTCATAAGGATACTGATTCTATCAGGTCAAAGACATATCTTCATGAGTTCATACCATTATGAGTTCCTTAATTACTTTCAGAAAGGCCCTGTCTCCGAGTACAATCATGTGGAGAGCTAGACATTCAGTATATGCATTTGGCAGGATATACACATTCAGTCTGTTATCCTGTCTAAGGATTACTTATAAGGGATGAGTTCCTCTTGGCTAAGGGAAGAATAAGAGCGTAAGAAAAATTACCAGAATTTCTCTTAAAAGCATCCTCCTTAAGCCAAAAGAGAACCAAAGCTTCATACTAAAGGTCAATCAGGATTTTTATGTTGTTCAAGAGGTTGAAATAAAACTTAAGGAGGCTGGTTCAAGTTGTTACAATTTTTCAAAAGCCCATCCATTTGTCAAGAGATTTGTGGGCTGGATTTTATCTCTTTCTTACTGGCTCCAAGAGCTGGTTTCTTGAGTGTTGCATGTGGTCACATTTCTGTACAGCATTCTATTTAGTTTGGATTATACTTGTGTGTCTCTTGGCTCTAGGAACCCAAGAAGAGTCTCATGTATTTCTCCAGAGTTAGTTTCAAAGTTGTGCCCCTTATTTGTTTTGATGCAAGTAATGATCACTTGAAAATCCTTAAAGAAAGTTTTCAAATAATAGAAAAATTAATAGAAAAATGTTTTGTTATTTAACTATTAGAACACATTACAAAAAACCCAGTAGATTAAATTAACCACAATTTTATATAGAAGCCAGCACTGAAGCAGGGAATTATAATATTGTCTGAAGCATTTCCTTAGGTTTTAGAGGGTTGGTGGGCAACAAACTCACATATGTTTACTTTTAGCTTAGTCTTTTATCCAGTCTGAGGTTAACTCATTTAATAGTTCACTGAGATTTCAGTTTTCCCTTACATCATTTACCACATTATCATCACTGATGGAAGCCACCTTTTAAAATAGCAAATGGTATGGCCGAAGGAACATATTATCAAAACAAGTGCCTTGTGAGCAGCATGGCTAATGAATGGAGAGATTTCCATAAATTCCCAGTCTTTATTCTCACTTTACTTTCTACTCTGTCCTTATCACAATTAATAAAAGGCAACTCCCCACAAAATGAGAGTCAGAACCCCTTTTGCTGCCAGGCAAGAGTCAGAACTACTCTACCTTAAGACATTTTTTTGTCCCTGGGTTAAAAGACATTTGCTATTACATTAAAGCATCAATTAGTTAATGGGTGTAAAGGTTTTTGAGAAGGAAGAGCACCCCTCAGATGGAGTTTGAGTTATTATCTTTTTATTATTTATTAAACACCTTGAAGTGCAATTATCCTTGTTTTTAGAAAATTAGTTTGTTTGAACTCAACAGGATATTATGATTGTCGTTGGTGAGTCTCCTAAAGCTGTATCTAGACCAAAGAAACCAGAGGAGGGTGAGATAGGGCCAGGGCTGAAGGAGTGGGGAGCATGTAGGAAAAAGACTGGGTTGGTAAGTGCTTGTAATGACCTTTCTGCCACTGTCTCCAGTGCGCAAGAATATGACAGAAAAGGGAACTTTACCCACAAATAAGCCAAATCTATGACTTTGTCATAGGCGCAGCCCTCTCTTGTATTCTGAGAGAGGCCTAAAGTATTGTAAGCAAAGTATAGAAAGAATGTGGGCCTTGGTTTCAAACAGCCCTGGTTGGAATCCTGACTTTGTTCCTTAGGGACTATGATAATTTGGACAAATCACCTAGCTTCTTCATGGGTTTCGGCTTCTTAATCCTTGGAATGGGGAAAATTGTATTTTGTAAAATTGTACCAGTATTAGAAATAATGTGTGGCAAGTCCAATTAATTATAAGTGTTTAGTAAATTGTATTGATAATCATGATCATTATAATTAATAGTAAGTTGCAAAAAAGATGAGGAAGTTAAGACCTATCAGCAGTGACCATTGTTTGGAACTGGGCCTTGCATCGTAACGATTTAATGAGGTAAAGCTGTTGATTCTAGCAGGTTAATTGGCTACTCCTTTAAGAAAACCACTATTTGTATTTTGAAGAGGTCTCCTGTAGGCATGATGACAATTTAATTTAAAAAATGGCTTTGGAAAGAATTTCAAGCTGAGTCAGGCTGGTTGAGAAGAGATTTAGGGAGCATGATTGATTCTTGACTTGTAGATCACATTATGTGGGGGACAGTTTGCATTACAGACAGACAGTGGCATTTTACATTATTCAGAGTTTAAGAGTTTGGTATTTGATGTGAGGATTAATGCAGTGCAAAGGAAAGGACACAAAACATCTTAATGCATGTGTAAATCAATTGTGGTTACATTAAGATAAAGCATGACAATATTAATCCTTTGTTGACATGCATAATGGGCTTTTCTATCCCCATCATCACACTTCAGAGTTTCTAGACTTGAGCTATGACTGTTCCAGAGAGAATAAAAAAAAATTGGTATGAATATTTTAGACACGATTGAATTTCCCTGCTGATTGTACTTATTTTTTAAAAAACATTCCCAAATTAACACATATTCTAAAAATCCTTAATGGGCTTCCCCTGTGGCTCAGCTGGTAAAGAATCCACTTGTAATGTGGGAGACCTGGGTTCCATCCCTGGATTGGAAAGATCCCCTGGAGAAGGGAAAAGACTACCCACTCCATAGCCTGGAGAATTCTGTATAGTCCATGGGGTCACAAAGAGTCAGACACGACTGAGCGACTTTCACTTCACTTCACTTCTCAAAATCCCAACAAATGCAGAAGTATGTAGAATAAAAGTTGAATATCCTTCATCCAAAGAAATTCATACCATTTTAACTTTGAAAGATTTATGAAAAAAATTAAATCAACATTTCAATTTTCCTTGACCTTTGAAAGATGATGAGGGGCCTAGTGGTATTCTGGTGAAGGGTTGCAAACTTTAAGCCTTTGAACTGAGTACACTGTAATGATCTCTTTTATCCATGGATTCTTTCAGGATGACTCTTTGGCACAAGGCAGCAAGACAAGAACACAGGCTCTGGCCTGAGAGTTTCCACAGAGGTATCAGAGGTTTGGCCCACGTGAATGCATGGCAGAGGAGTTTAAAGTTTCTCTTCATGGGACCTCCCTGGTGGTTCCATGGTTAAGACTTCGCCTTCCAATGCAGGTGGTGTGGTTTCAATCCCTGGTGAGGGAGCTGGGATCCCATGTGCCTCTTTGCCAGAAAATGAAATAAAACAGAAACAATGTTGCAAAAAAAAATCCAATAAAGACTTCAAAAATAGTCCATATAAAAAAAATCTTTAAAGTTTTCCTCCAGAATAACTGACCTCATAACTAACCAGTAAAGACTACTCCTATAGAATAAGCCCATGGGCACAATGTAATGCATTTTGTTGTTGGGAGGACCTCACTGAAAAGGGTTTATGATTTCAATGCTCTTTCAAGCCAAAAGGGTAACGCTGGGTTTTCAAAATGCAATTTCTCTCTGAGGTTCCATTTCTGGACTTCCCTGTGTGGAAAAGTAGTAAGATTTATAAGAAACTCCACTGATTATGGCTGAAGACATCTGCTGAAATTATTATTGCTAAAAAGACTTTATGAAAGACCTATTAAGAGTTCCTGACTCCTGGCCAGCAGAAGATTACAATTTATGATTGCAAGGATGGTAACGGATATTAAATACATGTGTACAGTTGAGAAAGTGTTAAATGAACTTATGGATGTGCCGTGGTATACAAGGAGTAGATGTCTGCTGGAGGGTGGAATAACTATAATAATAGCTTAGGAATTTCATTAAACAGTTCTTTCATTTGTTATCTAGTCCTCCTTCATTCAAATAAAGGGTTAGGCAGGTTCTCAGGGATGCCTTTCAGTTATTTCAAACCACTCTGAAACTTAAGTGGCTTGAAACATTAGCAAGTATCCACAGACTGAGCTCAGGTGGGTGGCTCTTCCAGAGATCTTATCCGGGGTTATTCGTGCGAATGCAATTATCTGGAGGATTTCTAGGGCTGGAAGTCCAAAATGAATTTACTCACATGTCTGGGCTTCCCTGGTGGCTCAGATGGCAAAGAATCTACCTGTAATACAGGAGACCTGGGTTTGATCCCCTCCAGTATTCTTGTCTGGAGCATTCCATGGATAGAGGAGCCTGGTGGGCTACAGTTTATGGGATTGCAAAAAGTTTGACGCAACTGAGCAACTGACACTAACTAACCTGGCATCTCACTTGAAATGCCTAGAACAGACAGGGGCTGCCCGGGAATCATTTTGTTTCCCCCCTCTCTCCTCTTAGCCTCTACAACAGAGTAGCTGGACCTCTTTATTGTACATAGCAGCTTAAGGATCCAAGATGTGAAAGAAGAAGCATTCATATCTCATATCCCAGTCAGAGCTGGGTAAGTGTCGGTTTTACCATAGTCCGTAGATTGAAGCCCACTCCAGTGTTCTTGCCTGGAGAATTCCATGGACAGAGGATTCTGGTGGCTACAGTTCATGGGAGCACAGAGACAGACATGACTGACTGACTAAACATACACATTGATGAAGAAATCACAAAGCCAGCCCAGATTCCGTGTCAGAGGGAAAATAGGCAAGTTTATTGATGAGAGGAACAGCAAAGGATTTGGGTCATTTTCAGTTCTCCACAGGATATACAGCAAGACAACCAACCTCTAAAAATTGCTATTAAACTTTTGAATTGATGGGCAGCTAGCAGATGCAACATGTTTCCACAGGTATCCACAACACAAACGATCTAATCAAAAGATCTGAAAGGTCAACCTGTCAACCAGCTTGGTCCAAGGTTTAAAATTTTTGTGATCAGAGTTACTCATAAAATTTTATAACATTAGAGTTGGGAGAGATTCTGAAGGTCACCCAGCCCAATAGAATGTCTTTCGACAAAAACAAGCCTTTAAACAAGATTACAGATATTAATCTGTAGCACATCAGTGGAGCACATCTGCTGGCTGATTTGCTTATATGACTAATTTGTTGTGGCTTTGGTTGAGGACAGAATCTGGGGAAAGAGAACATAGGACTGGGACATTTTACACAGAAGGGAAAATGTGGGAAAATATTCAGAGTAGGGGGTGTGTTGACACCCCAGTAAGAGCCAAGAAGTGGAGATGGTCACAGTAGTCGCAGGAACCACCAAGTGCTTAGCATCAAAGAGGGATATGAAAATCCGGAAAATATATTTTACCAAGTTGGCAATTTTGCCTGAGGGAGGAACCTCAGAAGTGATTTGCTACAACTCTCTTCCTATTAGTCAGAGAGAAGACTTCTTGGAAGAAGTGTTTCAACATCCCTGGAAATGAGAAGCAGCTTTTTCAGTTAGTAGGCAGACAAGCTTAACTTTCCTCCTAGAGTTTATCTTTCTCATATCCTTGCATAAGCTCAAGGTTTACCAAAAGATAGTTGGCTGATTTCCACCTTTGTCTTCCTACAGTTCCTCTTTCTCACTTTCCTAGCGGGGGAAGGTGTTAACAAGAGTGATCTGAGACTAGGTTGCCCACTGGCCTCCCCTGTAATTTGCAGAATGTATGTTTTCTGTGTGGGTTAGCCTACTGGAGTGTGTGTTTATCATATCAGAGCCCAGAAAAGCCCAGCCTGCTGGGCTTGTTGAAATACGTTTCCTGTTTCATTTTACGGTCATTGTCCTTGCAAGTTGGTCTCGATAGCTTTGGTCTTCGCGTTTTCTGAAAATTATGAGAAAGCTTTGAGATATCAGCATGCCTCAGTATGTTCTCAAGGAAGCCTCCAGGGGAGCTGGGGTCACAGTGAAGCCAATTCATTTTAACTGGAGAAAGAAAACTGTAAAAGAGAAAAATAATTGGCAAAGGATTTTCCCCTGAAAGTGATAAGTAAGGGCTTTCCTCCATCCTCCATTCCTGCCCCTGACCTGGCCGATGGCATTGCTATGCTTCTTCCCAGGTTTTGGCCTCTCTTGTCTCCTGTTGACCAGCTCAGTGTCCATAGTAGGAGCTGTTTTTGCCTGCAGTTTCTTTTTTTAAAAATATTTATTTATTTGGCTGTGCAAGATCTTAGTCGCACATGTCATGGGATGCAGGGTCTAGTTCCCTGAGCAGGGATCAAACCCAGGCCCCCTCTTTGGAAATGCTGAGACTTGGCCACTGGACCACCAGGGAAATCTCTCTGCTTGCAGTTTCTTAGTGGGATAGAGCGTCTTTTTTGTAAAATTTGCCGGGTTCTTTTTTGGATCTGAGAAGCTTTTTTTTCTTATCAGTATGTGTATACTGATATACACATTCTTTCTTAGATTTAGAGAGAATTAGTGAATATAGTGGATGCATAAAAAAAAAAAATGACGCATTTAGATATGTTTTTCCTTAGATACAGAGTGATCTTGAGGTATTTAAAAAGTCTCAGTATTTTGGGGCAAAATACACAAGTCCTTTATTTCTTCTCAATGTAAAAAATTTCTGGAACTTGGAGCTAACTTACAACTTTAAGTCTTGCTTCAGTTGGTGCCCTTATCTAATTAGCTGAAATAGTAACTATTTAATGAATTAAAAAGACAAATTTCCTGGTCCTGCATGTTATATTTGCAAAAATTTTAGATTTCTCTTTCAATGAAGCTTAAACAGAAACTTTGGTCCTATTCTATGCAGTTGATTTGTGGTACTCTTGATTAACATTCCCAGAAAGTTGACTCCTGTTGCTGTGTGCCTCTGCTGGGGGTTATTTTTCATTTAAACTTCATTAAAGCATCACAGGCTAAATCAATGCCTGTTCACTCACAGCTTTGGTTTCTCATTTGTTCCACTGAACAGATGGGATGAGATGGCTTTTTAACCCGTTTAGTACTATCAGAGAGGACACCTCCAGCTAGAAATGTTCCCTGTTGTTTGCAATATCTATAAATCTGCCTTCCTTTCCCACCCCATTCACCCTCCCTTTTCCTGTCTACTTCCTGGAGGTTTTCAGATACCTTCTAATCCAGTCAATACCAGGTGGTCATCAGAAAGCAGCAGTATCTTAGGGTTCTAAACCTCACAGAAGTGTCAGTGACTTTATTTATTTATTTATTTAAATAAATCAATTTATATTTTAAAAAGAGTAATTTCCACCCTGGTGGGTGGGGGCACAAGTAGACATGGTGCAATTTGAGACTCAAGGATTGTTTCCTATAATTCAGACAAGTACTATCAACTCTCTGCAAAAAACTGGAAGGGTATCACCTATACCTTCCCACAGTTCTCTGTATGTAGCTCTCTCCTGTGAACTCTAAATATATAGAGTTGTAAATCTCTCTTCTTGGGGAGACTGTCTCTGCCTAGGTACACCTTCCATGTATGTGTTGGAAACTATTTCTAGCGTTCGAGCAATTGTAGAACTCTCCTTGCTTGTTCCCCGCCTCAGAAATCCATTCTCTGCTGCCAGATGTTTGATATAAAACAATGCTCTTTAACTTGTCTTTTCTACTTTGAAATTAGTTGAGACAGGAGGATAAACGTGTCCTTTATTCTTTTATGTCGACTAAAATGGAGGTCCCCCAGCAATCAGAACTCAATGAATGACTTGTGAATGCTAGGCACTGACTTCTGTGCATGGGTGCAAACTTGACTGGGGATATGTGTTGGGGCCTTAGGGAGCCCCAGTCTTGCTGGAGAAACATGCCCATTACAAATAGTATTTGCTGTGCTATGTTCAGTTCAGTTCAGTCACTCAGTCATGTCCGACTCTTTGTAACCCTATGAATTGCAGCACGCCAGGGCTCACTGTTCTTCACCAACTCCTGGAGCTTGAGCAAACTCATGTTCATCGAGTGATTCCATCCAACCATCTCATCCTCTGTCATCCTCTTCTCTTCCTGCCTTCAATCTTTCCCAGTAACCAGGCCTTTTCTAATGAGTCAGTTCTTCATATCAGTTGGCCAAAGTATTGGAGGTTCAATTTCAGCATCAGTCCTTCCAATGAATATTCAGGATTGATTTCCTTTAGGATGACTGGGTGGATCTCCTTGCAGTCCAAGAGACTGTCAAGAGTCTTGTCCAACACCACAGTTCAGAACCATCAATTCTTCATTGCTCACCATTTTTTATGGTGCAACTGTCACATACATACATGACAACTGGAAAAATCATAGCTTTGATTATACTGAACTTTTTCAGCAAATTAATGTCTCTACCTTTAAAAAACTTTGTATAGGTTTGTCATAGTTTTTCTTCAAATGAGCAAGATCTTTTAATTTCATGGCTACAGTCATCATCTGCAGTGATTTTGGAGCCCCCAAACATAAAGTCTCTCACTGTTTCCATTGTTTCCCCGTCTATTTGCCATAAAGTGATGGGACCAAATGCCATGATATTCATATTCTGAGTGTGAAATTTTAACCAGATGTTTCACTCTCCTATTTCACTTTGATCAAGAGGCTCTTTAGTTCCTCTTCAACTTATGCCATGAGGGTGGTATCTTCTGCACATCTGAAGCTATTGATATTTCTCCCAGCAATCTTGATTCCAGCTTTTGCTTCATCCAGTGTGGTATTTCACATGATGTACTCTGCATATAAGTTAAATAAACAAGATGACAATATAAAGCCTTTATGTACTCCTTTCCTGATTTGGAAACAGTCTGCTCTTCCATGTTCAGTTCTAACTGTTGCTTCTTGACCTGCATACAGATTTCTCAGGAGGCAGGTAAGATGGTCTGGTATTCCCATCTCTATAGGTTTTTCACAGTTTGTTGTGCTCCACACAGTCAAAGGCTTTTGCATGGTCAATAAAGCAGAAGTAGGTGTTTTTCTAGAAATCTCTTGGTTTTTCTATAATCCAACGAATGTTGACAATTTCATCTCTGGTTCCTCTGCCTTTTCTAAATCCAGCTTGAACATATGGAATTTCATAGTTCTAGTACTGTTGAAGACTTGCTTGGAGAAATTACTTTGGTGGCATGTGAGATGAGAGCAACTTGTGGTAGTTGAACATTCTTTGAAATCACCTTTTTGGGGGATTGCAAGGAAAACAACCATTCCAGTCCTGTGGGCACTGCTGAGTTTTCCACGTGTTCTGGCATATTGAGTGCAGCAGTTTAACAGCATCATCTTTTAGGATCTGATATAGCTCTACTGCAATGCCATCCCCTCCACTAGCTTTACTCTTAGTGATGCTTCTGAAGACCCATTTGACTTCGCATTTCAGGATTGTCTAGCTCTAGGTGAGAGGTCACACCATCGTGGTTATCTGGGTCATTAATATCTTTTTGTGCAGTTCTTCTATGTATTCTTTCACCCTCTTCTTAATATATTCTGCTTCTGTTAGGTCCATCCCATGTCTCTTTTTTATTGTGCCCATCTTTGCCTGAAAAATTCCCTCCCTATCTCTCATTTTCTTGAAGAGATCTCTGGTCTTTACCATTCTATTATTTTCCTCTATTTCGTTGCATTGATCACTTAGGAAGGCTTTTTTTTTTTTTTTTTTTTTTAATCCCTTCTTGCTATTCTTTCAAACTCTGCATTCAGATGGGTATGTCTTTCTTCTCTCCTTTGCCTTTTGCTTCTCTTCTTTTCTAAGGTATTTGTAAGGCCTCCTCAGGCAACCATTATTTTTTCANTTTTTTTTTTTTTTTTTTTTTTAATCCCTTCTTGCTATTCTTTCAAACTCTGCATTCAGATGGGTATGTCTTTCTTCTCTCCTTTGCCTTTTGCTTCTCTTCTTTTCTAAGGTATTTGTAAGGCCTCCTCAGGCAACCATTATTTTTTCAGATACCTTCTAATCCAGTCAATACCAGGTGGTCATCAGAAGCAGCAGTATCTTAGGGTTCTGAACCTCACAGAAGTGTCAGTGACTTTAAAACAATTTAGGCAAAGGGGCAAAGCCTGTCTATTAAGGCCTGCCTCTCAGGTGCTTCCCAGGTGGCGCTAGTGGTGAAGAACCCATCTGCCAATGCAGGGGACCTAAGAGACGTGGGCTTGACCCTTAGGTCAGGAAGACCCCCTAGAGAAGGACTTGGAAACCCACTCCAGTGTTCTTGCCTGGAGAATCCCCTGGACAGAGGTACCGGCTAGAGGCCACAGGTCACAAAGAGTCAGACATGACGGAAGTGCCTTAGCACGCAGACACGCCCAGGTTCCATGGGAATATGCTATCAGGGCCTGCCCTGAGTATTTTCCACGTGCTTCACTTAGGGACCGCAGGAGGCACACCTAGAATGACTGTGACCTCCCACACTTTCCACTGAGGGACAGAGAGTGGGGGTAACTCCTTCCCCCCACAACTTGGCCTCCAGAGTCCGCCCCTTGTTACCAGAGACCTGATTTTAGTGACAGCCTCTTAGAGAGCACCAACCTTCCCACTATTATTAGAGACTCCAGCAACAGGATAGGACCAGAGAGCAGATTTGTCTACTGATTTCACTCAAACTCAGGCTGGCTTAGCCATGTTGGGGAAAGGGAGCAATTTTGCCTGAAAGCCACACCTGGGACTACAGGCTGAGGAGGGCCGAGGACAAGGGGCTCCTGACGTGGAACAGCTTGTTAGCTTCTGGCTGGTGGCTTGTAGAGGAAGGTGGGGGTGGTGAGGAGATATGTGATTAATCTTGTAGTCGGTGGGCCTAGATGAAGAGAGAGACAGGAGAAGAGAGCAGAGGATGGGGGAGAGAAGAGGAAATGAAAGGGGAGAGACTTGGGTTGAGGAGGTTTTCCGAGGGAGAAGGAGGCTAAAGGGAGATCCTTGAGGGGCGCCTGCTCTTGATGGCATCTCTGTCCCCTGTCTTCTCCAGTAAGCTGTGTTGCCTGTAGCGCAGTCTTCTTTCAAAGTCATGAGAAACATTTCTAGGCTATTGGCATGCCGGGTATTGTCTTTCATCTCTGGGATAAAGTTTTTGAATAAAGTCTTCAAAAGAATTGTTAGTATTGGGGCTTGCCTGGCAGTCCAGTGGTGATGACTCCATGCTGCCAAAGCAGAGGGGTGCAGGTTCCATCCCTGGTCCAGGAACTAAGATCCCTAAGATCTTACTAAGATTCCTAGTAGTATGGCCAGAAGATTTTCAAAAAATTAGGAACAAAGAATTGGAAAAAAAAAAGAATTGGAAGTACAGCTACCTCAGCCTCCTCTCTTGCCAGTCTCTCACAAAACCACTTCAGTTAGACTTCCTTCCCCTCCACGCAGCATAGCAAGGTCTCCAGGGAGCTCCACAGGTTCCCCCTAGGACCATCATCTACCAGTCTCTCTCAAGCCTGCGTTGGCATTAGTGTTCCTCCAGTACCTGAAGAAATCTTCCACCTCAGGAGTTTGTACTTGCTGTTTTCTCCTCTGGAATGCTCCTCCCTAGATATGACTTGGTTCCACATGTCATTCTTTAAATGACCCATTTCTCAGAGAGGCTTCCAATATTATTCTGTTTTCCCCCTATTGTCATGTCCTGTGTTATTCGTATCATTGCTCACAATATCACTGTGATGTAAGCTCCGTGAAGGCAGGTATCTTGCTGTTTACTGCTCTATGCTCAGAATTTAGAAGAGTCTGGTGCATAGTAGGAGAAGGCAATGGCACCCCACTCCAGTGCTCTTGCCTGGAAAATCCCATGGATGGAGGAGCCTGGTAGGCTGCAGTCCATGGGGTCACCAAGAGTCAGACACGACTGAGCGACTTCACTTTCACTTTTCACTTTCATGCACTGGAGAAGGAAATGGCAACCCACTCCAGTGTTCTTGCCTGGAGAATCCCAGGGACGGGGGAGCCTGGTGGGCTGTCGTCTCTGGGGTCGCACAGAGTTGGACACAACTGAAGTGACGCAGCAGCAGCAGCAGCAGCAGCAGCAGCAGCAGCAGCTGGTGCATACTTGGCGCTGATTCATGGATGACAAATCTGGACCAATCAGCTTGTCTCACTCTCACATCTCCACCTGGCATTTAAATATCTCTCCAGATGGTGGCTATGTGTCTGTATATTCATATATTTTTATTTATTCAGTGGGTTGTTTTTGACTAGTCTTACTTAATTTGAATTAAGTAGGTTGTTTTGTATTCCCAGGCGAGTGCAAACTCTCGGGAGAAAGGCATTATTTAACATCCTACAGTGTTTCAATTAAGCAAAATTTTGACACTAACCCATTAACATTACCTTCAAGATTATGTGTGTGTATACATATATACACATGTTTAAAGACTTTGTTTTTTTAGAGCAGTTTTAAATTTATAACAAAATTGGGAGGAAGGTACAGAGATTTTTTCCATAAATCCACAGCCCCCCACATGCATAACTTCCCCCATTGTCAACAGGGTTCTCCAGAGTGGTGTGTTTGTAACAATTCGTGAACCTACATTGACACCTTGTAACCATCCAAAGTCCGTAATTTGCCTTCGGGTTCTCTCTTTTTTTGTTAGTATTATTAGTATTTTATTAGCTTTATTATTTTATTATTATTATATTAGTATTTTATTAGCTTTATAATTTTATTAGCTTTATTAGTATTCATTCATTTGTTATCTTTGGCAGTGCTGGGTCTCCACGGCCGTGCAGGCTTTTCCCTGGTCGGGTGAGCAGGGTCTGCTCTTCGTTGCAGTGCGCAGGCGGCTTCTCACTGGCTTCTCTTGTCGCGGAGCGCAGGCTCTGGGGCCCACGAGCTTCAGCAGCTGTGGCTCCTGGGCTCTAGAACCCAGGATCAATAGCTGGGGCACACAGGCCCAGTTGCTCTGTGTCGTATGGCATCTTCCGGCACCAGGGATCAGGCCTGTGTTTCCCGAACTGGCAGGTGGATTCCTTACCACTGAGCCACCCGTGAAGCCCTCAGGTCCACCCCTGGTGTTGCACATCCTATGCGTTTGAATGAAAGAAGAATGACACGCAGCCATCATTATGCTATCATATAGACTGTCCTTATAGTCATTAAAATCTTCTGTGCTCTGTCTGTTCATCCTTCCCCGTCTCTCCTTCACTGGCAACCACTGATCTTTTTCTTGGCATAATGATTTTTTGTTCCAGAATGTCATATTGTTGAAATCATACCGATAGGCTTATCTGATTGACTGAAATTAGTAATATGCATTTAAGTTTCCTCTTTGTCTTTTTCATGGCTTGACAATGTAGTTCTTTTTAGTACTAAGTAATATTCCATTGTCTGGATGTAAAAGTTTCTCTATCCATTCATCTACTGAAGGGTATCTTGGTTGTGTCCATTTTCTTATAATTAAGAGTAAAGCTGCCATAAATATCTGGGTCTAGGTTTTTGTGTGAACATGTTTTCGACTCCTTTGCATAAACACCAAGGAACACAATGTTGAATTGTATGGTAAGAGTATATTTAGTTTTATAAGAAACTGCTGAACTTGTCTTCCAAAGTGACTGTATCATTTTGCATTTCCACCAGAAATGTAGGAGAGTTCCTGCTCTCCACATCCTTGTCAACATTTGGCTTTATCAGTGTTCTGAATTTTGGCCATTCTACTACTAGAATGTATAGTGGTATCTCGTTGTTTTAATATGTATTTCACTGATGTTATATGATATGGAACATCTTTTCATAATACTAACTTTCTAT
>SJYX01020452.1:9902-20291 GCA_006410675.1 Oreotragus oreotragus
TTGGTTCTCCTTGCAGTCCAAGGGACTCTCAAGAGTCTTCTCCAACACCACAGTTCAAAAGCATCAATTCTTCAGCACTCAGCTTTCTTCACAGTCCAACTTTCACATCCATACATGACCACTGGAAAAACTATAACCTTGACTAGATTGGCCTTTTTTGGCAAAGGAATGTCTCTGCTTTTCAATATGCTATCTAGGTTGGTCATAACTTTTCTTCCAAGGAGTAAGTGTCTTCTAATTTCATGGGTGCAAGGAGTAAGTGTCTTTTAATTTCATGGCTGCAATCACCACCTGCAGTGATTTTGGAGCCCCCCAAAATAAAATCTGATACTGATTCCACTGTTTCCCCATCTATTTGCTATGAATTGATGGGACCAGATGCCATGATCTTCGTTTTCTAAATGTTGAGGTTTAAACCAACTTTTTCACTCTCTTTCACTTTCATCAAGAGGCTTTTTAGTTCCTCTTCACTTTCTGCCATAAGGGTGGTATCATCTGCATACCTGAGGCTATTGATATTTCTCCTGGCAATCTTGATTCCAGCTTGTGCTTCTTCCAGTCCAGCGTTTCTCATGATGTACTCTGCATATAAGTTAAATAAGCAGGGTGACAATATACAGCCTTGATGTACTCCTTTTCCTATTTGGAACCAGTCTGCTGTTCCATGTCCAGTTCTAACTGTTGCTTCCTGATCTGCATATAGGTTTCTCAAGAGGCAGGTCAGGTGGTCTGGTGTTCTCATATCTTTCAGAATTTTCCACAGTTTATTGTGATCCACACAGTCAAAGACTTTGGCATAGTCAATAACACAGAGATAGATATTTTTCTGGAACTCTCTTGCTTTTTCCATGATCCAGCAGATGTTGGCAATTTGATCTCTGGTTCCTCTGCTTTTTCTAAAACCAGTAGATTGTTATGGTATTTATATTTGTTTCCACGTTCAGTTTACATTGACCAATAGTGCTTTTTTCCATTTTTTTCCTTCAATATTCAGAGCTGCATTTTATCCTGTTCTGATATCCTTGTTCAAGTACCTGGGTGGGGACTGTGCAGCAGGGCGTGTTCCATCCTGAGTGCTTCCTGTTCACATGTGCATTGTTGCCATCTGTTGCAGTCCTCACTGTTACGTGCTCTGCTGGGGGAGCTGCCCCCTAGCCAGGGGATGGTCAGTGT
The DNA here is from genome assembly GCA_006410675.1 of Oreotragus oreotragus. Classification (NCBI taxonomy): domain Eukaryota; kingdom Metazoa; phylum Chordata; class Mammalia; order Artiodactyla; family Bovidae; genus Oreotragus; species Oreotragus oreotragus. Next base: position 11,076 of record SJYX01020452.1, read on the forward strand.
GCACGGGAGGATCGCCTATGTTTCTCAGCAGCCCTGGGTGTTTCCAGGAACTGTGAGAAGTAACATTTTGTTTGGGAAGAAATATGAAGAAGAGCGATATGAAAAAGTAATACAGGCTTGTGCTTTGAAAGAGGTGAGTAATGACTTTTGAGTTGCATATACTCAAATTTCAAATGATAGTGTTGGCTTAAGCTGTAAGGTTTGTTGAAAGTTTTTTTTAATTTAAATTTGAAAGATCTTTGATTGTTGCTTTAAGTTGATCTGGGTAAATATGCAGTTGTATACACAGCTGTTTCAAATGCCTTTATTTCATTTGGTGAAACTTCATTCAGTTTTAGGTTTTTTTTTTTTTTTAATGGACAGTTACAAAAATTTATAAAAACAGAGAGCACACTGTAATGATCCCTCATGTATCCACCCCCAGCTCCAACCAGGATCAGCTGGTGGTGGCCAGTCTTGCTGCATCTCCTTCCCTGCCCTCTGCCAGCCCCACTCCCACCCCATTGTTATACTGGAGCAGATCCTAGACCTCAGATTAGTCCATCTGTAAACATTTCATCTGTTTTTGTCTAAAAGATAGGAAAGCCTTTGAAAAAAAAAATCATCAACATTATTTCACCTGAAAAATGACCCTAATTCCTGAATATCATCAACTTTCTCATTGGTGTTTACACGTTGCTAATCATCTCACTGAGAAATCTTGTTCACCATTGATGGAATCAGACTCCACATGAGGTCTGCCCACTGCACTTGGTTAGTGCTTCCTCAGTCTCTTTCAGTCTCCAGGTTTCCCTCTCTGCTTGGTTTTGACTTTTAATTTATTAAAGCAAATGGAATGCTTTAAAATTTAAAATGCTTTAAAATTTCTTCTTAATTCTACCTCATTTCATTGGGGGACAGATTGTTTTCAGAAATTGCATTGAGTTTCACAGAAAATGGCAAGAAGAAACATCTAACTCTACTGTGGGATTTAGATGAAATTAGTAAATGAATGATGAAAACTGAACTTACTTAATAGGAAAATGTAATTTGGCATAAAGAAAGAAAAACATAAATACGGATTAAACAGTATTTTACTCTCTTGAGTTATAAAAATCCATGAACAATAGTGTTAAAGGGCTCCCCCTGTGGTCTGTTCAGACTGGACATCTATTATACTGTGAGGAAAAGGCTGGGACTGTTTTTCAAAGGTGTGGTGGTGGAGGCTTCAAACCTGCTTTCTGAGAAAACAGTAATTTTGCTTGAGTAATGCTTGAACATAATAGATTTTTATCAGGTGAATATCAATTTTTGATGATGTGGACAAAACAGAATTGCTCACTCTTCTGTTTCTTTCTCCTGGTCTGTGGTCGGTTAATGGGAGATTGTGTTTGCAGAACCGATGCCAAGTTAGCAGTAATCAGCAAGATTTTTATTAAATAATGTTTATACTGTGTAAGAAAAGAAGGGGAAAGCAAACATAAAACATTGAAACAATAGCTGCCATTTATTCAGAATCTACATGCACATCATTTCTCTTTCTTACACATGCACCCAGAAGAGGGTATATGAATTATTAATTCTTTATGAATATCTTCAGTGTTACCATCTTCATTTTATAGTTGGTAAAACTGAGGCTTGGAGAGATAATTTTTTAAAAAGCAGGTGATGGATAAAGCTGGAAGGTGGGATGTGGAATAAACAGATTTCAGGTGTTTCCTCTTTACCGTAATCCTATCAACCTCCTGATGCCCAGATCAGACTCCAGAGACCTAGACCAGTGTGTGGGTGTTTCTTTTATGACCTTGCCTTTCTGGTAAAGCTCAGCCTTGTCTTTCTCCCCACATTTGAGCATCTCTGCAAAAGAGCAGGTGATGGACAGTGGCTGATATTCAGTGTTTCCCCGGGGACCAATGCTTTGCTGCAGCCACATGGGGTGACAGGACCAGTAATATGGGTAGTGTCCAGGGCTTCACCCATCCTTGGGAGTCTGTGCAGCACAGACTTTGGTGGGAAGGGGCCCTGCAGGACTGGGATGCACAGCAATTCTTCTGTACATGATGTGGCGTTTATAAACATGGACTGCTCTCCTGTTCTCTGCACAGTCAGGACATGCAGGCAGGCCCCTCGTGCCCATTCCCTTCTTGGCAGGAAGGGAGGCCCAGGGCAGAGAAGTCGTGAAGAGATGAGTTGTGGTTTAGTCTTGCCTGCTGTCACTTTGGGTATGTTCTGTTTCCTACCTGGGCCTCTGACATTTCAAGAGGATATTGGGTCAGAAAGTTTCCAGGAGGTTTTGCTGCTGCTCTGAAGTGTCATCTCTGCCTCTGATTAGCAGGGGTCAGCAAGGTCATTTTGATACCTGGGAACCACCTAACGAGTAATGATCCTCTGCTCATCTTTTAGAATACATGACTCAGTGGATGGGCATCAGGCAGTCACCTAATAGTGGTGTGCTGGAGGTATTTTGTCCTGTAGATACGGAGACTATATGTGCAGTAGAAAAGGCTTGGTCTTTGGAGAGAAGCAGTCCTGGGCAGTATCTCCAGGTGTTTGTCTCAGTTTCCTTTCTTATTAAATGCAGGAGGAGTGGGGTTACTGTAAAGGCTATAGGCTATGCTTGTGGAATGCAGACATGTCAGGGTTTCAGTACATGGTTGCTGTCCTTACTGTTCTAACCCTTTTCTCTACATCTGTCCATCCACACATACACCCATATAAATATAATCAAGATTTTTTTCCCAAGATTCTTCCTTCTCCTACATCCCCCAAATCCTAGAGGAAAAGGCACTGGCAAACAGCATTTCTTAGAATACATATGTCAATAACAACTAGATGTATTAAACTAGGTCAAATTGAAGTAAATGTTTAAGTTCATCCAGATGAAAACATTTCGCTAATAAAACATGAAGTAATCCCATTGGCAATATCAGTTCAGGCTGATGACGTCAATTCCAAGGCCCAGGAGTCAGAAGACTCAGGGATTGAGTCTCAGTTTCTCTTTTTGCTAGGTGTGTGATTTTGGCTGATTGTCTGAAACTTACAAGCCTGTTTCTTCATTTGTAAAATGGAGATAATAATACTGTCAGTCTTATAAGGTTGTTTCGAGAATGACATGCAATAGTGATTTTAAAGCACCTGATTGCTAGGGACATAACAAGAACTCTATAAATGTTAGAATAATTTTGAAAATAAATTAGCCTCTAATTGTAAGCTCAACCAGTTTTTGGTAAAGTCACATCCATAAAATGTGACTTGTAAGAAAGAAGGTATCTTCTTGATATATATCACTTTCATTATTTGAGCTGATAATTTATATAGGTACTGTACATATAGTATATTACATAAATCAACAGTAAACATATTCTGTTACGGTAAGCAAGTGTGTATGTAACATGGTCTGCATGTCATCTTTAACCATTTTTAAAAATTTTTGAGTTTTAAGTTGTTTGTTTTTTTAAAAAACAAGTTTTTACAAAACATTTTTAAGACTTTTAAAAACTTTTAGGCATTACACAGTTAAAGGTATCAAGCTGATAAATTCTAGTTTGATATTTTCCCACATAGATCACTTGACCATACAAATCCCTCTTGGATGCCTATAAGCTTGTATTTTCATCTCATATTTACCACATTCCTGCCAGCATGAATGTGGCAGGAAGGGGGACCCCTTCCAGGGCCCAAAACTGGGCTCTTGTCTAACACTCAGAAATGAATTGTCCAAGGAGATACATGTGCTGACAAAGCAAGAGATTTTTATTGGGAAAGGGCACCCAGGTGGTGAGCAGTAGGGTAAAGGAACCCAGGAGAACAGCTCTGTCACGTGGCTTGAAGTCACAGGATTTATGGTGATGGGATTAGTTTCCAGGTTATCTTTAGCCAGTTATTCTGACTCAGAGTCCTTCCTGGTGGTGCATGAGTCGTTCAGCCAAGATGGATGCCAGCGAGAAGGATTCTGGGAGGTGGTCAGACATGTGGTGTCTCCTTTTGACCTTTCCTGAACTCTTCCGGTTGGTGGTGTCTTATTAGTTCCGTGTTTCTTACCAGGACCTCATGCAAATGGTTACTGTGGTGCCTGGCCAGAGAAGGCAGTTTCAGTCAGTGTGCTTCCCCTAATATGAACGTTTTCTTTTCAGATTGCCTAGAAAATCATAGGATAATAAGTTAATTGATCCTTTTATGTCAAGGTATAGAGGCCTTCATGTCTTGAGTTAGTTTAGCGTCTTCATTTCAAATACACTTTTTAGTCATGACCTGGGCAGCATGATGTGAAAGAGCAAAAGGCTCTGAACTGACATGAGCTGGTTCAGAGTCCAGCTCTTCTTTTTAATAGGTAACAATCCTCATATCAGTAATGTGATCTCACTTGATCTCAGTTTCCTCACCTGTGGAATGGGGCCAGTACTTCCTGTGCAGCTTGTTGTGAGGCTTAGAGATAATCAGTATATGGTCCAACACAGTGGTTAATGCACAGATCTTATCCTCGAGGAGCTGAGAAAAGCTATCTGCATGTGTATAAATGATGGAGCAGGATAAGACAGGTCCTTCACAAGAGATGTAAACAGAGCCTTAGGAACCCAACAAGAGGGATAAATCCAGGATGGTTTCATGGGAGAGTGTATTTGGGCTGAGCCTGGAAAGATGGGCAAGATNGCATGTGTATAAATGATGGAGCAGGATAAGACAGGTCCTTCACAAGAGATGTAAACAGAGCCTTAGGAACCCAACAAGAGGGATAAATCCAGGATGGTTTCATGGGAGAGTGTATTTGGGCTGAGCCTGGAAAGATGGGCAAGATATTAACAGGCCATTAGAGAAGGGGCAATTTCAAATGGGAAAAAAAAAAAAAAACAACAACTGAAAAAATACAGGGCCTCCCCCTGTTTGAGTCTGAAGTACAGCATTCTTCTACCAGGGCCTCACATCTGGCATTCATTAACCATTACTACAGGCTTCTCCACGGTGTTTGTTGTTGTTGTTCAGTTGATACTTTTGAACTGTGATGCTGGAGAAGACTCTGGAGAGTCCCCTGGACTGTTGCAAGGAGATCAATTCAGTCAATCCGAAAGGAAATCAACACTAAATATTCATTGGAAGAACTGATCCTGAAGCTAAAACCCCAATACTTTGGCTACCTGATGTGAAGAGCCGACTCATTAGAAAAGACCCTTATGCTGGGAGAAATTGAGGGCAGGAGAAGAAGGGGCTGACAGAGGATGAGATGGTTGGATGACATTGTCGACTCAATGGACATGAGTTTGAGCAAACTGTAGGAGATAGTGAAGGAGTGGGAAGCCTGATGTGCTGTGTCCATGGGGTCGCAAAGAGTCAGATACAACTAAGCAACTGAAAAACAACTGAACTGCAATTTTTGAAATCTCACCCACAGAGTGAATGTGCTACCTGGCTCCTTTTCCCAATTCATTTTAGAGAAAAAGCCAATTATGACTCCATGTTGAAACTATTTATTTGACTTGTTTTTTGTTGCTTTTGTTATTATAATCATACTGAATGTCCTACCTCACAGAATCCTGCTACTCTGCCTGTTAAACTAAAGTGCCTTTGTTCAGAATCCTGACCACTTGCAGATGGCAGAAAGGAGGAAGTTAACACATCCCCTGGCTGAGTCTTGCCATTCTAGGAGATTTGCAAGATTAATGGCCTTTTTCTTTGCTTCCTCACCTTCCCAGCTTTGACCTATAAAAGAACCTGGAATCTAGATCCTGATAAGATGGTTATTTTGAGATGCTAGCTTGGCCTCTTCCCAGTCAGCGGGCTCCCCAAATAAATTCACTTCTTCCTGGCCTCAACCCCTCATCTCATTGGCCTGTTGTGTGGTGAGCAGAGCGAGGTTGGATTCAGTAACAAACTGAGACCCCAGATGTGCTGTGTCATGGGACTGCTCAGCACTGTTTGATCTGGATGTTGGTCAGAACACAATTGGATGATGTATCCTCTGCTGTTTCTATTTCTTTTTCTTTTAATGTTAGTATATTGAAAGTAAGCTAGATAATTCTATAATAAATATTGGTATTATTTATTTGTATGTAACGAGTGGCTTATTTTGTTAGCAAATCCTTTGAACCTGACATGCAAGTGAAAGCTTTCTATGAAACAGTGTTTCTACTGTAAGTCTCCACCATTGCTGAAGGGCCCTGGGTGTGCTTCTGGATGATGGCATCAAACCAATGTCACCGTTTCCTAGTCTGCCTCTCATTTGTGTCTACTCTTCAGTGAAAATTGGTGAAATTTAATTTAAGAGGAAAATAACATGAATAAAAACACCTTCCTTCAGTAGTAGGAATTGTAATATATGCTCAGGCTTTTCCCTCTAATTTAAGTCAGGCTTTTCCCTCTAATTTAATCAGAAAATGGTGACTGGGAAATTAGTCTACCTTGGATTTTACTTAAGTCCTCTGAAATGGTTTGCCCATCTGGGGCTCATGCATGAATGATTTCAGTCACCAACACACTTGAAGTCCTACCACCACAGTTGAAGAGAGCCTGTTTCTGTCTCCTAATGTGCTAATTGAAAGTGTAGATTTAGCTGCCTTTTCTAGAGTGTGGTTAATATTTTTGTGCTATGACGTGTTACTATTTTGAGAAAGAAACCAAAACAATGTAAAATCAAAGCATAAAAGCTAAATGGAACAGTTTGCAAGGACTGACATCAGTGAAATGGAGGCCAAGTAACTCATGTGTGTATATGTATGCATGTATGTACATATATGTGTATAAGACTTGGAACCTATCTTAAAATGGTTCATTGTTGTTCATGAAAACCAAAGTAAGAGATGGTATTAATTTCTGAGCTCCAGAAAGATAGAACGTGAAATAATGGTGAAATTTCACAATAGAGCAGTTGCTGCCCTTTACTGGATGCACCCAAGTTAAGCTGTGAGTGAGCAGGAAACCTGTATGTGTCTGCATGTCTTTGTGGCTGTCAGGGAGGGTTATGATGGAGACAGCCTCTATCTTCTTGTGGTCATGTGCTTTGCATACTGTGATCCACACTGTGCATGGAGTCCCACTGTTGGTTTGAAGAGAAAATAGACATCAGTCACCAATATCAGGTTATAATCAATTAATGTCCTTTTTCCATTTATGGAGGGTGTTCACACACTTCCTTAGATTCTCACAGCTTCCTTGAATTTAGTGAGTCTGGTTTCTACAGCACATTATGTAGGAGAGGAAAATGAGACTTAGGGAGATTAGAGGACTTGTTTATCATGGAGACCCCAGCATGCTACTTGCTTTCTCCCCAAATTTCTAAAGTATAGATAGAAGTGAGGGCATCATCTGCAGAAAGGTACTGCTGTGTATCTTAGGGTGATGCCTGAGGGGTTTAATAGATAATTTGAAGTAAAGATTTCTCATGTAATAACTGTGTAACTTAAACCTGATTGTTACCTGGTCATTTGGGGGGTTTTCTTGTCATTTAAAAAAAATGTCCCCAGATACTATGGGGAAAATAAACTGATGTGTCTACTTCTTAAATAGCACTCAAATATAACTTATGATAGATTCTCAGATCCTCAAGTCAAAACTTCATATCCTTCTTAACTTTGAGTATCTCCTGCTTCCATGGGCAAGGATCCACTTAGTCCAAATGATCTGCTTGGTGTCCCTCAGCACGTTTTTTCTTTCCTTTTGGTTTTCCTGCCCAGCCTGCTTTTTCTGTTCTCATTTCTTATACAGACCTCGTCTGTCACACTATGACTTGCCTTAAGTATCACTGTGAAGACTCAGGTCAGGTTTCATCCCTTCTCTGAAAATGAGAAGTGGAGACCAAGATCAGCAAAACTGGCAATTTAAGATAAAACAAGTCCTGTGACTTCACCAGCCTGGACCTCCAGCTCTCACACCTGTGTCTCTAGCACAGACCTTCATACCTGCCTGTCCAGCTGCACAGTGATATCACTGAGAGATCATTTCTGCTTGTCCACAAGAGAAGTCTTCTAGATCTGCCTCCACCATCTTCTGCAACTCAGTAAATGGTAACCCTGTCCTTCCCCTTCCTCACCCCAAACATCACAGTCCTCTTCTCTTACAATCCACACCCATCCTGTCAGCAGGTTACAGACTCCACCTTCCAAGCATGTCTGGAGTGTGACCCTGTCTCTCCATTTCCACTGCTCCCTAAATTGTTCTAGTAGCCTCCTCACTTGTATCTGCCCTCATCATCCCCCCGCCCCCCACCAAAAATCTTACTGTTTATTGCAAAGCACAGAAGTGATTCCTTAAAAACCTCAGACCAGGTTCCTCTTCACCTTCCCCTCCCCTCTTTACTGGCAGTGACACCAGTCTCCTGCTCTGTCTCTGCCCTCACTCCCCTCATTCTTACTCTGCTCTCTTGCCTCCTTGTCCTGAACACCTTGGGCATCTCCCCATGGCCCCTGCTCTTGCTCCTCCCTCTGTGAGGAGCAGCCTCTCCATGTCTGCCTGAGCCCCTCCCCCTCCAGATCTGCTCACACCCCCTCTGAGCAGAGCCCTCACACCCCAGTGTGGACTCACTTCCCTCCTTCACTACCCATCCCCCTGAACAGCTTCCTTTTCCTTCTCATCGTCAGTACGTGCACTCAGGTTTATTTTCCATATTGTCCGTCTCCCACTGTGGAGAAGAATTCTAGGGGTTCTGTTTCCTCATGGCTGAATTTGCTATTCTCAGAACAATGGCTCATGTATAGTCAATCCTCAATAAAAACCTTTTGAAATGGTTAAATGCATAAATGCTTTGAAAAAATATAGAATGAAAACAAATGAAAAGCCCTGAGAGGTTTTTTAAATTTTCCTTGTTACAGTTTTAGTTCAGTTCAGTTCAGTTCATTCGCTCAGTCGTGTCTGACTCTTTGTGACCCCATGAATCGCCGCACGCAAGGCCTTCCTGTCCATCACCAACTCCAGGAGTTCACTCAGACTCATGCCCATCGAGTCAGTGATGCCATCCAGCCATCTCATCCTCTGTCATCCCCTTCTCCTCCTGCCCCCAATTCCTCCCAGCATCAGAGTCTTTTCCAATGAGTCAACTCTTCGCATGAGGTGGCCAAAGTACTGGAACTTCAACTTTAGCATCATTCCTTCCAAGAAATCCCTGGGCCAATCTCCTTCAGAATGGACTGGTTGGATCTCCTTGCAGTCCAAGGGACTCTCAAGAGTCTTCTCCAATACCACAGTTCAAAAGCATCAATTCTTTGACGCTTAGCCACCTTCACAGTCCAACTCTCACATCCATACATGACT
>SJYX01020452.1:27550-46689 GCA_006410675.1 Oreotragus oreotragus
TATGGTTTTTCCTGTGGTCATGTATGGATATGAAAGTTGGACTGTGAAGAAGGCTGAGCGCCGAAGAATCGATGCTTTTGAACTGTGGTGTTGGAGAAGACTCTTGAGAGTCCCTTGGACTGCAAGGAGATCCAACCAGTCCATTCTGAAGGAGATCAACCCTGGGATTTCTTTGGAAGGAATGATGCTAAAGCTGAAACTCCAGTACTTTGGCCACCTCATGCGAAGAGTTGACTCATTGGAAAAGACTCTGATGCCGGGAGGGATTGGGGGCAGGAGGAGAAGGGGACGACCGAGGATGAGATGGCTGGATGGCATCACGGACTCGATGGATGTGAGTCTGAGTGAACTTCAGGAGATGGTGATGGATAGGGAGGCCTGGCGTGCTGTGATTCATGGGGTCGCAAAGAGTGGGACACGACTGAGCGATTGAACTGAACTGAACTGAAGCGGAAGTGGAGGCTGGAGACTTTCACTAAAGTTGCAAAGCTCCCTGTGCCCAGGGCTGGGAGGGAAGTACCCTGGAGGCCTGCAGGCTGGGCAGGTGTGTGGAGGCTGAGAAGAGGACCATTTCCTTTGCTGAAGGAAGAGGAGGAGCTCAGGTGTGGAGGGAGGAGGAAGCAGGGCTGTGAGGAGAACAGCCGATATGTCCTTGTCTGAAAGAGGTGGGGTGTTTGGCAGAGAGAAGCTATTTGGAAATTCTCGCTGTCAGGTTCTGTGTTATTTTTCTGGGGCTGTCTGTCCAGGCTGCTCTCACAGGAGAACACAGCCTGGGCAGCTTATAAAAAACAGAAATTTATTCCTCAGGGTTCTGGAGGCTGGAAAAGTCCAAGATGAGGGCGCTGAGAGATTCAGTGTCTGGTGAGGGCACGATCCCCGTGTTCTCACATGGGGAAGGGGTGAGGGAGCCCTGTGGGTCCCCTTTATAAGGGCACTAATCTTTTTCATGTGGGCTCCACCCTCATGACCTGTCACCTCCCAATGGGTACACTTCTAGTATCCAGTGAGAATTAGGCTTCAATATATGAATTTTGAGGACAAAAACATTCAGTCTATAGCAAGTTGTCACAGTCGGGGTGCTTAAAGAACAGACATTCATTTTCTCACAGTCCTTGAGGCTAAAAGTTGGCTGTGTGGGCAGCTTTGGTTTCTGCTGAGAACGCTGTCCTTGGCTGCTGGTGGCATCCGCCTCGCTGTGTCCTCACATGGTCTTCTGTCCATGTGCACCCGTCTCTGTCCTTTAAAAAATATATATATATATTTATATATAGAAATATAATTGATTTACACTGTTGTGTTAATTTCTTTGTATGGCAAAGTTAGTTGTATACATACGTACATTCTTTTTAATATTCTTTTCCATTATGGTTTATATCAGAATATCAAATAGAGCTCGCTACACTATATGGTAGGACCTTGTTGTTTATCCATTCTACACATAATACTTCGCATTCTGCTAACCCCAAATTCCCAGTCCATCCCTCCCCCACACCCCTTCCACCCATGTGACCATAAGTCTGTTCACTATGTCTGTGAGTCTGTTTCTGTTTTGTCGATAGGCTCATTATTGCCATATTTTAGATTCTACATGTAAGTGATATCATATGATATTTGTCTTTCTCATTCTGACTTACTTCACTTAGTATGTTAACCGCCAGGTCCATCCATGTTTCTGCAATTGGCATTATTTTCCTTTTTTTATGGCTGAGTAGGCAATGGCACCCCCACTCCAGTATTCTTGTTGTCTTCCCACAGCCCTCAGTGGGTGTACTTGACAATTTATGAGTCTCCCAGCCACCCATAAACTATGAATGCAGGAAGGTGCCTCAGCCCAGCATCTTCTGTCCCAGGAACCGTGCACCTGCTATGCCTTCTTCCAGGATGTTTCCCTAGATAGTCACAGGGCTTCCATGTTTCTATATCTAAGACAGCAGCTCCCCTTGTTTTTCCCTCAGAGCACAGGTCACAGCCCAATAGCACATTTTCTATACTTGTTCAGTGTGTCCTCTACATGGTGCAGAGTATTCTCTTCTATCTTTACCTGTGGATGGGTCCTCAGCACTTAGGACATTGCCTGGCTCCTCAACAAACCTCTGCTGATTGAATGAATGGAGGTAGGGACTCTCTCTGTCTTACTTGTATTACCTCCACCACGGGGTGTGTGCCCTCTTAATACAGTCTCTATATAGGATTATATGTGGGATCATAGAATTAACATAGCCTTTATATAGGAATAACTGTTTTACAACTGGTTGCTGACTCGGTCATTTCTAGTTGCTGACGCAATCATTTCTATGACATGACTTGGAAATCTTTAAAAAACTTGGAAAAGAGTGTATTTTTCTAGTGAATTGGATGAAAGCATTACTTAGGAAAAGTTCCAAGCCATCAACTGATCACTTCATTGTAATTATTTGTATTACCTTATCTGTGATGGAATGTTAGGAAGAAACCTCTTAAAACTTTTGGGTTGATTCATCTTGGACATAACACCCCATCAGATTTGATTGGTGGCTCAGAGGTTAAAGCATCTGCCTCCAATGCGGGAGACCTGGGTTCGATCCCTGGGTGGGGAAGATCCCCTGGAGAAGGAAATGACAATCCACTCCAGTATTCTGGCCTGGAGAATCCCATGGACGGAGAAGCCTAGTAGGTTACAGTCCACGGGGTCGCAAAGAGTCGGACACGACTGAGTGACTTCACCTTCACCTTCACCTTAGGGACTATTTGCAGGCAATTATGAATTAAGGAGAAAAAATTCTGTTTAAAAACTTTAGTTCTAAGTTGAAAACGTGTTACTCAAGAAGCAGGTATGAACACTGAGCTAACGGATGTCAAAAGGTGAGAATGAATCCTTTTGGACTTAATGAAGAAATGGTGTTTGTTTCTGCATCCTGGGGTCTTGCTTCTGATCACAGACCCAGTGTCCCCTTAGGACTTTTCTATCCTGAGTCCAAAGCACATGACTGCTTGTGGTTACGGAGTAGTGGAGAAGGGGCCTGACCTTTACTGAGTGGATTGGTGGTTTGATTTGTCAGAATGTGTGGCTGAATTGTCATTGACCTTGTTTTGAGATGGAGAAACTGAGGTTGGGTTGCTCATCTGATGTCAGTTTTGTGAGAGGGGCTGAGATGGAGTCTGCTGGCTCCAGACTCTCCATCTGACTCACTCACAGGCTGAGCTGTGGCCCAGGTTCCTGAGATTTGCTTTGCGAGGGGCTGGGACACCCAGAGTACCTGCCTGGAGCCCTGCCTGTGGTCACCGGGGCCCCAGACTCACTCATTTGCTTCCCTGGAGGGGTTGTGAATCCTGTGGAATGAGACTACAGCTGAGTCCCTAGGAGTCTACTTTTGAAATGTAGGAGTAGTTTTTTTTTTTTTTTTACTGTGAAAAAAATTTAAGGTTGAATACTGAGGGTCTCTTGACTAAGAGAACTGATGGGTCCTCTGAGCCACTGGATGGTTTCCACTGTGATTTGGGCCATTTGGATTCTGTTCTTTTACTTTCATGTTTGGAAGGTGTTCAGTCCTAATGAAAAAAGACTTGCTTCCTGGATGGAACAAAATTCCAACATTCCTTGGAATGTTTTAGAGAGTGACGGAGGTCATGCTGACATTTATATCTAACATTCTTTGGGAACAAATGTCTAGCAAATGCACTCTGGCAAAGATTACCAAGAATCTATTAAATTTTTTTTTGTGAATATTCACATCATTAATTTAAATAATCATCTAGAAAGCTAAGAATGTACACATTTTTAAATGACATGAATCCCTCTTCTCCCATTCCTGAATAGTGATAAAATACTGGTTTAGTTTATTCAGGTTTTGAAATCTCAGTATTACTCAGTTGTTTTCCGTTATGAAACAAGTAAATAATTGTTAAGCTGAGTTTTAGAGGAAAAGACTTATCTGTTGGTGCCTCCTTCACTGGACTGATTTTAAGAATTTTTTGTAGTAGTAGATTCAGATTTGCTGCTGATAAATTTAAGAACCTAGTTGGATTAATTGACTTATGTTTATTTAATTTTTATTATTGATTTGGCATTTAAACTAAAGATCTTTGGCTGCTATGTGGTCTTTGTCTCACTGTTTTCAAAATATGTTTTCAGTTTGAGGCACTCCATTAATGTGCTTTTGCTTTCTGTACCTTTTACATTTGTAGGTGTGTTCATCAGGCCTTGAAGGAGAAGATCATAATCTTAGTCACTCATCAGTTGCAATACCTAAAAGATGCAAGTCAGATTCTGATATTGAAAGATGTAAGTAATTTCTAGAAGTCTGTGGAATTGCTAGCCCTCAGATGTGTTGGGAGAAGGCAACAGCAACCCACTCCAGTAACTCTTGCCTGGAAAATCCCATGGATGGAGGAGCCTGGTGGGCTGCAATCCATGGGGTCACTAAGAGTCGGACACGACTGAGTGACTTCCCTTTCACTTTTCACTTTCATGCATTGGAGAAGGAAATGGCAGCCCACTCCAGTGTTCTTGCCTGGAGAATCCCAGGGATGGTGGAGCCTGGTGGGCTGCCATCTATGGGGTCGCACAGAGTCGGACACGACTGAAGCGCCTTAACAGCAGCAGCAGGTGTGTTGAAGGATGGACCTCCTTTCTGGTCATTTTCCTTGGATTCATGGTAAAAACCCTCTTTTCCCTCAGTTTTTCACCCCCTTCTTCTCAGGGCTGGTGTTCACACCTTGGAGGATGAACCTAAAGCTCTGTAGAAATGTCACTATTACACTCTAAGCCATATAAACCCTAAAGTGTATAAGACTGCAACCACGGGATTATTGAGTCATCTACTGCTCTAGTGAAGTTTGTTAAGGATAATGATGCAATTTTATTTAGAACTTTTTATTTTTGTCTTCTATGACTTAAGTCAAAGTGTATTACTTACAAATTAGAGATTCTAAGATCTGTTGGTATCCAAGTGATTGTCATACCTAGGTTGCCTAAAGAGCATATTCCATTAACACCAGAAGTGAGGTTGGGTATTCAAGCACCTGGATCAGACATGCCCACTCTGCTGGTGTCTCCAATTGCTGGTCTCCCTGCCCAGGTCTCTTGTGTGTGCAGCAGGAGGACAAGGACCTGCCTTCATGGGGCTCCTGTTATGGGGAGGATGTGACTAAGAGGGTGACTTCCTGGCTGTCTCCTTGAGGAGCTGGTGCCTCCTGGGGTCTGAGTGACATGAAGGTGGGGGCCACACAGTCACCTGGGAGTATCTGAGGCAGGGGGTCCTAAGGAAGGAGCTGACCTGGCAGGTTGGAGGAACTACAGAAAGACCAGCATGTCTGAGGAGAGTGAGCAGGGGATATGGAGGAGCTCGTCTCCAAGCAATGGCCAGGGGAACGGAAGTGGCATGGAAGTCTTCGATGGTCCAGAGCAGAAGAGGAATGTGATCTGATATCAAATTTGAGAGATTTCTCTGATGGTCCCTTGAGGGGTGACAAAAGAAGCAATTCCAGGCCTTAGTAAAGCTGAGAAGACAGAAGTGTGGGCTCAGGCTAAAGTATCAGCTTCTAGAGCTGCTGTAACCAAGTACTGCAAACTGGCTGACTTAAAACAGTGGAAGTTTATCATCTCCCTGCTCCGGAGGCTACGGGTCACAAATCCAGGTGCTGGCAAGGCCGTGCTCTCCCTGAAGGCTCCAGAGAAGAATCCTTCCTTCCAGCCTCTGGTGTTTGCTGGCCTTCCTTGGTGTTCCTTGGCTTCCAACTGCAGCACTGTGGTTTCTGCCTCGGATGCCACTTGGCCATTGTCTCCATGTCTGAGTCCCTTCTCATAAGAACATCAGTCATATTGGATTTAGGGTCACCCTGCACCAGTGTGACCTCATCTTAACTTGATTGCATCTGCAAAGACCCTGTTTCCAAATAAGGTCATGTTCACAGGTGTCACGTTTGAACTTATCTTTTTGAGAAGGGAGCACCATCCAACTCACAGCTCTTAGCATGGTTGGGAAATGGGGTGGAGATTAGTGAGAAGTTTTCAAACTTGGTGGTAGTTCAGTGCTTCACTTTTTGGCTCATTTACATCTGGGCCTCAGCATCTTTTTCTTTAACCCCGACTGTTCCACAGGCCCTTGGTCAGATCCTTGACTTATGAAATGAATCTCTGCTCCAAGAAAGATTATTATTATTAAAATACAGAACCTCTGTCTCTCTGGAAGCAGTTCCATGTCTCCTCAGGAACGTGACTCCTCTCCACTCCTCTAGGAATGGGAAGAGGAGCTAAGGTTTTTCAAGCTTGAGAGCAGTTGATTTCATGTATAGAGGGGGCACTTCTAGTGTGTAAATCCCAGAGTTGACAGTGTTATGAGCACAGGATTAGTGGGCAGGCGAATAATCTATTTACCAGTCCCTAGATGTTTTATAGTTCTCTATTGCTTCCTTTGAGGGTACTGCCCCCAATTTTAGTACTAACAAAACAACTATTTGTCCACTGGTGAGCATTTCTGGATGAGTTGGAGTCCATCCTCACTGTCGGGTCCTTCTCTCATAGCAGAAGGGAGATGGCTGCCCCCTTGTCCCCTTGGGATTTTCAATGCTTGGCTGCTGAGTAAAATTTCTGTCTT
The DNA here is from genome assembly GCA_006410675.1 of Oreotragus oreotragus. Lineage (NCBI taxonomy): Eukaryota > Metazoa > Chordata > Mammalia > Artiodactyla > Bovidae > Oreotragus > Oreotragus oreotragus. The sequence goes on from SJYX01020452.1 coordinate 34,126, forward strand.
TGTACTTCTAGTCATTTCATTGTGATATTACAGATATGAAGTAACGAGTGGTGATTTCATTAAAGAGATATGTGAATTTTGCTTCCCAAGTGGAACAAGACACAATATATCCTGCATAGTTTTCTAGTTCTACAGTATCAGATGGTACTCAGATGCTTCACTGGGTTTCTCCCAGGGGCTCACCTCAGGACATAGGGTGAGAGGGGTCCTAGCTGGGGTCCTGGGCGATTTTCTTCCACCTTACCTGCATTAACCAGAACTGTTCTCATTTGATGAGTTCTGCATCCTGAGAATTTTTTCCCTAATGTTTTGTTTGCTACTGAATGATCATATGCATCTTGTTTCAGGGTCAGAAGTAGTGAAACATCTGCACATTATTTTGACTTTGTAAGGGAGGGAAACTGCAAGGATGTGTCACACGTGTTCAAAGAACATGATTAGATTGGCTGTAGTTTAAGTAGCTGCCTGATTGGGGAAGCCTGGTTGGTTGCTTGTGGTTGGTTGGTTGCTGTGAAGTCTTCTCTTGGATCTGTGTGCACTGATTGTGGCTTGGGTTTTGGTTTGCAAGCACAGACTGTCAAGGCATTAGAGCCATCCCAGCCTCATGGCCTCTTTGTTTAACTATTTTAACAGATGGAATATTGAATTTTCATTTGGGAACTTCCTTGATCCTTGTGTCTCTCTAATGCACTCTAAGTCCTCCAGACAGTTGTAAAGACCATGAAGATGCAGCTTATGGGTTCTCTGTTCAAGGCTGGTTCCTACATGTCCTGTCCCAGCCAGGCACATGATACTGTGACAGTGACGGTGGTCAGTGAAATGTGATGAGCGACTCTTACCCATGCAGATGTGCTTGTGCCCACCTCTGTGTCAGTAATTTTCTTTTCTGGAATACTCTGCCCAGCGTGTTTTTTGTTTTTTTTTTTCCTTTTAATTTTGCTTGTCACCTGAGGTTTCTCTGAGTTCTCTTGTTGTCTCTAGAGATGGTGCTGATCCTCCCAGCAACTTCTGTACTTCTTGCTTCCCTAAATGCCCATGGTAGTTATGTGAATGGCCTCCATTTTTAACCCACAAGCACACATTTCTTTCAAATACCCCAACACTTAACACAGGGTTTGGCAGAGAACAGAATGCTCAGTTCTGTTTGAGTTGGCTAGATTTCTCAACAAGAATTCTAGACCCAGGAATCTTTTATTTTCTTCAAAAATCATAATTTAAGACCAGATAACTTTACTTGATTAGTATTTTAGTTGGTTTAATATTATCAAGGGCTTCCCTGGTGGCTCAGATGGTAAAGAATCTGCCTGCAATGTGGGAGACCCGGCTTCAATCCCTGGATCAGGAAAATCCCTGGCGAAGGGAATGGCAACCCACTCCAGTATTATTGCCTGGAGAATCCCATGGACAGTGGAGCCTAGCAGGCTACAGTCCATGGGGTTGAAACAAGTCAGACACAACTGAGCAGCTAACAATATTATCAAATGTAAATTAATTCCTCTCAATTTTTTTTTTTTTTAATTTTAGGGCAAAACGGTGGAAAAGGGGACTTACTCTGAGTTTCTGAAATCTGGGGTAGATATTTTTTCCCTTTTTGAGAAGGGAAATAAGCAGCCTGAATCATCTCCAGTTCCAGGAACTCCTACTCTGATCTCCGAGTCTTTGGTTCGGTCTCCACTGTCTCCCAGATCCTCCTTAAAAGATGTGGCTCCAGAAGACCAAGATGTGAGTTTCTATCCTGCAGAATACCCGAGTCTGTCTGCTCTTGGTGGCTTCATGGACCTTCAGTCTGCTCTGCTCATGGCATGTTTATTTGTCCCAAAGTAAGCCCTAAGGTTCCCAAAGTCTTATTCCATGGAATGGATAGAAGATCATGAAAGGAGCAAGCCTGCTTGGAGTTCCTCTTTGGGTATAGGTTAGAGAATCTTATGGGGGCCAGGAGTGGGTGCATTGCTGTGAATTTCTGGGTGCTTGTGGCTCATACTGAAATAAGAACTCTTCAATTTACCATAGTTACATCCTGCTTGCTCTGGAGGCCCCCAGGTTCCCTTATGCATCCAGAGGCTTAATGTGAAGACACCCTTAGATGAGGCCTCCTGTGATCACATTAAATCAGCTTCTTTCCCTATATGTTGGAATATCTGGCACTGCAGGTAACTGATGGTAGTATTTTGCCCTATTGTCAGAGGTAACATGTGCAAAGGACCTGACACATGGTAGATACTTTGGAGTTATTTTCTGTCTTCACCTTTCTTACCAGTCAAGACCAAGAACCACATCTTACCCACCTTGAATCCCAGTGGCCAGCATAGCACTGTGGACATCCTAGCCTCCTGTGACTCTATAATATATTTTAAGTCCTCCAGACAGAAATGCAGAAATGCACTAGATCTCCCTTAAAAACATAAACAGATATTTCTCAATATCCAAACCTAGGAGCCAAGATAATTCTGATAAGCATTCAGATTAGTTATTCAGTTTCTAAACTCAGGAATCACTCTCTGAAATTTAAGAAACAAATCGACTCAGATCAAAAGTCCCCCTGCTATCCAGATTCTCGTGACTCTAACCCACTGTGTGAACTCATTTACTGCGTTTGTCTAGTATTTTGAGCCCCAACTACGCTTAAACTTTCCTTCATTGAGTGATACGAGTCATCTAGAGAGATACATTAATTCCATATCATTTTACATATTATTTTAGAACAAGATTCTGCATTTGTCCTTGAATCAGGTAGGCTGTACTTATGCTGACAGTCATGACTGACTTTAAGCAAAGTCATCCAGCAGTGCATAACATGCAAATGATGTTTCCTTATTTCTAATAGATTCCTAGTAGTGGGATAGCTGGGGAAACACCTATGTGGTTTGGCCAGATATTCCCACACCCTTCTCCGTTGGAGATGAACCATCTTCTCCTACCAGTGTGTGAGATACGTCTGTTTCCCACAGCTTTGCAGTGAAGCCGTTGTTGAACTATTGAAATGTGGAGTTCATCATTTAAAATTTCATCTCTCACTGCCATTTTTCCCTTCCAGAGTGAGAATATACAGGTTACACTACCTCTAGAGGACTATTTGGAAGGAAAAGTTGGTTTTAAGACCTATGTGAATTACTTCACAGCCGGTGCTGGCTGGCCTGTCATCACCTTCCTTATTCTAGTCAACATTGCAGCTCAGGTACGTAAGGGTGTTTATTTTGGTTTGTGCACTCAGATTGATAGTTACATCCTATTTATACTGTATTTATTTTATAATTATTTTTAGATATGTATATTAAGAGAGTTATTTTTGAAAAACTGGCTGAGGCTGTGCATTCTAGCTGGGTGAATTTGAAATCAGAAAGGCAGGTCTGCAGGCTAGAAACTCAGGCAGGAGCTGACCCTGCTGACTTGAGGAAGAAATTTTTTCTCTTCCTGGAAGCCTCAGGTATTGCTCTCCAGGCCATTGTCTGACTAAACAAGGCTGCCACAAAAGTTATTACTCCATCTTTCAGTCTACTTGGATTTGTATTGAAATACATTAATGAAGAGCTGACTCATTTGAAAAGACCCTGATGTTAGGAAAGATTGAGGGCAGGAGGAGAAGAGGACAACATAGGATGAGATGATTAGATGGAATTACCGACTCATTGGACATGAATTTGGGTAAACACCGGGAGTTGGTGATGGATAAGGAGGCCTGGCATGCTGCGGTTCATGGGGTCGCAAAGAGTTGGACATGACTGAGTGACTGAACTGACTGACAATACATGTGGGGAGCAGTGTCTTCTGGGAAAAAAGGGATCTCTTTTAAAGATATTAAAATGTATCATGCCCTCCCCTGACCTGTGGTCATCTGGGGTGTGTGGCTTGGTGCAGACCTGAGCCAGAAGGATTGTCTCTGTGTTCTGGAGCCTTTCTATCCCTCATGCTAGTGAGCGGGGTGTGAGGCTCAGTGATGTCAGTGTGTGAGTGATTGCTGTTTCCTGTTCCAGGTTGCCTACGTCCTGCAGGACTGGTGGCTTGCATTCTGGTGAGTGATTCCTGGTCTGACCGAAAGTGCTGAGAAATTGGGCCAGGGTGGGGCTTGTTTAATCTCCACTTACGACCATCCAGTAATTTCCTTGAAGAAAAAGTAAACTTCTTGCAGGTGGAGTGTGATCACCTCATGGTCTCTCCCCATGTTCCTCTCTTTAGCAGCTTCTTCACAGACAATTCATTTTCTTTTTTTGTTTTTGAACTTTTTGTTTTGTATTGGAGTATAGCCAGTTAACAATGTTGTGATAGTTTCAGGTGAATAGTGATGGTACTCAGCCATATGAATGCATGTATCCATTCTACCCCAAGTCCCCCTCCTATCCAGACTGCCACATAACATTGAGGGAGTTCCATGTGCTATGCAATAAATTCTTGTTGGTTATCTATTTTAAATATTGTGTGTGCATGGCCATCACAAACTCCCTAATTATCCCTTCCCCTTCAGCAACCATAAGTTCATTTTCTAAGTCTCTCTTCACAGACAATTTTGAGAACTGAAAATCATCATTCAGATTTTTAAAAGGGAGACACACAGAAGGTCTTGTGAGCTGGGAAACACTTTCCAGCATGAAACATGTTTCTCAAATTGAGGTAATTTTTTTTTCACTTGTGTAAATTCAATGTTTATGTATAGTGTAATATTTTTTCTTCCTTGTTCCATAGGGCGAATGTACAAATTGACCTGTACTCTGGGACATTAATAAAAGAAGATGTAGATACGATGCTCATTCTAAACTGGTGCTTAAGAGTTTATTCAGGTAAAGTTGACTCATCTGCTCTATTGTATCAGAGTTTAAGGTACTTACAATGAGTCTGTGAGCAACGAGGGCTTCCAGAGTAATTCAGTAATGTCTTAACAGATTAACTGTCTAAGTTGCATTTACTCTGAGAATTGATTAGAATAATTATTTTAAAGATCTATTAGAAGAAAAAGGGCCGAATGAAGACTCTTAATTTACTCTGTACTGGATGTTCATAGTTAAACCAGGATTGCACATTCAGCAAGTCAGCCACTGGAAATATGTGGCAATTGTTTATTATAATAGGTTGTTTTAGCTAAATCTGATATTGTTATATGGATGGGCAAGGGGATTAGAAATGGATCCTCACCCTGTGGTTCAGGTTGTTCCAATTCTGTCCAAATAAGCCTTGGCTTTTATTGCTCTTAGATAAAAATTTCCGACAGCGTGGTTCCCAAATAAAAGCATTATTGCCTCCCAGGTATGCATAGTTCCCTTCACCACACTGCTCTTCTCCTGGGCTTCACTAATTACTTGAGAAGCTAAACAGGGGGAATCCAGTGTCTGGGATTAGATTCCCTCTCTTTCTTACCTTGAGATTACAAATTATCTTCTTCTAAACTGTGTGATTATTTTACCATTTGGCTTTCCAGAGTAATATTAACAGGAATGTCTCTATTCACAAGAATGTTTAGAATATATATAGCATTAAATACTATTTAATGCATATGTTCACCTAAATTTTTAAATATATTATTTATCCATTCATCTGTTGATGGACATTTAGATTGCTTCCATATTCTGGCTATTGTAAATAGTATGGTTATGAACATTGGGTTCATGTGTCTTTTTGAATTATGGTTTTCTCAGGGTACCCACATAATAGGATTGCAGGGTCATCAGTTCAGTTGCTCAGTTGTGTCTGACTCTTTGTGACCCCATGAATCACAGCATGCCAGGCCTCCCTGTCCATCAACAACTCCCAGAGTTCACTCAGACTCATGTCCATCGAGTCAGTGAAGCCATCTAGCTATCTCATCTTTTGTCATCCCCTTCTGCTCCTCCCCCCAATCCCTCCCAGCATCAGAGTCTTTTCCAATGAGTCAACTCTTCACATGAGGTGGCCAAAGTACTGGAGCTGCAGCTTCAGCAACATTCCTTCCAATGAAGTCCTTCCAATAGCCAGGATTGATTTCCTTTAGAACTGACNTCCATCGAGTCAGTGAAGCCATCTAGCTATCTCATCTTTTGTCATCCCCTTCTGCTCCTCCCCCCAATCCCTCCCAGCATCAGAGTCTTTTCCAATGAGTCAACTCTTCACATGAGGTGGCCAAAGTACTGGAGTTTCAGCTTCAGCAACATTCCTTCCAATGAACACCCAGGACTGATCTCCTTCAGAATGGACTGTTTGGATCTCCTTGCAGTCCAAGGGACTCTCAAGAGTCTTCTCCAACACCAGAGTTCAAAAGCATCAATTCTTTGGCCCTCAGCTTTCTTCACAGTCCAACTCTCACATCCACATATGACTAATGGGAAAAACCACAGCCTTAACTCAACAGACCTTTGTTCACAAAGTAATGTCTCTGCTTTTTAATATGCTGTATAGGTTGGTCATAATGTTCCTTCCAAAGAGTAAGTGTCTTTTAATTTCATGGCTGCAGTCACCATCTACAGTGATTTTGGAGCCCCGCAAAATAAAGTCAGCCAATGTTTCTCCATCTATTTGCCATGAAGTGATGTGTCTGGATGCCATGATCTTAGTTTTCTGAATGTAGAGCTTTAAGCCAACTTTTTCACTCCCCTCTTTCACTTTCATCAAGAAGCTCTTTATTTCTTCTTCACTTTCTGCCATAAGGTGGGGTCATCTGCATATCTGAGGTTTTTTATATGTTCTCCCGGAAATCTTGATTCCAGTTTGTGCTTCCTCCAGCCCAGTGTTTCTCATGATGTACTCTGCATATAAGTTAAATAAGCATGGTGACAATATACCTGTCTCTTATACACATCTAGATGTGTATAAGAGACAGACACTATGCAATCCCATAGATGACAGCCCATCAGGCTCCTCTGTCCCTGGGATTCTCCAGGCAAGAACACTGGAGTGGGTTGCCATTTCCTTCTCCAAGGCATGCATNGGTGTTAGTTCTAAAAGGTCTTGTAGGTCTTCATAGACCCATTCAACTTCAGCTTCTTCAGCATTACTGCTTGGGGCATAGACATGTATTACCATGATATAGAGTGGTTTGCTTTGGAAATGAACAGAGATCTTTCTGCCATTGTAGAGACTGCATCCAAGTACTGCATTTTGGACTCTTTTGTTGACTATAATGACTACTCCATTTCTTCTAAGGAATTCTTGCCCACAGTAGTTGATATGATGGTCATCTGAGTTAAATTCACCTTTTCTAGTGCATTATAGTTTGCTGATTCCTAAAATGTCGACATTTACTCTTTCCCTCTCCTGTTTGACCACTTTCAATTTGCGTTAATTCATGGACCTAACATTCCAGGTTCCTATACAAAATTGCTCTTTACAGCATTGAAACTTTCTTCTATCACCAGTCACATCCACAACTGGGCGTTATTCTTTTCTTTGGCTTTGTCTCTTCATTCTTTCTGGAGGTATTTCTCCACTGATCTTCAGTAGCATGTTGGGCACCTACCGACCTGGGGAGTTCATCTCTCAGTGACCTATCCTTTTGCCTTGCTGGGTCATATGGTAGTTGTATTTTTATTTTTTTAAGGAACCTCCATGCTGGAAAAGCAGACTACCTTGCCTGCCTCCTGAAAAACCTGTATGCAGATCAAGAAATAACACTTAGAACCAGACATAGAACAATGGATTGTTTCCAAATAAGGAAAGGAATATATCAAGGCTGTATACTGTCATCTTGCTTATTTAATATGTGCAGACTATATCATGTGAAATGCCAGTCTGGATGGCTCACAAGCTGGAATCATGTTTGCCCAGAAAAATAACAACTCAGGTATGCAAATGATATCACCCTTATGGCAGAAAGCAAAGAGGAACTAAGAAGCCTCTTGATGAACGTGAAAGAGGAGAATGATAAAGCTGGCTTAAAAGTCAGCATTCAAAAAACGAACATCAAGGTATCAGGTCCCATCACTTCATGGCAATTAGATGAGGAAACAATGGAAATAGTGATAGACTTTATTTTCTTGGGCTCCAAAATCACTGCAGATGGTGACTGCAGCCAAGAAATTAAAAGATGCTTGCTCCTTGAAAGAAAAGATATGAAAAACCTAGACAGCACATTAAAATGCAGAGACATTACTTCAAAAAACGAAGATGATGGCATCCAGTCCCATCACTTCATGGCAATTAGATGAGGAAACAATGGAAATAGTGATAGACTTTATTTTCTTGGGCTCCAAAATCACTGCAGATGGTGACTGCAGCCAAGAAATTAAAAGATGCTTGCTCCTTGAAAGAAAAGATATGAAAAACCTAGACAGCACATTAAAATGCAGAGACATTACTTTGCTGACAAAGGTCTGTATGGTCAAAGCTATGGTTTTCCCAGTAGTCATGTACAGATGTGAGAGATGGACCATAAAGAAAACTGAGCACAGAAAAATGGATGCTTTTGAAGTGTTGCAAGGAGACCAAACCAGTGAACCCCAAAGGAAATAAACCCTAAATATTCATTGCAAGGAGAGATGCTGAAGCTCCAGTGCTTTGGCCACCTGATGCGAATGGCTGACTCATTGGAAAATACCCTGATGGATGGGGATGACAGGGCATGAGATGGTTGGATGGCATTACTGACTCAATGGACATGAGTTTGAACAAACTCTGGGAGGTAGTAAGGGATAGGGAAGCCTGACTTGCTGCTCTTCACGGGGTCACTTAGAGTCAGACACAACTGAGTGAACAAGAACAATACTCCATAGTGTCTGTATCAATTTACCTTCTCACCAACCATGCAGGAGGATTCCCTCTTCTCCACACCCTCTTTCACATTTATTGTTTTTATATTTTTTGATGAGGGCCATCCTGACTGGTTTGAGATGATACCTTATTGTAGTTTTGATCTGCATTTCTCTAATTGTGATGTTGAGCATCTTTTTATGTGCCTCTTGGCCATCTGGGTGTCTTCTTTGGAGAAATGTCTCTTTAGGTCTCCTGCCCATTTTTTGATTGGGTTGTTTGTTTTTTGGATATTGAGCTGCATGAGCTGTTTGTATATTGTGGAGATTAATCCCTGGTCAGTTGCTTAGTTCACCCTTGTTTTCTCCCATTCTAAGGGCTGTCTTTTCATCTCATTTATGGTACATATATACACTGAAATATTACTTCTCCATAGAAAGGAACAAAGTTGGGTCATCTGTAGAGATGTGGATGGACCTAGAGTCTGTCATACAGAGTAAAGTAAAAGTAAAGTAATTGCTTTTTTGATATAAGCCAAAAATATACTTGTATTAATGCATATATATGGAATCTAAAAAATGGCACCGAAGAACTTATTTGCAGGGCCAGGAATAGAGTCATAGATGTAGAGAATAGATGTGTGGACACAGGGTGGGATGCGGAGGATGGAAAGATGAATTGGGAGATTAGGATTGCCATATGTACACCACCGGGTGTGAGACACATAGACAGTGGGAAGCTGCTTTGTAGCACAGGGAGTTCAATTCAGTACTCTGTGATGACCTAGAGGGGAGGCATACAGGGAAGGGAGGTCTACAAGAGAGGGGATATATGTATACATATAGCTGAGAGATAAGAAAGCCTTCTTCAGCAATCAATGCAAAGAGATAGAGGAAAACAACAGAATGGGAAAGACTAGAGATCTCTTCAAGAGAATAGGAGATACCAAGGGAACATTTCATGCAAAGATGGGCTCAATAAAGGATAGAAATGGTATGGACCTAACAGAAGCAGAAGATATTAAGAAGAGGTGGCAAGAATACACAGAAGAACTGTACAGAAAAGATCTTCACGACCCAGATAATCATGAGGATGTGATCACTAATCTAGAGCCAGACATCTTGGAATGTGAAGTCAAGTGGGCCTTAGAAAGCATCACTAAGAACAAAGCTAGTGGAGGTGATGGAATTCCCGTTGAGCTGTTTCAAATCCTGGAAGATGATGCTGTGAAAGTGCTGCACTCAATATGCCAGCAAATTTGGAAAACTCAGCAGTGGCCACAGGACTGGAAAAGGTCAGTTTTCATTCCAATTCCAAAGAAAGGCAATGCCAAAGAATGCTCAAACTACCGCACAATTGCACTCATCTCACACGCTAGTAAAGTAATGCTCAAAATTCTCCAAGCCAGGCTTCAGCAATATGTGAACCGTGAACTCCCTGATGTTCAAGCTGGTTTTAGAACAGGCAGAGGAACCAGAGATCAAATTGCCAACATCCGCTGGATCATGGAAAAAGCAAGAGAGTTCCAGAAAAACATCTATTTCTGCTTTATTGACTATGCCAAAGCCTTTGACTGTGTGGATCACAATAAACTGTGGAAAATTCTGAAAGAGATGGGAATACCAGACCACCTAACCTGCCTCTTGAGAAATCTGTATGCAGGTCAGGAAGCAACAGTTAGAACTGGACATGGAACAACAGACTGGTTCCAAATAGGAAAAGGAGTACGTCAAGGCTGTATATTGTCTCCCTGCTTATTTAACTTATATGCAGAGTACATCATGAGAAACGCTGGACTGGAAGAAACACAAGCTGGAATCAAGATTGCTGGGAGAAATATCAATAACCTCAGATATGCAGATGACACCACCCTTATGGCAGAAAGTGAGGAGGAGCTAAAAAGCCTCTTGATGAAAGTGAAGGAGGAGAGCGAAAAAGTTGGCTTAAAGCTCAACATTCAGAAAACGAAGATCATGGCATCCGGTCCCATCACTTCATGGGAAATAGATGGGGAAACAGTGGAAACAGTGTCAGACTTTATTTTTTTGGGCTCCAAAATCACTGCAGATGGTGACTGCAGCCATGAAATTAAAAGACGCTTACTCCTTGGAAGAAAAGTTATGACCAACCTGGATAGTATATTCAAAAGCAGAGACATTACTTTGCCGACTAAGGTCCGCCTAGTCAAGGCTATGGTTTTTCCTGTGGTCATGTATGGATGTGAAAGTTGGACTGTGAAGAAAGCTGAGCGCCGAAGAATCGATGCTTTTCAACTGTGGTGTTGAAGACTCTTGAGATTCCCTGGGACTGCAAGGAGATCCAAGCAATCCATTCTGAAGGAGATCAACCCTGGGATTTCTTCAGAAGGAATGATGCTAAAGCTGAAACTCCAGTACTTTGGCCACCTCATGGAAGAGTTGACTCATTGTAAAATACTCTGATGCTGGGAGGGATTAGGGGCGGGAGGAGAAGGGGACGACCGAGGATGAGATGGCAGGATGGCATCACGGACTCGATGGACGTGAGTCTGAGTGAACTCCAGGAGAGGGTGATGGACAAGGAAGCCTGGCGTGCTATGATTCATGGGGTGGCAAAGAGTCGGACACAACTGAGCTACTGAACTGAACTGAACTGACAGCAGAAACTAACACAATATTGTAAAGCATCTCTACTCCAATAAATTTTTTAAATAAAGACTTAAATAGTCTCACAGGAAATGCTTGTATAAAGATTTTACAAAGAGTGAGTTATGTAAAAATGCACTCGTTGAAATTTGGTGTTTATTTTGCTGATCACTTGCTAAGAAATTTGAATCCATTAGCTAACTAACTTCTGAATTCATGAATTATGGGGGCTTAAAGACAAAGGAAGGGATTCTGTTTCACATTCATTTTGGATGGTGGGTCAAGGCAAATGCCTGTTGATGGAATTCAGGAATTTGAACAGCTTTCAGAATTTAAATAACACTGATGTATCAGTTGAATGGAAAAACAGTACTTGAGGAAATAATTATTATATGTTATCCCCACTGTATTTAGCACTGCGAGTTGAAGAGATGTTCAGAGGGCTATTTTAATTTTTATATGCATGGTTCAGTTCAGTTCAGTCGCTCAGTCGTGTCCAGCTCTTTGCAACCCCATGAATTGCAGCACACCAGGCCTCCCTGTCCATCACTAACTCCCAAAGTTCACTCAGACTCACTTCCATTGAGTCCGTGATGCCATCCAACCATCTCATCCTTGGTCATCCCCTTCTCCTCCTGCCCCCAATCCCTCCCAGCATCAGAGTCTTTTCCAATAAGTCAGCTCTTCGTATGAGGTGGCCAAAGTACTGGAGCGCCAGCTTCAGCATCATTCCTTCTGAAGAAATCCCAGGGTTGATCTCCTTCAGAATGGACTGGTTGGATCTCCTTGTAGTCCAAGGGACTCTTAAGAGTCTTCTCCAACACCACGGTTCAAAAGCATCAATTCTTCGGCTCTCAGCCTTCTTCATAGTCCAACTCTCACATCCATACATGACCACAGGAAAAACCATAGCCTTGACTAGGTGGACCTTAGTCGGCAAAGTAATGTCTCTGCTTTTGAAAGTGCTATCTAGGTTGGTTATAACTTTTCTTCCAAGGAGTAAGCGTCTTTTAATTTCATGGCTGCAGTCAGCATCTGCATTCATTTTGGAGCCCCCCAAAATAAAGTCTGACACTGTTTCCACTGTTTCCCCATCTATTTCCCGTGAAGTGATGGGATTGGATGCCATGATCTTCGTTTTCTGAATGTTGAGCTTTAAGCCAACTTTTTCGCTCTCTTCTTTCACTTTCATCAAGAGGCTTTTTAGCTCCGCTTCACTTTCTGCCATAAGGGTGGTGTCATCTGCATATCTGAGGTTATTGATATTTCTCCTGGCAATCTTGATTCCAGCTTG
>SJYX01020452.1:47890-83349 GCA_006410675.1 Oreotragus oreotragus
AAGTTAAATAAGCAGGGAGACAATATACAGCCTTGACATACTCCTTTTCCTCTTTGGAACCAGTCTGTTGTTCCATGTCCAATTCTAACTGTTGCTTCCTGACCTGCACACAGATTTCTCAAGAGGCAGGTTAGGTGGTCTGGTATTCCCATCTCTTTCAGAATTTTCCACAGTTTTTTGTGATCCACACAGTCAAAGGCTTTGGCATAGTCAATAAAGCAGAAGTAGATGTTTTTCTGGAACTCTCTTGCTTTTTCCATGATCCAGCGGATGTTGGCAATTTGATCTCTGGTTCCTCTGCCTGTTCTAAAACCAGCTTGAACATCAGGGAGTTCACGGTTCATGTATTGCTGAAGCCTGGCTTGGAGAATTTTGAACATTACTTTACTAGCATGTGAGATGAGTGCAATTGTGCTGTAGTTTGAGTGTTCTTTTGCATTGCCTTTCTTATTGATTAAACAAATGTAAATGATTGTACTTATTTACAAGTGTTTTGAAAGTGAAAGTGTTAGTCACTCAGTTGTGTCCAACTCTTTGCTACCTCATGGACTGTAGCCTGCAAGTCTCCTTTGTCCATGGACAAGAATACTAGAGCAGGTAGCCATCCCTTCTCAAGGGGATCTTGCCAACTACAGACTGAACCCAGGTCTCCTGCACTGCAGGCAGATGCTTTATTCTGAACTGAGCCCTCAAACACTTAGTGAGAGATTAGGTACTTGTTTAGATTTACTATCTCATGTCAAAGTAGAATCTGTAGTTTCTTGCAATTCAGTTATTTAAGAGGTTGTCCACTTGAAACTTAACATTGTCTTTTCATATATTTTAAAGCTACTTGGGCATAGAAATAGCTACTTTATTTTAAATATTTAAAATTTTTAGTAATTTTTATTACAGTATAATTGCTTTCCAATGTTTTGTTAGTTTCTACTATACATCAGAGTGAGCCAATTATATATAAATATCTGTTTTGGATTTCCTTCCTATCTAGGCCACCAGAGAGCTTTGAGTAGAGCTCCTTGTGCTATACAGTAGGTTCTTGAGAAGCTACTTTACATGGAAATGAATTTCCTTGTAAATTATAAGAAAGTGGTAAATCATTTCTCTTGTTTCCTGCTAACTCACATGCTGGTACCAAAGCATACCTCAGTTTTAGCTTATGGAACATATTGTAAATTGTGAGATTTGAAATGCAGAGAAAGGAAGATCAGCTACTTTTTATAATTATCTTTCTTGTGAGTTTTTATTAGAACTTGTAATTGACTTAGGAAAGCCTAGACTGAAACTGTAGTTTGCACATGATTTTTCCCCCCTGTATTGTTTCTTTTAGTGAAAGGAAAACAGTGATTTTTATATTTTTCTTTATATTTGTATTTTGTGAAAGCATTAAACTTGTACAGAATCTACTTTATATATATATGTACATATATATGTTTTTTATTCTATATTCTGTATTTGTAAATCTCGATGCAAATTTTATTTATAGAATGAAATACACAGTATCTTTACAAACTGCCTACCATGCTTTAGCGTCACTGAGGATAAGGCAGAGATCTTGTGCTGAGTGATGTTTCTTTATTTCAGGGTTAACTGTGTCTACCATCCTTTTTGGCATCACAAGGTCTCTGTTGATATTCAACATCCTTGTTAATTCTTCACAAACTTTGCACAACAAAATATTGGAGTCCATTTTGAGAGTCCCCATATTGTTCTTCAATAGCAATCCAATGGGTAATGATGTTTCTTTATTTCAGGGTTAACTGTGTCTACCATCCTTTTTGGCATCACAAGGTCTCTGTTGATATTCAACATCCTTGTTAATTCTTCACAAACTTTGCACAACAAAATATTGGAGTCCATTTTGAGAGTCCCCATATTGTTCTTCAATAGCAATCCAATGGGTAAGTCAGACACCAAGTTTCCCAGTGAATATGTCTTATTAACACATTCAGTGCTTGATTACATTTTTGTATTTGAAAATGGAAGAGATGCTTGGAAGAAAATCACTGTGTGTGTTTATTCATTTTATATAAAAAGTTTCACTGATAATTTTTCCTATCAGAGAAAATCTGAATATAGGAGCCTGTAACCTTTTATTCCAATTTATGTGTCTATAAAGATAAATGAATGTTTACTTTGCAGGATGATTTAGGATCCATTTGTTGTGTGGAATATGAAACACCCAGCATATGATNGTTTATTCATTTTATATAAAAAGTTTCACTGATAATTTTTCCTATCAGAGAAAATCTGAATATAGGAGCCTGTAACCTTTTATTCCAATTTATGTGTCTATAAAGATAAATGAATGTTTACTTTGCAGGATGATTTAGGATCCATTTGTTGTGTGGAATATGAAACACCCAGCATATGATGCAAATGTGTTGAAATGTTTTTGATAGCTGTTGAAACATTGGCTGTGTTACATACTGTTAAGCTAACTAGGTAGGACCTTCTTCCAGGAATGTCTCTATAGAAGACAGGCTGTGTGTTTCTTTTACTTCCCATCCATATCTGGGACTACAAAGCTTTGGCATGTGCTCATATTTTGAGTTTTATTTAAATGGTAATGGAACATTAATTAAAATACAGTATCAGTGAAGTGTATACATCCTCTTCAATAAAATCAGCCCTCTAGTTTTACAATGGACTTTTAATTACATTTAAGAGGTCTTGTGGTACATAGCAGGTGGATCTTAAGTATTAGTAAGAGTGTTCCCAAAGGTTTCCCACTGGTTGCTTCCCCTGTCCTGAGGCCTTTGACCTGTCTTGCTTTGGAAGATAGCCTCCTTACCTGGGTTCCTGTGAAGAGTTATTGCATCAGCATACATGCCAATTCTGTTCAGTTGGTTAGACTTGTGCTGAGCCCAGGGTGGCTTTGTTTTTGCAGGTGATGATTGACAGGATTAATGAGTCAGGGATGTGACTGACGGGAGGACAGGAGTAGCCTTGGCCTGGCCATCAATTAGCTGTGTGATCAAGGCCAAAGTAGGTAGATACTACTGGGCAGGCAAATCTCAAGACAGGATATTGTCATGGTTATAATTATGGACTCTAGAACCAACTTCCTGGGTTTAGTCCTGGTGCTAGTTACAAACAGTAATAGCCAGTTGTATTTATGTTAATACTTATGTGTTAGTTATTTAATTTCTCTGTGTCTTGATTTTCTTACCTGTAAAATGAGAATACTATTCACACACTTACCAATATCTTGATGTTATGGGTATTAAGCAGGTTAATGCAATAGCACACAGCACATGGTCAGTGCCTAATGAACCTTAGTGAGGATGACCACATGGTGGCTGGGAACTTTCTCAGTGGGAGTAACCACTGCCCTTCCTGTTTCACAAGACTGTTGTGAGGATTAAAGAAGACTGTTTAGGGCATCATCTTGTGCAGATTTATTCAACACATGTTTAGTGCAGGCACGGTGTGGAGCACAGGATAGCAAACTGCAAAGGCTCACACAATCTCATCTTGTTATGAAGCTGGAGTGAGGAAGTGATTGGAAGAGTCTGTGCTATTATAGCTGTGGTTCACTCTACTTCACCTGTTAATGTGAAAACTATAGTAGTAAATTTGGGAGCATGAAGTGAGACTGAATTTCTGTTAAGACAGCCTCTGAGCTTGTAACCACAGTTGACCAGGCAGTTTATGACCTGTAGGCCTCTCCAGATGCTGATTTATTTATTATTCAAGGATTTGGAGCCATGTTTAAATGTTCAAGGTCACTAACCGTGGAGCAGTGGGCATACCAGTGTGTATCTTTCCTCTCCCTCCTGTGTCTATTATCAGAACTTCATTCCTTCAAGAAAATAGAAGCCCAAATAAGTACTTCAAAGATAGGTCCAAAGGTTTAGGGGCATCAATTATTTACACTTTTCAGTTCAGTTCAGTTGCTCAGTCGTGTCCGACTCTTTGCGATCCCATGAATCTCAGCACACCAGGCCTCCCTGTCCATCACCAACTCCCGGAGTTCACTCAGACTCACTTCCATCGAGTAGGTGATGCCATCCA
Organism: Oreotragus oreotragus; assembly: GCA_006410675.1. Taxonomy (NCBI): domain Eukaryota; kingdom Metazoa; phylum Chordata; class Mammalia; order Artiodactyla; family Bovidae; genus Oreotragus; species Oreotragus oreotragus. Next base: position 51,905 of record SJYX01020452.1, read on the forward strand.
GCCATGTCATCCTCTGTCGTTCCCTTCTCCTGCCCCCAGTCCCTCCCAGCATCACGGTCTTTTCCAATGAGTCAACTCTTCACATGAGGTGGCCAAAGTGTTTATGACCTGTAGGCCTCTCCAGATGCTGATTTATTTATTATTCAAGGATTTGGAGCCATGTTTAAATGTTCAAGGTCACTAACCGTGGAGCAGTGGGCATACCAGTGTGTATCTTTCCTCTCCCTCCTGTGTCTATTATCAGAACTTCATTCCTTCAAGAAAATAGAAGCCCAAATAAGTACTTCAAAGATAGGTCCAAAGGTTTAGGGGCATCAATTATTTACACTTTTCAGTTCAGTTCAGTTGCTCAGTCGTGTCCGACTCTTTGCGATCCCATGAATCTCAGCACACCAGGCCTCCCTGTCCATCACCAACTCCCGGAGTTCACTCAGACTCACTTCCATCGAGTAGGTGATGCCATCCAGCCATGTCATCCTCTGTCGTTCCCTTCTCCTGCCCCCAGTCCCTCCCAGCATCACGGTCTTTTCCAATGAGTCAACTCTTCACATGAGGTGGCCAAAGTATTGGAGTTTCGGCTTTAGCATCATTCCTTCCAATGAAAACCCAGGACTGATCTCCTTTAGGATGGACTGGTTGGATCTGCTTGCAATCCAAGGGACTCTCAAGAGTCTTCTCCAACACCACAGTTCAAAAGCATCAATTCTTCGGTGCTCAGCTTTCTTCACAGTCCAACTCTCACATCCATGCATGACCACAGGAAAAACCATAGTTTTGACTAGATTGGCCTTTGTTGGAAAGTAATGTCTCTGCTTTTGAATATGTTATCTAGATTGGTCATAACTTTCATTCCAAGGTGTAAGTGTCTTTTAATTTCATGGCTGCAGTCACCATCTGCAGTGATTTTGGAGCCCCCCAAAATAAAGTCTGACACTGTTTAGTATACTGTATTGGTGTTTTTCTTAAATGAGTAATATCTTGTATCCTATTCTTGTAGGAAGAATTTTAAATCGTTTCTCCAAAGACATTGGGCATATGGATGACTTGCTGCCTTTGCTATTTCAAGATTTCATCCAGGTAATGCACCAGTCCTGTCAGAGTCCTCCCAGGGAGTAGCAGAGTGCCTGTTGCTCAAGGTCTTTTCACAGGGACTTAGGGTGGGCCTTTCAGCCTGGCAATGTATCCTATTACCTTCAGCAAAGGTCATGTTTTGTAAGAAAAAAGATGCGGCTGTGATTGGCAGGCTGAGTTAACATGAGTAACACCTGGTCATGAGTGGCTCCACAGTCACATCAAGGTTGGTCTAAGGCAGCAACAGGCTGGGTAAGTGGTTCTATCTCAGCATTCCAGATGTCTGCCTTGGATTCCCTTTACTGTGAGCACATTTCTTAACAGAAACAGTCACCTCTCATGGAAAGATAGACTAGATGAGCTAAATTATGTGTCATATTACCACAGAAGCCAATTATTCATTGCACCATTTTTTTTTTTTTTTGATAGAGTCGGATGTGATCACTTAGAAAGAAAAGATTAGTAATAATAAGGTGAAAATAATACTTGATCAAGGACAATAAAGGGCAGTTATTGATATAAAGAGTTTAATCCAGTAATTTGATTACAGGATCAAAGTTATCTCAGAAAATGTCTTCTTTGTTTTTGTAGGCAGTTTTTCTTTTCACACGTTGGATACTCTGTTTTAACGTATCTTAAAAAAAAATAAAAATAAAAAAGGCAGAAATACCCATGGAAATGCTTCTATCCAGCCTTTGTTTTGTCTGTGAACCTGAGGTTCTAAGGAATGATGCTGGGTCATCTCAGCTCTTGTTTCCTCATTCAGTATCATTGCTCACCTGGGGGTTTTCTCTGTTATTCCTGTCTGCTTTTCAGTGAGTCAAGCTATGTGACTTTTTAAGTGTTTATTTCGTAAATGAAATGCATTTTTCAAAAGCTGCACACAGAAATGAAGCAATGAATATCTAAATGCAAACAGCACAGCCTGTGGGCAAAGGCTTCCACTATTTACCAATGAGAAGTAAGCTGAAACTCAGAGGCAGAGGACTTTTGCTGCAAAGATATGTGTGCTTTTTTTTTTTTTCCTTTCTGGAAACTTATTTAATAAAGGCGTCCTCTTGGGTTTAGCTACGTTACTTATCCCCAGAAGCAGTCTTTCAGTAAAGCAGTATCACACCTTGACAGTGACTGTTAATTATTTCTGTAATTAACAGCTCTTCTGTTCCTTTGCCACTATAAACTAGGTCAAGGTTGGGTTTCCAAAGCTGGCTGGCTTGCTGTGTGCTTGGCACACGGTTAATTGGCCCTTATAATCAGAATCCATCACATATTTTTGCATGACCTAAAGAGGGACAGGAACAGATGCTATCTGATTTCAGGATAAACATTCTTAGTCATGTGAGGGGAGAAAATTTTAGTCTCACTGATTTCCAATCCCAGCTCTTCCACTTGCAGTTCAATTATCTTGAAGTGCAGGTCCTCCAGGTAGAGATGTCCTAAAGGTCGTTGGAAGTTAGAGTCTGGTATTTGAGGGAGAGACCTGGGATGGCACTTGTGCATTCTTCACTGAGAAGGCAGTAGTTGAATCTGTGAAGATGGATAAGATTGCCCAGAGAGAGTGAGGCATGTTTAGGGACCAAGATCAGAAACTTTTGGAAGCCTTGGTATTTAGAGAGAAGGCTGAGAGAGGAGGCAAGCAGAGGAGACACACAGTGAACAGCAAGGAAAGAGAGGAGGAGACAGGGTGCAGACCTGAGAAAGGACAGGTCTGTTCAATGCAAATGAGAAGGTGAGCCCACGGAGAGTTGTTGGTTGATTTGGAATCAGGAGGTGTCGGTGACCCAAGAAGCAGGTTCCAGATGTGAGGAGGCCAGAGTGCAAAGGGGTGCAAATCCAGGAGGTGTATAGGGAGTTAAGGTGAAGACAGGCTACTCCTGGAAGGGGTTTGAATGAAGCAGGAGAGAGGCCCATCTGGAACATAGGGTCTGAGGAGATGTTGGTGGCTGTTTGGGTTTGTAGTTTGAGTTGGGGGTATGTGTGAGGTGGTGGGCAGTATTCTTTCTTTCTCCTTCCATTCAACAAATAGGGATTAAAGTTGAGATCCTGAGGTACAGAGGTGAGTCTGGCACAAAGCCCTCTTCCAGGACCCCCAGGGGAGGGAAAACAAAGTGAAAGTCACTCAGTCATGTCCAACACTTTGTGACCCCATGAACAATACAGTCCTTGGAATTCTCCAGGCCAGGATACTGGAGTGGGCAGCCTATCCCTTCTCCAAGGGATCTTCCCAAACCAGAGATTGAACCCAGATCTCCTGCATTGTAGGTGGATTCTTTACCAGCTGAGCTACAAGGAAAGCCCAAGAATACTGGAGTAGATAGCTTAACCTTTCTCCAGGGGATTGTCCCTACTCAGGAATCAAACTGGGGTCTCCTGCATTGCAGGCAGATTCCTTACTGACTGAGCTGTCAGGGAAACCCAGGGAAAGGAACCACATAGAAACTCACCTCTTGCTGCCTTTGGAATGTGAATTGTGCAAGTACCTTGGAGAAAGCCCTGAAAGGCAAACTGGATGTGGGAGCTGGAGCAGTTAGGGAGTCTCGTCCAAGAAGTGAGTGGAGTTTCTATGAAGTGACCTTTCATCCCAGAGGAAAGGAAAATGCTCCTGTGGGTGGTGGAACAGGAGGTGCTGCCAGAAGATCAGTTCCTATGTGGGAAGCAGTCTTTTCTCTCTGTCACTATTGAGAGTGGGATCAGGAAGGGACTTTTTCAGCTATGTTTCAAAGGATGCAGTTAATGTCAAATGGGGTGGAACTCATTCCTGATGATTCTGATCAGCCTTGGTATATTTTATAAACCTTGGAAAATGATTATTTTCATGTTTATTACATCTAAAAGGTTTATTCCATATACTTTTCCTTATCTAATTCCTTCTCATTCTCTTAAATGAAATCTCAGGTAATTTGTTTAATATTTTTCAGTAGTGATGGCAAGTATGAAAACCCTGGATTCTGACTAGTGCATCCACACTTCAGGACAGTCCATCCCCTCAAGTGATGTCATTCAGAGACGACATCCCAAAAGAGGGGTGATCACGAATTTGTACACCATTGTGTACCCTGACTCTTATAACAGCAGATGTCTTGCCTGTTCAGTCACATTATAGTTATTGACAAAGGGGAGCTGTTCACAATTCCAAAGGAAGAAGAAAGGTAGCATTAAAAAAAAAATCAATTTGTATAGTGCGCTTGGTGGCTCAGATGGTAAACAATCCACCTGCAATGCGGGAGACCTGGATTTGATCCCTCGGTTGGGAAGATCCTCTGGAGGAGGGCATGGCAACCCGCTCCAGTATTCTTGCCCAGAGAATCTCCATGGAGAGAGGAGCCTGGTGGGCTACAGTCCCTTGTGTTGCAAAGAGTCAGACATGATTGAGTGATTAAGCACAGCACCTGATAATCATTTACGATGTCAACAGCTTCAAAGTGCCCTGGAATGAGGGCACTGCAGTCTCCCTTTTGAAACTTGAGTCCTGGATCACCCTCTTACCATCTCGGCCACACAAAAGCAACATCTCCTCTCTGTAAAACAGGGAAAATAATACCAACTTTATAAGGTTTATTGGGAAGACAAAATGAAGTTGTTTTAATAAAATTCTTAGCACAAAAACTAAGTGCATCTTGAGCACTAAATCAGATCAATTTAGTTCAGTCGCTCCATCATGTTCAACTCTTTGCAACCCCATGAACTGCAGCATGCCAAGCTTCCCTGTCCATCGTCAATCCCCAGAACTTGCTGAAACTATGTCCACTGAGTCAGTGATTCCATCCAACCATCTCATCCTCTGTAGTCCCCTTCTCTTCCCGCCTTCAATCTTTCCCAGCATCAGGGTCTTTTCCAATGAGTCAGTTCTTTGCATCAAGTGGCCAAAGGATTGGAGTTTCAGCTTCAGCATCAGTCCTTGCAATGAATATTCAGGACAGATTTCCTTTAGGTTGGACTGCTTGGATCTCTTTACTGTCCAAGGGACTCTCAAGAGTCTTCTCCAACACTGCAGTTGAAATGCATCAATTCTCCAGGCACTCAACTTTCCTTATAGTCCAACTCTCACATTCATACATGACTACTGGAAAAACCATAGTTTTGACTAGATAGACCTTTGTAGGCAAAATAATGTCTCTGCTTTTTAATATACTGTCTATGTGGGTCCTAGCTTTTCTTCCAAGGAGGAAGCAACTTTTAATTTCATGGCTACAGTCACCATCTCCAGTGATTTTGGAGCCCAAGAAAAGAAAATCTCTTGTTGTTTCCCCATATATTTGCCAGGAAGTGATGGGATCGAATACATGATCTTAGACATCTGAATGTTGAATTTTAAGCCAACTTTTTCACTCTCCTTTTTAACTTTCATCAAGAGGCCCTTTAGTTCTTCTTCAGTTTCTGCCATAAGTCAAGGCTATATATCGTCACCCTGCTTATTTAAATTATATGCAGAGTACATCATGCAAAATGCCAAGGTGGATGAAGCACAAGCTGGAATCAAGATTGCTGGGAGAAATATCAATAATCTCAGATATGCAGATGTGCACTAAATAATGCATTGTTAAAACACCAAATGTATTTTTAAGCAGGAGAAATAGTCTGCTAAAGGCATGATGTTGAATTAAAATTATTGTGACACACAGTTTTCAGGCTCATAAATACTACCTCATGAGTTTACATTACATAGATTCTAGGCTTTGTAATCCTTGAAGACTTAAATGGACACTTTCCCATGTAGACTCACAGAATAAAAATCAACCATTCTCAAACTAGACCACTGAGCACAAAATAGTTCAAATTAGTGTAATTTTCACACAGTTTGCCAACGTGACAGAGAACATTGTGAAATACTAGAGATCTCTTCAAATAATTAGAGATACAAAGGGAACATTTCATGCAAATGTGGGCATAATAAAGTACAGAATGGCAAGGACCTAACAGAAGCAGAAGATATTAAGAAGAGGTCGCAAGAATACACAGAAGAACTATACAAAAAAGATCTTCATGACTCAGACAACCATGACGGTGTGTTCACTCACCTAGAGACAAACATTCTGGAGTGTGAAGTCAAGTTGGCCTTAAGAAGCATTACTACATACAAAGCTAGTGAAGGTGATGGAATTCCTGTTAAGCTATTTCAAGTCCTAAAAGGTGATGCTGTGAAAGTGCTGCACTCAATATGCCAACAAACTTGGAAAACTCAGCAATAGCTACAGGACTGTAAAAGGTCACCTTATATTCAAATCCCAAAGAAGGGCAATGCCAAAGAATGTTCAAACTACAATACAGTTTCACTTGCCAGCAAAGTAAGGCTCAGAATCTCAAGCTAGACTTCACCAGTATGTGAACGAGAACTCCCAGATGTACAAGATTTAGAAAAGGCAGTGGAACCAGAGATTAAATTGCCAACAACTGTTGAATCATAGGAAAAGCAAGGGAATTACAGAAAAACATCTACTTCTTTATTGACTACACTAAAGCATTTGACTGTGTGGATCACAACAAAGTGGAAAAATTCTTAAAGAGATGGGAATATCAGACCACTTTACCTGCCTTCGATCCCTGGTGGCTCAGAGGTTAAAGCGTCTGCCTGCAATGCAGGAGACCTGGGTTCGATCCCTGGGTAGGGAAGATCCCCTGGAGAAGGAAATGGCAAACCACTCCAGTATTCTTGCCTGGAGAATCCCATGGACAGAGGAGCCTGGTGGGCTACAGTCCACGGGGTCGCAAAGAGTCGGACACGACTGAGCGACTTCACTTTCACTTTCACTTTACCTGCCTTCTGAGAAATCTGTATGCAGGTCAAGAAGCAACAGTTAGAAGCAGACATGAAACAACAGATTGGTTCAAAATTGGGAAAGAGGTATGTCAAAGCTGTATGATGTTACCCTGCTTATTTAAATTATATGCAGAGTACATCATGTGAAATGCTGGGCTGGATGAATCACAAGCTGGAATCAAGGTTGCCAGAAGAAGTATCAACAGCCTCAGATATCCAGATGATATCACATAATGGCAGAAAGCAAAGAGAAACTAAAGAGCCTCTTGATGAAGTTGAAAGAAGAGAATGAAAAAGCTAGCTTAAAAGTCCACATTCAAAACACTAGGATCATGGCATTCGGTCCCATCACTTCATGGCAAACAGATGGGGTAAAAGTGGTTACAGTGACAGATTTTATTTTCTTAGGTTGCAAAATCACTTGTGGCTCCTCACCCATAGCATACATTTTGAGATCACATTGGCTCAAGGTGTTTTCCTGGGCCATAAAATGATTGACATGAATCTTGAAGAAAGGCAGGTTTCCAAGCNTTGGGAGAGTAATTTTAAAACATTGATGTAATTTATGTTGGAGAATGCATTGCCTATGCACTCTTCTAGGAGCTGTATAGTGTCATGTCTTATATTTAATTCTTTAAGTCATTTTGTGTTTATTTTTGTGCATGGCATGACGGTGTATTCTACTTCATTGATTTACACGTGGTCATCCAACTTTCCCAACAACACTTGCTGAAGAGACTCTTTCCTCCATTGTATATTCTTACCTTCTTTGTCAAAGATTAATTGGTGTGCAGATTTATTTCTGGGCTCTCTATTCTGTTGGATAGATCCATATGTCTGTTTTTGTGCCAAATATTGGTCATCTTGATATTGTCCATAAGTCCCTTAAGCTTTCTTCATTCCCTTTTTTTTTTCTTTTTGTTGCTCTGATGGATACATTCCATGCATTTCAAGTCTGCTATCCTTTCTTCTGCTTCATCTAGTCTTCTGCTGAACCCCTTCATTTATTTTTCTGACCAATTATTATATGTCTCAGCTCCATGATTTCTGCTTGTACTTTCTTATATTTTCTGTCTCTTTGTTGAAATTTTCACTTTATTCATGAATTATTCTCCTGACCTTGGTGACCATCATTATGAACAATCATGATTTTCAAGTCTATCAGGTAAATCACTTATCTGATTTCATTAAGATGTTTTTCTGGGATGTAATCTTGTTCTTTAGTTTGGAACATAGTACTCTATTTCTCCATTTTCATCGAATCTCTTTTTTTCTCTGCATTAGACAAAACAGCCACCTCTCCTGAGTCTTGGCATGTCATCAACCTTCAGTCTTATATTTCCTCCTTGCATAAGTTCTTAAGGTCAGTCAGGGATGAGTATCTTCTCTTTTAGCCTGAACCATACCCCATTCAGATCCTGAGGAATATATCTGTGCTTTACCATGTCTTCTATGACTAGCTCGTTTTTCAGAATTTCCTCTTGAATTCGTGGCTAGGCTCCTATTTTCTGCAGCTGAAGTCATAGTCTTAGACCTGTGTGATATTGCCAGCAGATATTATTGTTTTGGGTAATGCCAAATGTTAAAGGATTTTCCCCCTGAGATGAAATCAAATAAACACAATACCCTGAGCATTAAGGGTGGGACACACTTAAGCTCCCAGTGAGCTTAAGTTGGGACACAACATTGTCTGTGCTCTGGAGATGATGTATTTAAATCAGCTGTAAAAGAAGTTTAGTTTTGAGGCTATTGGCTTTTATAGCTACTATACCACTAAAGTGGTTAGAGAGGGGAATATAAATAACCCCAAATTTAAAAAAAATTAAGGTTTAAAAACTTTAATATCCCACCATTTTACCAAGGACCATTAGTTTCCCTGGGATAGGTGATTTGCAGTCCCATCTCTAATTTGCACTAATATCCAGAGTTCTGAAATGGCTGATTATAGTTGTTTTGCCAGTAACATCATGTTTTTTTTTGTTTGTTTTGTTTGTTTTTTTAATGATAGAGTTCACTAAGGTCTTCTATCATTCTGAAAGTCAATAGCTATGCAGACTTTGTACTCTGCTTCAGCATAGCTTTTGGGGACAGCTGGCTGAGGCAAGATTAGGTGAGCTAAAGAAAGGTTCTCATGTTCACAAGTAGCTACAGCAAAGAGGAGCTGATCCAGGTGATTGAGAGTTCATCCTATGAATTCCATAGAACTTTGTAATCAGAGAAACCTGCAAAACCCTAAAATGGTATCTCAACAACTGACTCTCATATATTACTTTAGCCTGAATTGTACAAGAAGGCACAAAGTAGAATATTTGTTTAGTTTTGTAGCAGATTCTTTTGAAACTCTGGGAAATACCCTCTTTGTCTGTTAATAGTACTTGTGAAAAATTCTCATGCTTGATTGTAGTTTCTTGATTCAAGGGAAACTGACTCTCATATATTACTTTAGCCTGAATTGTACAAGAAGGCACAAAGTAGAATATTTGTTTAGTTTTGTAGCAGATTCTTTTGAAACTCTGGGAAATACCCTCTTTGTCTGTTAATAGTACTTGTGAAAAATTCTCATGCTTGATTGTAGTTTCTTGATTCAAGGGCCTGCCACATCTCTAAGCTTTCCTTTCCTTGGAATTCTGAAATGTCACTCAGCCCAAATAATACAGTAACAGCCCAGGAGAAAACAGGAGTTAAATCCACAAAGGATAACTCTTACCAGGGGGTGATAAGAGCCAGTGCATAAATGCCTCAGCCTCGTATTCTCCAGAGGGTCAATTGTGAAGGTGCTTTGGGAAGTGGAATTGATCAAGAGTCTTCTCAGGCTGTATGACTAACAGGATAGTTGGCTATGAATTCCCAAGTACTACCCACTGTGAGGACAGTAGGTAAAGTAATCAGTGAGGGTCACACTTAGGCTTGGATAGGGGAAAGATCACCAAGAATATTGGGATAGGAGTAGACAACAATAGTGTCTTGGTGGCCCAGTTACATGGTGTTTAATTTTCTACAAGTTTCTACCCATTGGGTAGACATTAGAGGAAATATTTAAGCTTTCAGAGAAAAGAAAATATACCTTGGCAAAGAATCTAGTGGACATGGAGAATAATTATGAGAATTCACTGAGAGAACTATGTTCATTTTAGGTAAGTTACTAAGTGCCTTTATATTCTGAGTATCAGATGTTTAGTGTCACTACCTGAAAGTCTAGGTTTGCAAATGACAAACAACTGAATATGTACTTTTCTAATCTAAACAGATTACAGAACTGCAATTTTGCAAAACATTGCATATGTGTATAGAGATTAAGTCAAAATATAAGTTTGCCTCTTCCAATGTTTCATACAAGAGGAACCTTGTTATTCCCGAATGCAAAAAGAAAGTTAAGGCAGCATTTAGAAAATAGATAAGTAAATACAGACCTAATCCATCTCTTCTCTAGAGGAAAACAACAAGATGCACTTTATCTTAAATGGCTTTTACAGGAAGCACTGAGCAACTTTTAACTATGGTGAATTAACTTATGGCTAATACGATATTCATTATACCCTTGAAAAATTGGATTTTCTTAATTTCACTTTCTGCTAGGTTGTTGTTAAAATGTATAGTAATGTAACAGATGTTTATATATTGATTTTGTTCCCTGCAATTTTACTTTATCTGTTTATAATTTTAAACAATTTTAGTGCAGTCTTTTTGTTGTTATTCAGCAAGTAAGTCAGTCCTATCTGATTACCGTAAGTCCTATCTGACTTTTTGAAACCCCATGGACTGCAACACACCAGGCTTCCCTCTCCTTCACTATCTTCTGGAGCTTGCTCACACTCATGTCTATTGAGTCAGTGATGTCATCCAACCATCTCATCATCTGTTGCCCCCTTCTCCTTCCTCCTTCAATCTTTCCCAGCATCAGGGACTTTTCACATCAGGTGGCCAAAGTATTGGAGCTTCAGCATCAGTCCTTCCAATGAGTATTCAGGGTTGATTTTCTTTGGGATTAACTGGTTTGATTTCCCTGCTATTCAAGGGATTCTTAAGAGTCTTCTCTAGCACCACAGTTTGAAAGCATCAGTTCCTCAATGCTCAGCTTTCTTTATGGTCCAACTCTCACATCTGTACATGACTAATGGAAAAACCATAGCTTTGACTAAATATACTTTTGTCAGCAAAGTTTTGCCTATGCTTTTTAATATGTGGTCTAGGGTTTTCTATATATAAAATTATATCACCTACAATTATTGACAGTTTTATTTCTTCCTTTTCAATTTGAATTACTTTTACTTCTTTTCCTTGTGTAATTATTCCGGTGGTGGTGGTTTAGTCTCTCAGTTGTGTCCGACTCTTGCGACCCCATGAACTATATGCAGCCTGCCAGGCTCCTCTGTCCATAGGAGTCTCCAGGCAAGAATACTGGAGTGGGTTGCTATTTCCTTCTCCAGTGGATCTTCCTGACTCAGGGACTGAACCCAGGTTTCCTTCACTGCAGACAGTTTCTTTTTTTACCTAGTGAGCTAACAGGGAAGCCCCTGGTAATTAATTATTCTGTGTTGAATAAGAGTGGCAATTGTGGGTATCATTATCATGTATCTGATCATACAGTGATACCTTTCAGTTTTTCATCACTGAGTATGATGTTAGCTGCAACTTGTTACATAAGGCCTCTATTATTTTAAGGAATGTTCCTTCTATACCCATTTTATCGAGAGTTTTTAATGTAAATGGTTGTTGAATCCTTTCAAATACTTTTTCTGCATCTATTGAGATGATCGTATATGATTTTTAACTTTCCTTCTGTTAATATGGTCTATTACACTGATCGATTTGCAGATGTTGAACCATCCTTGCTCCCTGGAATGAATCCCACTTGATCATAATATGATCCTTTTTATAAATTTTTATTTGGTTTGCCAATACACTGCATCAATGTATATTGATGTCCATTATGAAGTGAAGTGAAGTCGCTCAGTCGTGTCCGACTCTTTGCGACCCCATGGACTGTAGCCTACTAGGCTCTTCTGTCCATGGGATTTTCCAGGCAATAGTCCTGGAGTGGATTGCCATTTCCTTCTCCAGGGGATCTTCCCAACCCAGGGATCGAACCCGGGTCTCCTGCATTGTAGACAGACGCTTTACCGTCTGAGCCACCAGGGAAGTTCTGTGTTTTTCATGTTGGGTTTGGTATCAGGGTAATGCTGGACTTGCAAAATGGAGAGGAGAGAATGCTTACTAACTTATTTATTTATTTTTTTGGGGAAGAGTTTTAGAAGGATAGGTATTAAAATCTTCATTAAATGTTTAGTAAGGCTTATTTGTGAAGCTTTCTGGTCCTGGACCTTTGTCTGGGGGGACATTTTTAATTACTGCTTTAATCTTACTAGTGATCCATCTGTTCAGATATTCTGTCACTTCTAATTCAGTCTTGAAAGATTATAGGAATCCAAGAATTTATCCATTTCTTCTGGACTGTCAAATTTGTTGCCAAATAGCTATTCATATTATTCTAATTCTTTGTATATCTAGGCTATCGATTTTAATTTCTCCCTTTTCACTTTTGCTTTTATTTACCTGAGCCTTCTATTTCTTGTTTTCCTTTGGTTCAGTTCAGTTGCTCAGTCATGTCTGACTCTTTGTGACCCGATGGACTGCGGAACACCAGGCTTCCCTGTCCATCACCAACTCCCTGAGCTTGCTCAAACTCCCATCACCAACTCCCGGAGCTTGTTTTCCTTAGATAGGCTTGCCAATTTATCTTTTTAAAGAACCAACAATTAATCATTTCTACTGTCTTTTTAGTCTGTTTCATTTATTTCTGCTATGATCTTTATTCCTTTCCTTCTGCTGACTTTGGGCTTCATTTTTTTCTTTTCCTAGTTCCTGTAGTTGTAATTAGATTGTTTGAGATTTTTCTTGTTTTTTAACCCAAGCCTACATTGGTATTTTGCTGCATCCTTTAGAATATTTGGGTGGGGGGAGGGGATCTTTCATTTCTCCTTGGATTTCTTAGTGCATCCACTATTCTTCAGTAGTATGCTGTTTTGTGTCCACATATTTGTGATTCTCCAGGTTTCTTCTTGTACTTCTAGTTTAATATTATGTCAAAAACATGCACAATATGATTTTACCCTTCTTAAATTAAGTGAGGCTTGTGTTTTCTGATATGTGGTCTATCCTTGATTTTTTAATTTATCCAGCCACTCTGTATGTTTTGATTGGTAAATTTGTTCCATTTATATTTACAGTAATTATTGATAAATGAGGACATAGTACTACCATTTTCTCTTTTGTTTTCTGGCCATTCTATTAGTTTGATGTTTTTCTCAGTTTCCTTTTTTAAAATGTTTTGTGTCGCTGCTCTAGTTTTGTAGTTACCATGGTGTTTGTATCAAACTGCTGTAGATAAAATTGTCCTATTTCTGCTCAAAACATCCTATGTTCATTTGCCTATAGGTTCCATCCTTTTCTTTTGTGATTTTTTCTCAAATTATCTCTTTTCATGTTGTTTGTTACCAAATTAAAGTAGATATAGTTATTTTTACTGACTTTTTTCCCTTTGATTTTTTGAGCTGTACCTTTTTCTGTTTATCACCTTAGTCAAATTTTTGTGTACTTTTGCCTTTTTGTAAGGCAAGTCTAGTGGTGATGAACTCCCTCACCTTTTGTTTGTCTGAGAAAATCTTTATTTCTCTTTCATATCTGAATGATAACTTCACTAGAGAGTATTCTTGGGTGACTTTATTTTTCAGTATTTTGAGAATGTAAAATTCATTCTCTCCTGGACTGTAGAGTTTCTGCTGAGAAATCTATTGATAGCCTAATGGGAGATCCTGTGTAGGTTATTTTTTTAACCTGACTACCTTTAAAATTATTTGTCATTGACTTTTATGCATTTTGTAGAAAGTCTTCTTGCATTGAGATAACTAGGTGTTTTATTGGTTTCGTGGCCGTCCCCAGGTTTGTGAAGTTCTCAGCTATTTTTCTCTTTAAATTAGCTCTCTGATCACTCTCTTCTCCTTCTGGGATACCTATTATCTTTAGGAAGGGTGACAAAATGAAGTTGGGTAGCTCTTACAGATGTCTTCATTAGTTTTAGTTTTCTTCCCCCTTCTATCTATATCATTTCTAAATTTCTCTTCGATGTGGTCTGCTCTGTTTCCAATGCTTTCTAATTCAGTCTTCATCTTTAAAAACAAAAATTATTGAAGTAGAGTTGATTTACAGTGCTGTGTTAGTTTCCGCTGTATAGCAAAGTGAGTCAGTTACACACATACCTATATCCACTCTTCTTTAGATGCTTTTCCCATATTGGCCATTACAAAGTATTGAGTAGATGTCCCTGTGCTATAAAGTAGATCTTTATTATCTATCTATTTTATATATAGCAGTATATGTCAATCTATTTTATATATAGTAGTGTGCATATGTTAATCTCCCAATTTATCCCTCCTGTCTCCTTTCCCCCCTGGTAACCATAAGTTTGTTTTCTAAATCTGTGACTCTATTTCTATTTTGTAAGTTTATTTGTACCATTTTTTTTTAGATACCACATATAAGTGATATCATATGCTATTCATTTTTCTGTCTTCACTCAGTATGACAATCTCTAGGTCCCTTCATGTCACTGAAAATGGCATTATTTCATTTTTAATGGCTAATATTCTACTGTCTATATGTACCACATCTTCATTCTTCTGTTGGCCATAAAGGCTGCTTCCATGGACTGAACTTTGGGGTACATTTATCTTTCTGAATTATGGTTTCCCAAGAATATATGCCCATTTACCGGGTTTCTCAGCTTTAGGATTTGTTTGGTTCTTCTTGTGTTTTCTTTATGGCAATTGCTTTGGATTCTCCATCAGTTAAATTGCAATATTCTGTGACTTTAACTTTGGTTTTTGGAGAATTGTCACTTTCTTTTTCTGATACCATACTTCCAGATTTTTCATGATGCTTGATGAATTTTTCCTGTGCTGGTAGATTTGAAAGTAGGAAATAATTTCTTTGGGTAAAACATTTTTTACTGGATTCTAACAATTCAACCCGTTAGTAATTAGGAGCCTTTTTCAATAGGTGGCACTGAAGAAAACGTTTTGAGAATAGGCATTTCCCACACTCCATTACCTCTTCCAGAGTTTCCCCAGGGCCATCAGGTTGTGGGCGGGAAGGAATTGCAGGTGTCTCTGGAGCTGGAAGGCCAGTGTTTCATGTTCCACTACCTCCCCTGCTGTTACTGGGCTCAGCTGCCATGGCCTGAAATTGCATGCTCTGCATTGACTGTTCATCTGGCTCTGCCTCTTCTATGTGTAGATCTCTCTGGTATCCTAGTGGGTTGGGCAGAGCAACCTTTGTTGAGTTAGGGGTGTTTTCATGGTTTTAGACTGAAGGAGAGAGACAAATGCAACATCTTACATTGCCATGATGCTGACATCACTCTAACTGCCTGAAGTGTACCAATCTTTCTGTGAAAGAGGTTTATTTGCTTACCTTAAGTCTGAGGAGCAGGCTTCTAATTTCACATGCAACTAGGGGTCAACTGCAGTGCTCCAGAGATGGAGGAGCTAGCAGGCACCGTCTTTGTAATCTCCCTTTGTAAGGTCCCTAAAATCTCTTACAAAGGAACTTATGTACGTACGTGTAAGCAGCCCTGGTTTTGTGGCTGTCACTTGGGAGGTGTGCTTTCTTAGCTGGTTTGAGGGGCCAGCATTGTTTGTGCATGAGTCCCATAGGATGGTAATGACTAGAGAAATGGTTTTTAATCACCTTATGTATCTAAAGCACAGTGCAGAAGCAGTAGAAATGTCCAGAACATATGAAAATGTTCAATAGGACAGTAGCAAAGAACCATTTTCTAACTGGTTATGGGCTCAGTGCAAAGGAAGTGCCCAGAAATGTTCATCTCTCAGTCTTCCCCTGAAAGAGGTATATTTTCACACTCTAAAAGCTGCTGACTTATATCCTTCCTTTTAGGACACTATAGGTCTTGGCACACCCTCAAGGATTGGGAGTCACTAAAAACAAACAGAAAATGCTTGGGAAATTACAAAGGATTGAAAGGCAGCAAAGATCTAGGACAGGGCTGAGCACAAAGCTTTTTCTCCTACACAAGCTTAGTCCATCAGGACTAGGAGAGGTGACTGCTTTGTCTAAGGCAGTGAAACCAACAAAGAGTCAAAATGAAGAAACAGATACATATGTTCTAAATTTCAAGATTAAACCCCAGAAAAAAATACCCAGTGAAATACAGGTAAGTGATTTCTTTGGCAAAGAATTCAAAATTCGTCGTAAATATGCTCACCGAGTCTAGGAGAATACACACAAAGAAGGAATTTCAACAAAGATAGAAAATATAAGTACCCAACAGAAATCCCCAGCTGAAGAATACAATAACTTACCTAAAAACTTACATCAAGGGTTTGAACAGCAGACTAGATGAGGCAGAAAAAGGGATCAGTCAACTGGAAAACAGGGTGGTAGATTTCATCCAATTAAAGGAGCAAAAAGAATGGAAAGGAACAAAGAGCTAAAGGGGCTCATGATCAACAGGCCCCAGAGGAGAAGATTAAGGGAACAGCCATCCAGAGTTCCATGTGTTCCCCAACACAGGGAACTCTCTCCAAGACAGAACATATGTTAAGCCACTAAAAAGTCTTAATAAATTCAAGAACATTGAAATCATATTGAGCATCTTTTCCCACACAAGGGTATGAAATTAGAAACCAGTTACAAGAAGAAAACACACTAATATATGGAGAGTAAACAACATGCTAATGAATAACCAATGGGTCTAAAGAAATTTTTTAAAAAATTGAGACAAAGATAATGCATATACAATACACCAAAACTATGGCGTATAGGAAAAGTAATTCTAAGAGGGGAGTTCATAGCAATAAACATAAAAAACCATAAAAGATCTCAAAATAACCTAACCTAACATCTCAAAGAACTAGAAAACTAAAAATACACTAATAGAATCAAGGAAATAAGATTAGAGCAAAATATATGGACTAAAGAAAAGATTTATGAAACTAAGAGCTGGTTTTTTTGTGTGTTTGTGTTTTAGAGCTAATTTCTTGAAGAGACCTTTAGCTAGACACACCAGGGGAAAAGACTCAAGTAAAATTAGGAAAAAGGAGAGATTACAATAGATAAACAAATGATCAAAAGAGACTACTGTAAACAATTATAAGTCAACAAAGTAAACCTTATATATAAAAGGATAAATTCCTGGAAACACAGTTTATTAAAACTGACTCATGAAGAAACAGAACATCTGAACAGACTGATGACTAGTAAGGAAACTGAATCAGTAGACTAGTACCTCCCAAAAAAAGTCTAGGACCAGACTGGTAAATTCTATTAATCATTGAAAAATAATTCCTACCAAGCCTTCTCAAAACACAGATGAAAGAACATGGCCAAATACATTTTATGTAGCCAGCATCATTCCTTGATACCCTAGTTAAAGACACTACCAGAAAAGAAAGTACTGTACAGACCATTATCTGTGATGATATGGATACAAAAATCCTCAATAAAATATTAGCAAACTGATTTCTACAGCACAATAAAAATATGAAGGATAAAAATTATTTCATTCCAATAGATGCCTGAGAATCACTTGACAAAATTCACCATACATACATGGTAAAAACTCTCAACAAAGTGAATATAGAGGGAATGTAACTTAATAAAGGCAATATATGATAAGACTACAGCTAACATCATATTCAGTGGTCCCTCTAAGATCATGAAAGAGGATGCCCGCTCTCACCACTCCACTGTTTCAACATAGTACTGAAAGTCTTGACCAGAGCAATTAAATAACAAAAAGAACTGTTTGGCATTTAAATCAGAAAAGTAAAACCCTGTTTACAATTGGCATATTATATACAGCTGGAATCAAGACTGCTGGGAGAAATATCAATAACCTCAGATATGCAGATGACACCACCCTTATGGCAGAAAGTGAAGAGGAACTAAAGAGCCTCTTGGTGAAAGTGAAAAAGGAGAGTGAAAAAGTTGGCTTAAAGCTCAACATTCAGAAACCTAAGATCATAGCATCTGGTCCCATCACTTCATGGGAAATAGATGGGGAAACAGTGTCAGACTTCATTTTGGGGGGCTCCAAAATCACTGCAGATGGTGATTGCATCCATGAAATTAGAAGACGCTTACTCCTTGGAAGGAAAGTTATGACCAACCTAGAAATGAAGTTGCAGGATGTAACACTATGTTTGTTATATACTTGAAACTAATATAATATTGTACATCAACTACACTTCAGTAGTAAAAACGTAAGTGAAAAAGAACCATGTCACTAAGTTCTAGGGAATATTTCCGTTGCTTTTGAATTTTGACTGAAAAATAATAATGCTTAAGTTGTCATATGTCTCCCCCTGGAAGCATCAAGTCACTAGGTTTTTGCTCTGTGTATCAAGCCATATAACAGCAAGGATGTTCATTCTTCCCTCAGGGAAAGAATCTGCACTGGTTGTAAGGAGTTGCCATAGGAGCCACTGGAGAGTTCAAGCCAGGGCCACACTCTTCCTGAGCAGCCCCAGCCAATGACTGAGCACATACATGGCAATAATACTAGACCCAAGACATTGCAGCCCAACATGGGACTATAGCTAATCTAGCTGGGCTGGGCATTCTCGGAGTTGCATCATAGTTTCCGGTTCTTCTTTCCCCATCTTTTTTCACTGTCCTGTTCTTTCACAGGTATAAGAACTTGATCATGGCCTGAAGTCTTTCTCTGACTAATTCTGCTCTCTCCTCCCTTTATCTTTCACAGTAATTCTCTTTTACTAATTCCATCTTAGCATATGCTTCCCAAAGTTCTAGAAGCAACACAATTGGTATAATATTAGGAGTGGTCTAAAAAAGCCGGAGCTAAGATGGGATTTTGAAAATAGATTATTCATTACCAGAGTGGTAAGGATGACCCCCTCTCAAGGGCAATATGGGACATGGATAATCCATGGTATAAGGTGGCAGCCCTATTACTAAATAGTTCACCAGTGGTCACTTAGGGAAACACCGTGGTTGGCAGAACACCCTGGGTATTGCTGTGATTCAGACCTTGGTCTTAGGTGCACCGTTCCTCTACACCCTTGGGATTGGCTATACATATACCTTTTTTAAAAGATGATTTGATACCCTGCAGAGAGATCATGAGAAAATAAGAGTGATTATTGGACAGTTAAAGGCTAAATTCAAGGGCAGAAGTCTGTCTTAGATTAATTACTTTCGAAGAGGCTCTTATCTCCTGTTGTGAAAGATAGGATGAAGCCAAGGAAGAGACTAAAGATCTGAATGTTAGGATTACTGAACTTCAAAGACGGTTGAACTCTCAGCCAAGGAAATCTATTATATTAAGGCTAGAGCCCTGGTTTGGGAAACCTAGAAACCTGATACAGGACAGGAAAATCTGGGTGGATACCTCCTGTACACTGTGGCTCTCTGGACTACACTAAAGTCCTCTGAGCCTCCAGAGATGGTGCAACTGTCCTTTTTGGAGCTAGCTTCACCTCCACTCTCACTCTGTGAGAAGGCACTATATAATCCTCTCCTATACAAGGTGGCAGAGCTCTCATTAGACACTTCCCCCAGATGTATAATTAGGGTTACTCCATTATAAAATGGCTAGGATGGCAGGGTCACAGGGAAGAAAGAGATTATAACTATAGAAATTATAAGAATTAGTCAGCATGTGCCAGGACAGTACCTAGAGATTGGATTTTGACCCTTCTTTGACTGGAATATATAACTGGATAAGAATCATTGACTTGGGTACACAAGATTTAAAATGTGTCCCACCCTTCCAGGTACTAGGACAAACACTGCTAAAGTAGCATTTACTTAGAAGCCTAGAGACGGTGTAAAAAGAAGGTACAATGGATAAAAGTCTCAACAAGTGGTGCTGGGAAAACTAGATAGCTACATGTAAAACGTAAGATGAGAACATTACCTCATGCTATGTACAAACATAAATTAGATCTTTAATCTATTTTAAAACCTGAAACCATAAAAATCCTAAGAAAGAATACAGGCAGAATGCTCTTTGACATAAATCATAGCAATATTTTTTTAGATATGTCTCCTAAGGCAAGATAAATGAAAGGAAAACTAAACAAATGTGACCTAATTAAACTTAAAAGCTTTGGCAAAGCAAAGGAAACCACTGACAAAACCAAAAGATAATCTACAAAATGGGAGAAAATGTTTGCTAATGATGTGACTGACAAGGAGTTAATATCCAAAATATATAAACAGATCATACAACTCAATATCAAAAAACAACCCAATCAGACACTGAATAGAAGACCTGAATAGACATTTCTCCAAAGACGACACACAGATGAAAAGATGCCCAGCATCACTAATTATTAGAAAAATTCAAATAAAAACAATGAGCTATCACCTCACACCTGTCAGAAAGGCTACCATTAAATGGTCTACAAATAACAAATGCTAGAGATGATGTGAAGAAAAGGGAACCCTTGTATACTGTTGGTGGGAATGCAAATTGCTATAGCTACTATAGAAAGCAGTATGAAGGTTTCTCAAAAAACTGAAAAGTGGAAGTACCATATGACCCAGGAATTCTACTGCTAGGTATATACTCAAAATGAAAACACTGATTCAAAAAAGTACATGTACCCCAATGTTCATAACAGCACCATTTACAATAGCCCAGATGNACCTGGATGTGATCTTCAAGATTCCCCTGTCCAGAGGGGGTCTTATCCTTCTATTGTAGTTTCCATAGGAACTAAGCACAGAGTCCAGAGTCCATTGGAGAGGGGGCCGAGCATGATCATCATGAACAGGCCTAAGATGAGGTCTAGGCCCTATGAATTCCTTCTTCAAGAGGAATATTTTAAATCTGCAGCATTAGAATATGGTGTTCATTCTAGCAGTAGAGTCTTCCCGTGGAAATTTAGTGTTTTCACTACCACCCATATATAGATATTGAAATTTTTAAATAGCCTAATTTTGTATTCTTGGGATTTATGTATTTATTAAAATTATTGGGCTTCTACCCCACCCCGCCAAAGACATTTTGTGTTCTGGGCTTAGAACTCATCTTTCTCATAAAATGTTCGTTTTTAATTTAAATAATAATTCTTAAATCAACACAAGTTAGTATGCTCTATTAGCATTTTTAAGACTTTTTAATGAAGAGTCTGCTCTGTGAGCTGAGCAGGCTGTTATTCCCTAATAAAAAGAAATCTGGAAGTCATCCCTGCATGGGAGAAACCAGATACAACCCCAAGAAACGAAACAAAACTGGAAAATGCAGACAGAAGGAAATATATAATAATGGAGTATATCTGCTGCTGCTGCTGCTAAGTAGCTTCAGTCATGTCTGACTCTGTGCCACCCCATAGATGGCAGCCCACAGGCTCCGCCGTCCCTAGTATTCTCCAGGCAAGAACACTGGAATGGGTTTCCATTTCCTTCTCTAATGCATGAAAAGTGAAAGTGAAGTTGCTCAGTTGTGTCCGACTCTTAGCAACCCCATGGACTGCTGGCCTACAAGCTCCTCCTTCCATGGGATTTTCCAGGCAAGAGTCCTGGAGTGGGTTGCCATTGCTTTCTCCGGGAGTATATCTAGATATTAATTTTAAAATATTAATTTTATCTTTATTTGGGATACAGTATTGGGCAGAAACAAAAAGGACAATCTTGGGGTCAGAATGACTGAATTACCAGTGTGCTCAGTTGCTCAGTTGTGTCTGGCTCTTTGCGACACCATGGACTGTAGCCCGCCAGTATCCTCTGGGGAGCCCATGAGATTTTCTAGGCAGGCATAATGAAGTGGGTTGCCATTTCCTCCTCTAGGGGATCTTTCCGACTCAGAGATTGAACCCACATCTCCTTAGGCTCCTGCATTTCAGGTGGGTTCTTGACTTTGGGCAAATTACTAGATCTCTCTGAGTATCACTTTCCAGTTTACAAAAGGAGAGAATAATCCTTCTTACTCAGATTTGCTGTGAGAATCAAATTAAAGGAGGCCTGTGAAATAATTGAGAGGTGGGACACTTGCCAAGCCTCATGAAATGTCATCCATTATTGGTATTTGGGAGGGCAGAATATCCATGAAGTTTTTGTTGAGAATTGTACAATTTCTTCAATATTATGAGAAAATTTGCCCCAGGTACTACTAATAAAGCAGTTTCATAGTTTTCAAATTTTTTGATTAAACAGGTTTTTAAGCGAAACCATTAACATTTTTTATAAGCATTATTTTTTCTGTTTCTTTACTGTTTTTGTGTATACTTCATTAACAATTTATTTAGATGACAGTGTGGTTTGTCAATAATAATGTAGATATTTTTCTGGAATTCTCTTGCTTTTCCTATGATCCAACAGATTTTGGCAATTTTATCTCCAGTTCCTCTGTCTTTTCTAAATCCAGCTTGAGCATCTGGAAGTTCTCAGTTTACGTACTGTTGAAGCCTAGCTTGGAGAATTTTGAACATTATTTTGCTACTGTGTGAGATAAGTACAATTGAGTGGTAGTTTGAGCATACTTTGGCATTGTCTTTCTTCGGGATTCGAATGATAATTGATCTTTTCCAGTACTGTGGTTACTGCTGCATTTTCCAAATTTGCTGGCATATTGAGTGTGGCACTCTAACAGCATCATCTTTTAGGAATTGAAGTAGCTCAGCTGGAATTCCATCACTTCCACTAGCTTTGTTCATAGTGATACTTCCTAAGGCCCACTTGTCTTCACATTTCAGGATGTCTGGCTCTAGGTGAGTGATCACACCATTGTGGTTATCTGGGTTACCTGCCTCCTGAGAATCTGTATGCAGGTCAAGATGCAACAGTTAGAGCAACAGACTGGTTCCAAATTGGGAAAGAAGTACGTCAAAGCTGTATATTGTTACCCTGCTTATTTTACTTATATGCAGAGTATATCATGCGAAATGCTGGGCTGGATGAAGCACAAACTGAAATCAAGATTGCCAGGAGAAATGCCTATAACTTCAGATAGGCAGATGATACCACCTTTATGACAGAAAGTGAAAAGGAACTAAAGAGCCTCTTGATGAAAGTGAAAGAGAAGAGTGAAAAAGCTGGCTAAAAACTCAGATTCAAAATATGAAGATCATGGAATCTGGTCCCATCATTTCATGGCAAGTAGATGGGGAAACAGTGGAAACAGTGATCAAATTCATTTTGGGGGGCTCCAAAATCACTGCAGATGGTGACTGCAGCTATGAAATTAAAAGAAGCTTGCTCCTTGGAAGAAAAGCTATGACCACCCTCGACAGCATATTAAAAACCAAAGACATTACTTGACAAAGGTCCGTCTAGTCAAAGCTATGGTAGTCATGTATCAATGTGAGAGTTGGACTACAAAGAAAGCTGAGCGCCAAAGAATTGATGCTTTTGAACTGTGGTGTTGGAGAAGACTGTTGGGAGTCCCTTGAACAGCAAGGAGATGAAACCAGTCCATCCTAAAGGAAATCGGTCCTGAACATTTATTGGAAGGACTGATGCTGAAGTTCCAATGCTTTGGCCAGCTGATGCGAAAAACTGACTCATTGGAAAAGACCCTGATGCTGGGAAAGATTGAAGGTAGGAGAAGAAGGGGATGACAGAGGATGAGATGGTTGGATGGCATCACTGACTTGATGGATATGAGTTTGAGCAAGCTCCAGGAGTTGGTGATGGACAGGGAGACATGGTACGCTGCAGTCCATGGGATTTCAGAGTCAGACATGACTGAGTGACTGAACATACTGTGTTTTGTCAGAAATAGCTTCACAGGACAGCATCCTTTCTGAGGATGGGACAGGGGGAGATGACTGCTTTAGTCATCCTGACATCCTAAGCAGGCTGTTTGCCTGTACCAAGAGGCTGAACTGGAGTGGACACAGCTGAATTTCCTAAGATTCAGTAGTGTACAAAATCTAGCTTTTGTACGTCCTTTGATATCAATAGACCAGTTCATGGTACATGAAACAGAAAAAGTAAAATTGATCTTCTCTTTGGACTGAATTGAATAATTTGGTTGGTTTAGTTAATTCAGAGGTGTTCCACTTTTCCTTTCAGTTCAGTTCAGTCACTCAGTCGTGTCTGACTTTTTGCGACCCCATGAATCGCAGCATGCCAGGCCTCTCTGTCCATCACCAAATCCTGAAGTTCACTCAGACTTGCATCCATTGAGTCAGTGACGTCATCCAGCCTTCTCATCCTGTCGTCCCCTTCTGCTCCTGCCCCCAATCCCTCCCAGCATCAGAGTCTTTTCCAGTGAGTCCACTCTTCGCATGAGGTGGCCAAAGTACTGAAGCTTCAGCTTTAGCATCATTCCTTCCAAAGAAATCCCAGGGTTGATCTCCTTCAGAATGGACTGGTTGGATCTCCTTGCAGTCCAAGGGTCTCTCAGGAGTCTTCTACAACACCACAGTTCAAAGACATCAATTCTTCGGTGCTCAGCCTTCTTCACAGTCNACCCTTGGGATTGGCTATACATATACCTTTTTTAAAAGATGATTTGATACCCTGCAGAGAGATCATGAGAAAATAAGAGTGATTATTGGACAGTTAAAGGCTAAATTCAAGGGCAGAAGTCTGTCTTAGATTAATTACTTTCGAAGAGGCTCTTATCTCCTGTTGTGAAAGATAGGATGAAGCCAAGGAAGAGACTAAAGATCTGAATGTTAGGATTACTGAACTTCAAAGACGGTTGAACTCTCAGCCAAGGAAATCTATTATATTAAGGCTAGAGCCCTGGTTTGGGAAACCTAGAAACCTGATACAGGACAGGAAAATCTGGGTGGATACCTCCTGTACACTGTGGCTCTCTGGACTACACTAAAGTCCTCTGAGCCTCCAGAGATGGTGCAACTGTCCTTTTTGGAGCTAGCTTCACCTCCACTCTCACTCTGTGAGAAGGCACTATATAATCCTCTCCTATACAAGGTGGCAGAGCTCTCATTAGACACTTCCCCCAGATGTATAATTAGGGTTACTCCATTATAAAATGGCTAGGATGGCAGGGTCACAGGGAAGAAAGAGATTAAAACTATAGAAATTATAAGAATTAGTCAGCATGTGCCAGGACAGTACCTAGAGATTGGATTTTGACCCTTCTTTGACTGGAATATATAACTGGATAAGAATCATTGACTTGGGTACACAAGATTTAAAATGTGTCCCACCCTTCCAGGTACTAGGACAAACACTGCTAAAGTAGCATTTACTTAGAAGCCTAGAGACGGTGTAAAAAGAAGGTACAATGGATAAAAGTCTCAACAAGTGGTGCTGGGAAAACTAGATANTAAGAATCATTGACTTGGGTACACAAGATTTAAAATGTGTCCCACCCTTCCAGGTACTAGGACAAACACTGCTAAAGTAGCATTTACTTAGAAGCCTAGAGACGGTGTAAAAAGAAGGTACAATGGATAAAAGTCTCAACAAGTGGTGCTGGGAAAACTAGATAGCTACATGTAAAACGTAAGATGAGAACATTACCTCATGCTATGTACAAACATAAATTAGATCTTTAATCTATTTTAAAACCTGAAACCATAAAAATCCTAAGAAAGAATACAGGCAGAATGCTCTTTGACATAAATCATAGCAATATTTTTTTAGATATGTCTCCTAAGGCAAGATAAATGAAAGGAAAACTAAACAAATGTGACCTAATTAAACTTAAAAGCTTTGGCAAAGCAAAGGAAACCACTGACAAAACCAAAAGATAATCTACAAAATGGGAGAAAATGTTTGCTAATGATGTGACTGACAAGGAGTTAATATCCAAAATATATAAACAGATCATACAACTCAATATCAAAAAACAACCCAATCAGACACTGAATAGAAGACCTGAATAGACATTTCTCCAAAGACGACACACAGATGAAAAGATGCCCAGCATCACTAATTATTAGAAAAATTCAAATAAAAACAATGAGCTATCACCTCACACCTGTCAGAAAGGCTACCATTAAATGGTCTACAAATAACAAATGCTAGAGATGATGTGAAGAAAAGGGAACCCTTGTATACTGTTGGTGGGAATGCAAATTGCTATAGCTACTATAGAAAGCAGTATGAAGGTTTCTCAAAAAACTGAAAAATGGAAGTACCATATGACCCAGGAATTCTACTGCTAGGTATATACTCAAAATGAAAACACTGATTCAAAAAAGTACATGTACCCCAATGTTCATAACAGCACCATTTACAATAGCCCAGATGTGGAAGCAATGCAAATATCCATCAATAGATGATAAATTCATATATATGAATATTTATAATAATCCATATATATGTAGAGTATTATTCAGCCATAAAAAGAATGAAATTCTGCCATTTGCAACAATGTAGATGGACCTAGAGAACATAATGCTTAATGAAATGAATAGAGAAAGACATGTGAGATCACTTATATGCACAATATAAAAAATAACACAAAAGAATATACATGCAAAACAGAAACAGACTCACAGATACAGAAATCAAACTGGCAGTTACCATAGGGGATAGGCAAGGGGGAGGAATAAGTTAGGGATATGAGATTAATGTATACAAACTAGTCAGTAAATATAAAATAGAAAAGCAACAAGGATATACTGTATAGCATAAGGAATTATACTCATTACCTTGAAATAACTTTCAATGGAGTGTAATCTGTAAAAATACTGAATCACTATCCTATATATCTGAAAACATAATATTGTAAATCAACTATAGCTCAATTAAAAAAAGAATGATTATCCTTTCTGAGCAAAGTTGTAGTGCTTGTGTTGCCAAAGTAGATTATGGGGTGACTCATATTATGGCAAAGATGCACCTTGAAAATGACTGCATACTATTGTAAACTCAGCCAAGTAGAAACCATACTTGTGGCTATTGCCAGTTAATGAGTAAATTGTATACAGCCATTGATTAGGTAAGTGTAGTTTTTTTCCTATCCAATTCAGGAAAGGGTATCAAAAATAGCCCTAGGGGTAACAGTCACATGAAATGGACAAGAAAATGCATTTATAAACCATGACAACTCTTCCTTGCTATTATAATATAGTCGGAAGAGATCTGGATCATATGAATATGTAAAGAGTGTCACATTGATCCCTCATACCCATGAAAACATACTGTTTGGGCAGAATGTATGAGCTGACTAGTATACTGAAGGCTTTGATAAGAACCATGTTTTCTGGAAAGCAAGAGAAATCTTTATAAGATTCAGGAATCTAATTTGAATAGTTTCTAGAGTTCTAGTGACTAGGAATGCACCTAGGTATCGCCAAAGTAAAACACAAATTGCTGCATCTTACATACTTTGCCAAGAAGAAGAAAGTACAGCACTTGGTCAGCCTCTTTGCATCCTGGAGACAGCCATTCCTGATCTGAGATAGGGGTCTGGTCCATAAACTAGGTGATACAAAAGGTTGCCAGTCTTAAAGTGGAGCCTGGAGCAGAAAGGTACTCTTTGGCAGGTCCAGACTATGATGCAAGCAACTTTACATCTTCAGTTAGATGACAGCATTCCTGATGTAGTCAATGGTGAGAATGTTTCATTGTCAAGTTTATGGGAAAGCCTCTGGGGTTCTGAAGCAAGGCCATGTCATTTACAACACATATGTCTTTGAGAAACAGTTGAAGGAAATGGCAACGCACTCCAGTATTCTTGCCTGGAAAATCTCATGGGCAGAGGAGCCTGGTAGGCTGCAGTCCATGGGGTCGTTAAGGGTCAGACACGACTGAGTGACTTCACTTTCACTTTTCACTTTCATGCATTGGAGAGGGAGATGGCAACCCACTCCAGTGTTCTTGCCTGGAGAATCCCAG
Source organism: Oreotragus oreotragus (assembly GCA_006410675.1). Lineage (NCBI taxonomy): Eukaryota > Metazoa > Chordata > Mammalia > Artiodactyla > Bovidae > Oreotragus > Oreotragus oreotragus. Next base: position 79,542 of record SJYX01020452.1, read on the forward strand.
GGACGGGGGAGCCTGGTGGGCTGCTGTCTATGGGGTCACACAGTCGGATACGACTGAAGCAACTTAGCAGCAGCAGAGAAACAGTTCCTGGTATGTTATTAGGGATTGGTAAAGGTGGAATGCTTGACCATCGAAGAGTAAGTGACCATTTGTCTTAACCTGTTATAAACTGGGTATTATCTGGCCCATTAACTCACAGTGGATTTGCATGGCTTATCCAGTCTTATAAGGTGGAAATGGTACACTGGAATTGAGCCTAAGCAGGCAAGCTAAATCCTCCCATAGCACTTCACCAGTCACTTCTCTGTCTCCTAGTAAGATGTACAGAAGGAGAAAGAGCGAGGGAACAAGTTATGGCCCAGCTTCTCCTGTCATGAGCAGCCTGGGGTCATTGCTGTTGCCAGGCCCCCACCCAGAGAGAGAATCAAGAACTGGTGACCACAGAGTTCCCAGCACACAGCTGGCCGCCTCTGTTAAGGAGGTCTTGCCATACTGGATTTTCTTTGCCAAGTTAAAAAGCAATACAAAAGAGCGAGGGAACAAGTTATGGCCCAGCTTCTCCTGTCATGAGCAGCCTGGGGTCATTGCTGTTGCCAGGCCCCCACCCAGAGAGAGAATCAAGAACTGGTGACCACAGAGTTCCCAGCACACAGCTGGCCGCCTCTGTTAAGGAGGTCTTGCCATACTGGATTTTCTTTGCCAAGTTAAAAAGCAATACAATCAAATGGTAATGTATATGTAAAGACAGAGGCCAGCTCCTCTATGGGAAGGGAGGTTTCAGATATCTCAAAGTAAATGTGCTAGTCTTGGCTGTCTTCTTGGGCACAAATAGTACAGATATCCCTTTGTAACTAGGGGTTGTATGTTAACTAGGGGATGTAAAAGTGTGTTTAATTCCTGTAGTGGCATTCAGAAGTAAGGAGAACTGATCTGAAACAATGTAATCCTATAACCTGTGATAACACTGTATAGAATTTTGACATAGCAAATGCAAAACTAGAAAGTCAAAAAATACCTGGAAAGACATGCAAAGAGCTTATTTGTACTATTTTAGTGAAATGGACATTGACCAATCAACTGTTTGGCCAATGAAAGTTACTTCCTTTGCTCTTTGAATAACAATTTTAATTTGAGAATTCATAAGACAAGCGCTAAGAAGGAAGAATCTTTAGTTTAGCACCATTATTAACATATGATAATACCTCAGACACTTAATATTACCCAGTCAGTTCAGTTCAGATCAGTCGCTCAGTCATGTCTGACTCTTTGTGACCCCATGAATCAGCAGCACACCAGGCCTCCCTGTCCAACACCAACTCCCGGAGTTCACTCAGACTCACATCCATCGAGTCAGTGATGCCATCCAGCCATCTCATCCTCGGTCGTCCCCTTCTCCTCCTGCCCCCAATCCCTCCCAGCATCACAGTCTTTTCCAATGAGTCAACTCTTCGCATGAGGTGGCCAAAGTACTGGAGTTTCAGCTTTAGCATCATTCCTTCCAAAGAAATCCCAGGGTTGATCTCCTTCAGAATGGACTGGTTGGATCTCCTTGCAGTCCAAGGGACTCTCAAGAGCCTTCTCCAACACCACAGTTCAAAAGCATCAATTCTTCAGCGCTCAGCCTTCTTCACAGTCCAACTCTCACATCCATACATGACCACAGGAAAAACCATAGCCTTGACTAGACGGACCTTAGTCGGCAAAGTAATGTCTCTGCTTTTGAATATACTATCTAGGTTGGTCATAACTTTTCTTCCAAGGAGTAAGCGTCTTTTAATTTCATGGCTGCAGTCACCATCTGCAGTGATTTTGGAGCCCAAAAAAGTAAAGTCTGACACTGTTACCACTGTTTCTCCATTTATTTCCCATGGAGTGATGGGACCGGATGCCATGATCTTCATTTTCTGAATGTTGAGCTTTAAGCCAACTTTTTCACTCTCCTCTTTCACTTTCATCAAGAGGCTTTTGAGTTCCTCTTCACTTTCTGCCATAAGGATGGTGTCATCTGCATATCTGAGGTTATTGATATTTCTCCCGGCAATCTTGATTCCAGCTTGTGTTTCTTCCAGTCCAGCGTTTCTCATGATGTACTCTGCATAGAAATTAAATAAGCAGGGTGAAGATATACAGCCTTGACGTACTCCTTTTCCTATTTGGAACCAGTCTGTTGTTCCATGTGCAGTTCTAACTGTTGCTTCCTGACCTGCATACAGATTTCTCAAGAAGCAGGTTAGGTGGTCTGGTATTCCCATCTCTTTAAGAATTTTCCACAGTTTATTGTGATCCACACAGTCAAAGGTTTTGACATAGTCAATAAAGCAGAAGTAGATGTTTTTCTGGAACTCTCTTGCTTTTTCCATGATCCAGTGGATGTTTTCAATTTGATGTCTGGTTTCTCTGCCCTTTTGAAATTCTCAGCAGTTTCATAACAGTAAGTTTTGTCAAAGAAGCAGCAGAAGTTAAAGAGAATAAGGAATAAGAAAATAAACATCCCAAAAAATCTTTACTTGCTGCCGTAATTTTAATATTATCAATTTTGGAAGACCTAGAATTGGGAAGAAAATACAGAGAGGACAACAACTGTACTAAATGAGATTTATTGGTCATATTATTTCTAAAATAACTTCTTCAAACAAAATAGGCCTTAGATTCAATTTTCTCTGTGGCTGGAGAAAAGCCACAGTCACTTTGGACATCATCACCACATCTAAGAAAATCATCACCTGCTCTGGTACATCCTTGCATAGTACTCAGCTGTTACAGGGGTTAGAATGAGTGACCTCAGGGTCCAACTTCATGAGATTCTTAAGGTTCTTTAAGCCCTTAAATCTGTAATACACCGTTCCCTCCTCCCCTGGCTGCTGTGACCAGAGCACACAGAAATGTGATAATAATGGACTTCGAGTTTATATTTGTTATCCATAAACTGGTAAGCACTTTATGTACATAATCTCAATTAATTCCCACCACCATCCTTTTATGGTGTTGCAATATCCCAGCTTTACTAACATTAAAAGTGGGTGGGGGATCTTACCATCCCTGTTAATTTAGGGTGAGCCCTAAACCCTCTTGAAAATTAACAGTCTCAGATACCTCAATAGCTGTCTAATGGAATTTCCCCTCCAAGTGTATGTTGTCATCTCTGCAAACTAAAGATTTGTTCTGACTTGTGAAAATTCACCATGTACTTTCAAGTGAAATACTATCCTTGAATGTTTGCATTTATTCATATGGAATGATAAACTTTTGATAGAATTCTCAAATGGTGTGCTCCAAATTGGTTATAAACATATTAAAAAATGATTCCCCTTATTTCCTGGGGCATCAGGACCTGGGTCACTTGCTTCTGGGTCAACACGTCTCTTGCTGTGTACACATCATTGTCTCAGTGCCATCGTGAGAAATAGTTACAGAAGCACTGGCCATGGTGATGTGGGCCATCAGATGGGCCTGAAATCCAGTTGGATGGGAGGAATTGTGTGTGTAGTTTGGATTAGGTTCCTTGGAATCCTGGGAATGTGGAAGGAAGATATAAGATTGGCTTCAAGAAAGGGATGTTTATTGCATCCAAGAATATTCTGTTTCCTTTGTTAGAGTGTTGACTTTTGCTCAGATCCTATTTTTGCCTTCTACCAACTTTTGTAAAGAGTTTGAGAGAGCTGGAAATAAATAAAATATTCATAAATGTATATACATAGATACTTAAAATGTAAACCTATTCATTTTGTGAGTGTGTGTACATATATATGTATGTTTATATAATCTTTAATCTGCTATAAGACTGGCTCTAGTATGCCCTTCAAGTAGA
>SJYX01020452.1:93806-105126 GCA_006410675.1 Oreotragus oreotragus
GGGAGGGTCTGTGCCATAAATAATACCACTGTTTTCTTGAAACAGTAACTGATGGTATGTCTTAAGGTCACTGTTGAAGGCACCAGTAAAAACAGGAACATCTGACTGCTCTATTCAGAAGGCTTAAACTTGCTTCATCCTTGTGCTCTGAAGGACTACTGACGTCTTGAGGTTTAGTTTCAGATCCTACTGCCAAGCTACCTCTGGATGCTTAGGCTGACTTTTTTTTTTTTCAGCTTAATGACAAGTATGTAGCTGCTTTTAATGGGTTTATTGGGTACATTTTTGCAAAAGTGAGCATAACAGCAGTCGCAGAATACTGCACAAAATCTGGATGGCATTTGGTTGCCTTTCTCTAGCTAACTCCTTTTGTTTGATTTTAAAACTTTTAATTTTGTATTGGGGTAGAGCCAAATAACAAGTAATGTTGTGATGGTTTCAGGTGAGCAGTGAAGAGACTCAGCCATACATATATTTGTATCCATTCCCCACCAAACTCCCCTCCCATCCAGGCTGTCACATAGCATTCCATGTACTGTACAAAATAGGCCCTTCTTGGTTATTTGTTTTAAATATAGCAGTATGTACATGTCTATCAAAAACTCCCTAACTATCCCTTCCTCCCAGAAACTGTAAGTTCATTGTCTCAGTCTGTGAGTCTCTTTCTGGTTTTTTTTTTTAAACTTAAAATTTGTATTTTATTTCTTAAATGACCAAGATATTCTGTATTTAAATGACATTTTCCATTTTATTAACAAATAACTCTGTAAAATTTCTTAAATTTGATGTACTCAACCAGTTGACAACATTCTTTATTTTGAAAGAAGTTAAATTCTTCTTTTTTTTTTTTTAGTAAGTTCATTTATTTCATTTTTTTAGATTCCACATATAAGGGATGTCATATGATATTTCTCCCTCTCTGATATACTTAATTCAGTAAGTAACGACACACTCTAAGTCTATCCATGTGGCTGAAAATGGCATTATTTCATTCTTTTAAATGGTCTAAATAACTCTTCTCATTTAGCAGTGCCTGAATGATGAAGCCATATCCAAATTCTTTCTGAAAGGGTGCTGTGATCAACTAGCAATGTCTGCCACAGGCATTATTTACAGTAGGTTAGCACGTTTGTCAACTGGAGAAGGAAATGGCAACCCATTCCAGTGTTCTTGCCTGGAGAATCCCAGGGACAGCGGAGCCTGGTGGGCTGCTGTCTATGGGGTCACACAGAGTTGGACACGACTGAAGCGACTTAGTAGTAGTAGTAGTAGTAGCACGTTTGTCACGTGTATTCAGACTATAGATCCTCATGTCTGCTGTTTTAAGTGTTCTCATACCAGATTCCTAGGGACTTTATTCAACCTCAGGTGCTTAGTAAGATGTACAGTAATGACTAAGGCTGTTGGATATTAGCTAAGGAAGATTTGGGGTTTTCTGAACATAAAGTCTGGAGAAAAATGTATTTAATCACACATGTGCATTCTTAACCCTCATTATCCTCCCTCTGAGACATTGCTGCTGCTGCTGCTAAGTTGCTTCAGTCGTGTCCAACTCTGTGCGACCCCATGGACGGCAGCCCACCAGGCTCCCCCTTCCCTGGGATTCTCCAGGCAAGTACACTGGAGTGGGGTGCCATTTCCTTCTCCAATGCATGAAAGTGAAAAGTGAAAGTGAAGTCGCTCAGTCGTATCCGACTCTTAGCGACCCCATGGACTGCAGCCCACCAGGCTCCTCCATCCCTGGGATTTTCCAGGCAAGAGTACTGGGGTGGGGTGCCATTGCCTTCTCTGTCAAGACATTGCAGTTGTGATTAAAAGCAAAACCATGGGATTAAAACAGAGTTGGGTCTGACACCTGCTCTACCACTTAGGTGGGTTAGTTTACTTAATCCTGGGCAGGGAATGCTCTTAATCCCTCAGTCTCTGGAAGTCTCATGAGGGTGTCTTGAGTCAGTGCTTGTCAAGTGCTTGCAGATTACTACCAAAGACTCCAGAACCTTGAACATGAAGGAATTCAGAACATAGTAACCATGAGCAGGTCTCACACAGAGTGAATGATAACCTGCAGCAGGACTGTCAGCTCATGGTCCTTGCATACAGTTCTCTGCCCTCCTCCTGCCAGGGAAGATCTTCAGTCTTTGTGGGGTGTGTTCTTAAGAATCTTTAGGATTGTGAAAACACAGCTGTTAGTCATATAAAAGGTAGAGTTACATGTGTGTGTGACTGCAGAATGATGCCATGGCTCTTATAGGATAGCAAGCTCAGTATTTGTGGGAAAGAGGGTATTTCACTGCCCAAGATAAGACCAGGGCCTTGACATCCCCACTCCCATGTACCAGTTAATCTTCTGTGGAGACCCTCCAGTTCACTCATCCTGGCATCCTGCTCAGCCCTAAGTGGAGTTTGAAAGAAACAGGATAGATTTTCACTAGTCTGCATTCCCTTAGACCACTGTAACTGTTGGATATGAGGTGAAGTAGGTGATGGGGTCTTTGAGTTTCCTGGTGTTTAAATGGGGTGACACAGGCTTCTAAATTCGACTCCACCCTCCCCACTGGAGAGAATCAGCTGCACTTTGATCTGATAGGGAAGCAGGTGAGGGAGGCCAAGGTGAAGAGTTTGTTCCAGGACTCTCTCTGGGTGAACAGCCACGTGCTTCCTCCTCAGAAGCCTTGGCTGTGATGATATCACAATATTTGCTGTGGAAGTGAGAGCCTGATTCTAGTGAATTTTCTGTGCTCTCTGGAGCTAGACTCTGGCATCCTCCTGACAGAATGATGAGCTCAGAATTCACCTGCATCATCGCTGTGAGCACCCCGCTTCCAGATGGAGTGAGTTCTGTGGGTGAGTTGGCACACCTGCTGGGGCTGCAGAAAAGGCCTGTGTGAAGCTCCCAGCCTTTCTTATCTGGAGCATGAGCTCAGTCTGTGTTCATGTTGCTCTTAAAAGTGCAAAGTTATAGGAAGCTAAAATTAAAAGTTAATAGTATGGACAGAGAGACCAATGTTGATGCTGGAATAAGATGACAGACATATAACTATATAGTCATAAACACCACCAAATCACTTTATTCTCTTTGCCTAAATTAAGTACAAAGGGGAAATATTATATCTTGTTCTGGTTCAGAGGTTTTAATTTTATTTTTTCCATCACGGGTGGGGGATCCTAATAATTATGGTTCCTGGTCAGATGTCACAGGTGAAAACCCTGCTCTTTCCTGCTTGTAGAACCAGGGATGCTAAACACAAGAGGTGGTTCTATGTCTTTGCTCATTTGTACCCTAGGCTTCTCCCATACACACACACAGCTGCAGTGCCTATATGCTTGTCGGTACCGACTGAACCGTCACCCAGATAGACATTTTGTTGCCAGGCTAAAGAGTCAGGTCCTGAAAATAATTTGTAGTTTCCACTTTGATTCTTTTTCCTCCATCATTTAAAAAAGTTTCTGTATCTTCCTGTATGATAAGTGACCCTAACTTCCTCAAAACATCCAGGTTTTACTTATACGTCTTCTCTAGGAGATTCATAGGTAAGAAAGTGATGTCAGTATTTTCTGATGATAAAGCTCAAGTTATTACTCATCCCAGACAGAGGGCACAGGCTCACTATGTGCTGCTGACAACAGCAAGTTACAGCCTTGTTCCTGGTGGGGAATGAGAAGCGTAAGGCTCCTTCCTGCCAGGCAGCCTGTAGTCNTAGGTAAGAAAGTGATGTCAGTATTTTCTGATGATAAAGCTCAAGTTATTACTCATCCCAGACAGAGGGCACAGGCTCACTATGTGCTGCTGACAACAGCAAGTTACAGCCTTGTTCCTGGTGGGGAATGAGAAGCGTAAGGCTCCTTCCTGCCAGGCAGCCTGTAGTCCACATGTTCCCTGATGGGCAGAAGCCTGACCCTGGTGCTCATGGTCAGTGCCTTAGAGAAGATGGCAGGAGATGAATGGTCACTCTTGTGACACCTGACCCCAAACCCACATGAAGCCACTCACAAGAGAATGGACACTAAGGCTACTGTCAAATTCTCAAAGGGTGATGTGAGTGTCACACCTTACAGTGACCTCCAAACACCAGGTCACGCATCCAGCAAATATAAAAACATCCATCAGGTTCCCTGAGTGGATGTCAAGACCATTCACAGGTTCCTCATCTGCCGGGTCCTGAGGGCACAAGGGTGGTACAGTGCCAGGTGCTCCGTGACCCGCACAGAGGCTCCTGGCGCAGGTGCAGGGGGAGGCCCAGGATGGGGGAGATGGCAGACTGTCTGCTCCCTTAGTCGTCTCACCCTGTCCTGGGTCTGGCTCTGGTGCAGGGTGGGGTATGTACTGACTCTATCCCAGCCCTTAGGCTACTCATCTGAGGTGGAGACAGCACATAGGGAGCTCAGCAAAATTCGGGGTGGTGAGGACTCTCATGGAGAATTAAATTTTGAAGTGCTACTGACTCAAATATTAGTAGTAATTAGTCATGGAAAAGAATGACATGTTGCCACTTGTAGCAACATGTATGGACATAGAAGAATGTTATTCTTGGTAAAGAAAGTAAGACAAAGATAAATACTATATGGTATCTCTTCTATGTAGAATCCAAAGAATAATATAAATTAATATATGTACAAAACAGAAATAGACTCAAAGACAGAAAGCAAACTTATAGTTACCATAGGGCAAAGACAGGAGAGGAGCAAAAAATTAGGANATGTTATTCTTGGTAAAGAAAGTAAGACAAAGATAAATACTATATGGTATCTCTTCTATGTAGAATCCAAAGAATAATATAAATTAATATATGTACAAAACAGAAATAGACTCAAAGACAGAAAGCAAACTTATAGTTACCATAGGGCAAAGACAGGAGAGGAGCAAAAAATTAGGAATATGGAATTAATAAGTACACACTATTATGTACCAAATAGGTAAGGAACATGAATTTACTATACAGCACAAGGAATTTTACTTAATATCTTGTAATAACCTATCTAGGGACAGTTCTAGCCTCACTTGTGCTCATGTTGAGTCGCTTAGTCATGGCCAACTCTTTCAACCCTACGGACCATAGCCCACCAGGCTCCACTGTCCATGGGATTCTTTTGGCAAGAATACTGGAATGGGTTGCTACTTCCTCCTCCAGGGGATCTTCTCGACCCAAGGATCGAATCCACATCTACTGTGTTTCCTACATTGCAGGTGAATTCTTAAACTGCTGAGCAATCCTATAATGGGATATAATCAGAAAAAAAATAACCACATCACTATGTTGTATACCTGAAACATTGTAATTCCACCATGCATATATATAGACACATATACATTTCTTTAATTTGGAGGGGTGTATGCTGAGGAGGACCTTGATGAATAAGCTAGTAAAGAATTTATTTATCTAAATCTAGTTGTGATTTGCATTTGGTTAAAAAAAAAGGGAGGGGGTTCAAAGAGAATCTTTCATTTCCAGGTTGTTAAAGTGAAGGTTAGTGTGAGCAGAAATTTGAGGGTCACGTGGAGGGTCCTCTCTGAAAGGGCATCATCCCTTTCTCTCCCAGGCAGCCCTCCAGGAAGCCGTGGGTGTGCCCTTTGGTGGGACGTGTGACCACAGAGCACGAGAGGGTGTTGGCTTCCTCGCATCCTGCCTCCCTGATTTTCTCTGTCATGTGTCTGTCTCTGCTTCCGCAGCACGGAGCCCAGTGTTTTCCCACTTAACATCATCTCTCCGGGGACTCTGGACCATCCGGGCATACAAAGCTGAACAGAGTTTTCAGGAGCTATTTGATGCACACCAGGATTTGCACTCAGGTCTGTAAGTTTCTGGAGATGATTTCAAAGGATGGGGTGTCCTGTCTCCTGAGGCCTGACTTCCCTCTCAGGTGCCCTGGCTGGCCAGCACTTTCGTGTGCTGCTCCACGGACGCCTCTGCACACCTGCCTCCCCCACCTCTTCCTCTCACCAACCCTCAGTGCGCCCCTCTTCCCTTCCACCCCCTGCTTGCCTCCCCTCACTGGCTTGTGTTGTCCTTCCATCACTGCGCCCTGTGGTTTTCTGTCTCTTAGGGCTAGTGTTAGTGTTAGTCACTCAGTTGTGCCCGACTCTTTGTGACCCCATGGGCTGCAGTCCACCAGGCTCCTCTGTCCATGAGATTTTCCAGGCAAGGATACTGGAGTGGGTTGTCATTTCCTTCTCCAGGGCATCTTCCCAACCCAGGGATCGAACCCAGGTCTCCTGCACTGCAGACAGATTCTTTACTGACTGGGCTACAAGGGAAGCCCCTCTCTTTAGGGCAGGAGTCAGCAAAGAGCCAGCTTTGTGTGCTGTCCTGTGTCTATTGTAACTTCTCAAGCTTCCTGTTGTAGCACAAAGGATGGCAAAGGTAATAAATACATCAGCAAATGACCGTGCCTGTGAGCCACTAAAACTTCACTTATGGAGCCAGGTGCTGGCCATTCCTGGCCTCCAGGCTATCATTGTCAGCTCTCTTTTCAGAGCATGTCAAACCTGACTGAGGAAAATAATTTCCTAATCATCATATTTGCTGTTCTCTTCATGTATATTATTCTTTGTATTAGTGAAGATTTGCTCTAGGTAGAAATTTCAGAATTTAAGTCTATAAAATCCTGGCCTGTATCTTCAGTCAATCTGTTTGTATTTTGAAGATAAAAAGGCATTTTAAAAGCCACATGCAGGTCCTGTGAGCTGATGGTTATTTACACACTGACTCTGAAGAGTACACACTGTGCAGGGCCCTATAGGAATTACAGAGGGCACTGGAAACAGTGTGAGCTGTGCTCGCTGCTATCAGAGAGCTGGGAATAGTCAACATGTGAGAGGGTGATCTTCAGGTTGAGGCCCAGCACTGCAGGAAAGGCACTGATGAGACTGTTTGTCCATCTTTCTCAGGGTGAAACTTCTGTTTGTAACCTCTGGGTTGAATGTTTCAACGCACGCTTCCCACAGAGCCCCTGGGCTGATTCCTGTGTGTGTCACATCTTGTTATGTCTAAACCTAGCTTTCTGGACTCTTTGGGTTCCTTGGGTGTATGACTTTGCCATCCTACCTGTGTGAAATGCTTCTGTTGCTCAACTGAACAAAATGCTCTTTCTCATTTGAAGCAGCTAACATGGCGGTTCTACTGATTAATTATACTTCTTATGGTTCACAAACGCAGAGGCTTGGTTCCTGCTTTTGACGACGTCTCCATGGCTCGCTGTGTATCTAGACGTCATCTGTGCTATCTTCGTCACTGTTGTTGCCTTTGTGTCCCTGATTCTTGCAGATGGTAAGTATAGATGTGAGTAACAACTTATAATGTGAATACAATTTATAGTTTCATTTACATGTAATAAATAAAGCTCTTGCTGTCTTGTCTACTATATACTGTTTGGCTCTAATGAATTAGTGTTTGCAGTATAGGATTCCACCGTGTGGTCTATATGAAATCATTTGTATCTCAATGAGACCTTTTTATCTCTTTCTTTGAATGGGTTGAGGTCAATGCAATGTACCAAGCTGACTCGCTGAACATTCCAGGAAGTATTGGGAAGAGAAAACCAAGTTTGCTATTATATTAAGCTTTTGTCCAGTTAGCTTTAGGGCTACCTGAATCTCTTAGTTGCAGGTGCCTGATTCACTGAGGTGAGAAAGATTCCCTGTAGGAAATAAGTGTCCTCCCTGCTGTGTGGGTACCAGATGAGCAGGTGTCAGCATCTGTGCCATGAATTCACCATCTCTATTCCATAGTAAGAGCACTGAATCAAAATCTTTAATAAGGAGCAAGGAGAGTAGCAGTTTAAACTTAAAAGCACTGTCTGTTACAACCCATTGTCTTGTTTTTCATGGTTTCAATGACAGCTGCCTTGAATGTGGAAAGTGAACTTTACACAAAGGTTCTTGAAACCCTAATGATGAAAGTCAGAATAATGACATGATTCCTCACCTTTGGAATGCTGTCAAGCGTGTCAGTCCTGCTGGGATTAATAAACTCATTTTGTAGTCTTTTTCAATTTGAAGTGTTCTTTTCATTGTATCATGGTCTCAATCAAGACATAGTAAAAGTATGTGTCATTTTATCATTATATACAAAAGATTTAAATATTATAAAGGAGTCTTCTTCATAAAGTGACAGAAGGACCTAGGTGAGGGGTTAAGAACAGGATTGACTTTATTCTCCTTCTTTCTTATTTAGCTTTGACTCCTGGGCAGGTTGGCCTGGTCCTGTCTCTTGCCCTTACACTCATGGGGATGTTCCAGTGGTGCGTCAGGCAAAGGACCGAAGTTGAGAACCTGGTGATGTTTATTTTAACTTTCTTAGCCCTTTCAAGTCTCCATGACATTAAATGGCATAAAAGCAATTCTTATGTAAAATATCAAAGTTGTTATTTTTACATCATAGCTAGCAGAGTTTTCTATATTTTCCTCCATCTGGTTAAAGTCAATGTAAAATAAAATCTATACATGTTATTCTTAATCTTATGTATGTCACATTGGCAGGTTTTATATTCATTTATGCTGTCTTCAAGTAAAATAAATGTCTCTTCATTATTATACTCTTTAAGTATAATGAAAGTAGGGGGAAGTTTCTGAAATTCTAGAGAGAAGATATGTTAATTTTTTAGGAAGTTGTTTATTTTTGCTTCTTAATAGGTAATTCCCATTCTTGGTAAAATGATTCAGTATTTTGAGGGTTTTTTGTTTTTGAGCTTCCCTGGTGGCTCAGAGGTTAAAGCGTCTGCCTCCAATGTGGGAGACCCAGATTCGATCCCTGCGTTGGGAAGATCCCCTGGAGAAGGAAATGGCAATCCACTCCAGTGTTCTTGCCTGGAGAATCACATGGATGGAGAAGCTTCGTAGATTACAGTCCACGGGGTCGCAAAGAGTCGGACATGACTGATCGACTTTACCTTACCTTACCTTACCTTTGTTTGTTTAATTAATAGGTACATCTACTTCGTTTTAGCATTTATTCCTGTATATGTTGAACATCTGAATTTGCTAACGTCCCTTCTTTCTGGTAGGATAAGCTACTTCTCAGAATGGCCCTTCTGTAGCCACATGTTACTGATTGGTGTCCATAAGTATTCTTTTCTTTAACAAAATTCTCTTGTTTCTTTTATCTGTATGTGAAAAGTAGGTAAATAAAACTTCATCATTCAGTTCTGTAATTCTTTTAGTTTTAATATGATGCTTAAGGATGAATCCTAAATGAAAGTATTATAAGATGATGAACAAGTTTAGAAATCATCAAAGGCCTCATCAAACTCCTATTTCCATCCTTTGGGAATGATAAGACATGAGATATTTTAAACCAATTATGTATAAAAGCAAAACATCTCATTTACAATCTTGGAACACCTATAAATTAGACCCTGTGTCCTGACCCACGTGATGTGATGTGTCTTTCAGATGATTTCAGTAGAAAGAGTGATGGAATATTTAGACCTTGAGAAAGAAGCTCCCTGGGAATACAAGGATTGTCTCCCACCACCCTGGACTAACGAGGGAAGGATTTGGTTTCACACTGTTAACTTCAGGCATGCCTTAGATGGGCCTTTGGTATTGAAGAACCTGACTGCAGTCATTGAATCAAGAAAAAAGGTTTGTTTAACCCAGTTGTATCTTTAAAATCCAGCTAAAGAATTAGCACCATATTTGTTGGCTTCCTTGTTGCTGTGTCAGGGGACTCTTTGTTCCTCAAGGGTGCACGTTCGATAAGTTTCTTCAGTTGTGTCCGAGTCTTTGAGACCCCATAGGCTGTAGCCCGTTAGGCTCCTCCATCCATGGAATTCTCCAGGCAAGAATACTGGAGTAGGTTGCCATATATGCCTCCAGGGGACCTTCCCAACCCAGTAATCAAATCCGCATCTCTTATGTCTCCCGCATTGAAGCAGGTTCTTTACCACTAGTGCCACCTGGGAAGTCATGTAGTGACGTGAGAAGTGCATCATTCTTGGAAACTGACCACAGAAGGGGGAGCCCCAGCATTTCTTTCTCTCTCATGGTGGTTGGAGGGCCCTGGGCCCTGGAGCTGGAACTTAACCTGAGCCGGGATACTATATGTTTTACCTGATTATTCATGAGGAGTCTTGGAAGTCAGCCCTGGCTCCCTGTCTCTAACTTTCCTATATCTCATTTCTTGCCATCTTTTCTTTTTTGTACTTCTGGAATCTTCTCTTCCTCCCATGATGCCTTTCAGTTGCAGCCTCCTCCTCTATCCCTTGGCCCTCCCATAGACTTGTCTTCCACTCACACACACTTAGCTGTCATGCCTCTGCTCTCACCCCACAGGCTGCTTCTTTCTTTAGCACAGATCTGATCCTTACTGGCCTGGGTAAGATGATGCTGGAACCATAGTTCACCCCTAGGTACACTCCAAACAGGGATTGTGTGGCCATCAAAAAAGAGCCCAGAATCGTGGAACTAAAGCCCCTCATGGAGGCAGGGCCCAGAGATTTGCTTAAAGTCAATGAAAGCAACTGAAAAGGAGCAGAGGAGGATCCATGTGGGAGACGACAGGGAGGTTTGTGTCCCGGTCCTGCCAGCATCTGTGTCTGCTGGTGACGTTCCTTTCACACTCAGCTTGGGTCTCTCAACTCAGACCAGGAGAGACACTTGAAGAAGAGACTAAACCAGAACAGACAAAGTCATAGGACACTCTTCCCCACCTCCCTCGCCACCCTTGGGTCCTAACATTCCCACCCCCTCTGTACTCAGCTCCTGTGTAGATTCTCCCAAAGCAACATGCCCTCCCTGCTTCCAGTGTGCACATGCTGCCCCTTCCCTTCTGTCATGAGGCTGGTGAAAAATCTCACTTTCTGAGTGAAAGTGTTACTTGCTCAGTCCTATCTGACTCTGTGACTCCATGGACTGTGTGTCCATGGAATTCTCCAGGCAAGATTATTGGAGTAGGTTGCCATTCACTTCTCCAAGGCATCTTTCCCACCCAGGAATCAAACCTGGGTCTCCTGCATTGCAGCCAGATTCTTTACTGTCCAAACCACCAGGGAAGCCACCTCATCTTCTGAGTTAATTGTAATGTAACTGCTTCTGTAAGATCTTTGATTTTTTTTTCCCAACTTTTAATTGTATTTAGTTTATTAGCTAATTTTAATTAGTTTATTTTTAAACATTTTAATTTATTTTCTACTATTTATTATTTATTTATTTACAGTCTTTTTTTTTTTTAACTTTATTTTACTTTACAGTACTGTATTGGTTTTGGTATACATTGACATGAATTCATCACGGGTGTACATGAACTCCCAAACATGAACCTCCCCCTCCCCCCCCCCCCCCCACCTCATCCCTCCGGATCCACCCCATACACCAGCCCCCCAA
>SJYX01020452.1:130252-140282 GCA_006410675.1 Oreotragus oreotragus
CCATCCAACCATCTCACTCTCTGTCACCCCCTTATCCTCCTGCCCTCAATCTTTCCCAGCATCAGGGTCTTTTCCAATGAGTCAGCTCTTCACATCAGGTAGCCACAGGTAGCCAAAGTATTGGAGCTTCAGCTTCAACTAGATGTGTATAAGAGACAGCTCCCACCTTCCTCCCCATCCCATCCCTCTGGGTCATCCCAGTGCACCAGCCCCAAACACCTTGTATCATGCATCAAACCTGGACTAGCGATTCATTTCACATATGATGCTTTACATGTTTCAATGCCATTCTCCCATATCATTCTGCCCTTGTCCTCTCCCACAGAGTCCAAAAGACTGTTCAATCATCTGTGTCTCTTTTGCTGTCTCGCATACAGGGTTATCGTTACCTTCTTTCTAAATTCCATATATATGTGTTAGTATACTGTATTGGTGTTTTTCTTTCTGGCTTACTTCACTCTGTATAATAGGCTCCAGTTTCATCCACTTCATTAGNTATCTATATATGTATATACATATATATACTTTTTCATATTCTTTTCCATTATGATTTATTTCAGTTCAGTTCAGTCAGTCATGTCTAACTCTTTGTGACCCTATGGACCTCCACATGCCAGGCTTCCCTGTCTATCACCAACTCCCAGAGCTTGCTCAAACTCATATTCATCGAGTCGGTGATGCCATCCACCCATCTCATCTTCTGTCATCCTTTCTCTTCCTGCCTTCAGTCTTTCCCAGTCTCACACCCACACATGACTACTGGAAAAAACATAGCTTTGACTATATACAGACCTTTTTTGGCAAAGCAATGTCTCTGCTTTTTAATATGCTGTCTAGGTTGGTCATAACTTTTCTTCAAAGGAGTAAGCTTCTTTTAATTTCATGGCTGCTGTCACTATGTGCAGTGATTTTGGAGCCCCAAAAGATACAATCTGTCACTGTTTACATTGTTTCCCCATTTGGGGACTAGATGCCATGATCTTAGTTTTCTGAATGTTGAGTTTTAAGTCTACTTTGTTGCTCTCCTCTTTCACTTTCATCAAGAGGCTCTTTAATTCCTCTTCAATTTCTGCCATAAGGGTGGTATCATCTGCATATCTGAGGTGATTGATATTTCTCCTGGAAATCTTGATTCCAGCTTGTGCTTCATCCAACCCTGAATTTTGCATGGTGTACTCTGCAAATAAGTTAAATAAGCAAAGTGACAATATTCAGCCTTGATGTACTCCTTTCCTGTTTTAGAACCAGTCTTTTTTTTTTGCCATGTCCAGTTCTAACTGTGGCAAATAGATGGGGAAACAGTGGAAACAGTGACTGACTTTATAACATTGACTCCAATATTTTGGCCACCAGATGTGAAGATCTGACTCTTTTGAAAAGACCCTGATGTTCGGAAAGTTTGAAGGGAGGATGAGAAGGGGATGATAGAGGAATAGATGGTTGGATGGCATCACTGACTCAATGGACATTAGTTTGGGTAAACTCTGGAAGCTGGTGATGGACAGGGAGGCCTGGCAAGCTGTGGTTCATGGGGTCACAGAATCGGATATGAGTGAGCGACTGAACTGATACTGGGTATTAGATTCATAACTTAGTGAACAGCAGCCCACCAGGCTCCCCTATCCCTGGGATTCTCCAGGCAAGAACACTGGAGTGGGGTGCCATTTCCTTAAATTTTTAACTTCTAACTATTTTAATTATTTCTAAGCCCTAAATTCAGTAAACTCCTTTGCCATAAACATTCTCCTCACAAATAGGCTTCAGATAGCAATCCCTTCCATGGCTTCAAGCTGCGGCCTATGTGCTCATCCTGGAACGCTCTTTTGTAAAAGTCCTTAAACAAATGTCAGTGATTAACTTTATGAATCATTCTGTGAGCACAGCTGCAGAAGGCTTTGTGCCTTCTTATTCTCCTCTCAAGAACAATAAGCACCTTAATATTCCTTTTCAGTCAACTCAGCTGAGGAGAGGAAAAAACAAGTCAGAATTACAAGGCCGAACTCCTTTATCCCAGGTCCATGCCTGTGGGACAAGGAGAGGGAGTTGGGGCCATGCCTCCATTTTGTCAGTAGTGCCTAACGTGGCTCCTGACAGGGAAACATCAGCAGTGGCTACTCTTTGTATACTTTAGCTGAGGGCAGGTTCTTGCTTTGGGATTGAAATGATGAGGATAAAGATTGTGCTTTACCTGCCTCGTTTGTAACCACTTGTATGGTTTTTGTCTTGGTCCTGGGTCATTTTAAGCTTCAGTTAGTGGGTAGGGTTTCTTTTTAACATAGTTTATAGTCTTTCTTCCAGCAGCATATACAAAGGTCCAGTAAGACTGCAGCTTTCAGTCTACAGTTGTATTGAAGGTTTATCAATTTATTGCCTTAAATGCTCTGATTCAGAGTGGGTATTTTTGGTCACACACCTAAAATGACCTTGTGTTATGTTTGTAACAAAGGAAAAAGTCAATATTGAATATGACACAATGATTTACATTTAAAAAAATATAATCTTTAAACCATGATGAAAAAATAGTTCGGAAAAGAATGTTTCATTAATGTTGTTACTTTGAATTAGCGTGTTTTCCTGACTGTTATGCCAGGCAACTCTTATTCATTGAGGTTTATTTGTACTTTCAGAAAAAATACAATGAGCCAATAAATGTAGTGTATATTTACATGAAGGTTGTATACAGCATGAAAGCTGACCCCTTCCAGGGCCCGAAACTGGGCTCTTGTCTAACACTTGGAAATGAATTGTCTGAGGAGACACATGTGCTGACAAAGCAAGAGATTTTATTGGGAAAGGGTGCCTAGATGGAGAGCAGTAGGGTCAGGGAACCCAGGAGAACTGCTCTGCCATGTGGCTTGCAGTCTTGGGTTTTATGGTGATGGGATTAGTTTCTGGGTTATCTTTAGCCAATCATTCTGACTCAGAGTCCTTCCTGGTGGTACACACCTTGTTCAGCCAAGATGGATGCCAGAGAGAAGAATTCTGGGAGGTGGTCAGACATGTGGTGTCTCCTTTTGACCTTTCCTGAACTCGTCCATTTGGTAGTGGCTTATTAGTTCTGTGTTCCTTACCAGGACCTCATGCAAATGGTTACTATGGTGCCCGGCCAGGGTAGGCAGTTTCAGTCAGTGTGCTTCCCCTAACACTACCATAAATCTCTACACTGCTGTGTCCTTCAGTATAAACATTTATACACTTATTTATAAAATTAGTTTATTTATATGATTACTTAGAGGTAGGTACTTTAAATAATATCTACTGAGAGGTGGCCATTGGGAATTCCCAGGTGCTCCAGTGGTTAGAACTCTGTGCTCTCACTACTGTGGCCCTGGTTCAATCCCTGACTGGGAAACTAGGATCCCACAAGCTGCCTGGTGCCACCACCACCAACAAAAAAGAACATTAATTTGACCCTTATCTGCCCTTGCAGTATGTGTCTACTGTGAGCAGTTTTATTAGCTTTCATCTGGTAAGTGATGAAAGAAGAATGAGTAGAAATCAAAGTGAACACCACGCATAAAACACATTCACATATTCAAATAAATAAAATATTGTTCACAAATGGCTTCTGATTTCAAGCAAAATAGAGCTTCAATCAGTTACTATTTTTATAAATCATTCTTTTCATTCAACACGTTTTCATTAAAGTTTTGTTGATTTTTGAGATATACATTTGGCATGTCACAAAAAAGAAAAATATTCTTCTTTACTAAATTATGTTCTTCCATCCAATAATGCTAAGTAAGCCCACATATATTGTTCACAAATGGCTTCTGATTTCAAGCAAAATAGAGCTTCAATCAGTTACTATTTTTATAAATCATTCTTTTCATTCAACACGTTTTCATTAAAGTTTTGTTGATTTTTGAGATATACATTTGGCATGTCACAAAAAAGAAAAATATTCTTCTTTACTAAATTATGTTCTTCCATCCAATAATGCTAAGTAAGCCCACATAATTGCCAAACATATCCTTTTAGACTTAAGCGAGAACATATATTGCAATGGGAAAATGCTGAAGCATTTTTTTTTTTTTTGAAGTGTGTGCCAATCAGCAGTGGTTTGGTGATAATGAGCAGAATGTGTTTAAGGCCTACAGAGTATCTAGGGGCTCTGTTTAAAGCTTAACATGAAGCAGCTGCAGATGTTGGTCAGGGGCTCAGAAGTGAGGGACTCTCTCTGCTGCAAAGAATCCAATCTTCTCCTAGTTGGACATGACTGAGTGACTTCACTTTCACTCTCATGCACTGGGGAAGGAAATGGCAACTCAGTCCAGTGTTCTTGCCTGGAGAATCTCAGGGACGGGAAAGCCTGGTGGGCTGCTGTCTCTGGGGTCACACAGAGTTGGACACGACTGAAGCAACTTAGCAGCAGCAGCAGTCTTTGATAAGCTTTTGTCTGCTTAAAGGAATTTCCTAAAGAGATGAGGGAGGTGACAATAGAGAGAGACCCTGATTACAAAATAGACCCTGATTACAAACTAGACCCTGATTGAACTTTTAAAAAAGTCTTTATTAAATTTGTTGCTATATTGTTTCTGCTTTATGTTCCTGTTTTTGGCCACAAGGCAGATGGAATCTTAACTCCCTCACTAGGGATCAAACCTGCAACCCCTGCCTTGGAAGGTGAAGTCTTAACCACTGGACCACCAGGGAAGTCCCCCTGACTGAACTTTGAGTGGGGTCTTTATGCCTGTTCTTGTGAACCAACAAATGTGTTAATGTGTTGCTGTTGTTGTTCAGTCAGTCATGTCCAGCTCTTTGTGACCCCACGGGCTGTAGTGGACCAGACTCCTCTCTCCATGAGACTTCCCAAGCAAGAATACTGCCATTTCCTTCTCCAGGGGATCTTCCCAACCCAGGGATCAAATGCCCTCCTGCACTGGAAGATGGATTCTTTACCACTGAGCAACCAACCTTTTAAAACAAAGCAATTAAATATTTTTCATATATTATCTTAGGTAACACCTTTCTAGGGCTTCCCTAGAGAATAAAGGTATAAAGGTGTCTTTACATTTTTTCCAAGGAGTTCTTCACATCAGGTGGCCAAAGTTAGTTTCAGCTTCAGCATCAGTCCTTCCAATGAACATTCAGGACTGATTTCCCTTAGGATGGACTGGTTTGATCTCCCTGCAGTCCAAAGGACTCTCAAGAGTCTTCTCCAACATCACAGTTCAAAGTATAACTCTCTAGAGTGTACTTTGAAAACCAGATGGCACTTTCCAGTAGTCATGTATGGATGTGAGTGTTGGACTGTGAAGAAGGCTGAGTGCTGAAGAATTGATGCTTTGGAACTGTGGTGTTGCGGAAAACTCTTGAGAGTCCCTTGGACTGCAAGGAGATCCAACCAGTCCATCCCAAAGGAGATCAGCCCCTGAGATTTCTTTGGAAGAAATGATGCTAAAGCTAAAACTCCAGTACTTTGGCTACCTCATGCAAAGAGTTAACTATTTGGAAAAGACTGATGCTGGGAGGGATTGGGGGCAGGAGGAGAAGGGGACGACCGAGGATGAGATGGCTGGATGGCATCACTGACTCGATGGGCGTGAGTCTGAGTGAACTCCGGGAGTTGGTGATGGACAGGGAAGCTTGGCGTGCTGCGATTCATTGGGTCGCGAAGAGTCGGACACGATTGAGTGGCTGAACTGAACTGAACTGAGACCTCTTATGGGATGTGAATTTGCCCTTTGAAAGGAGCCTGAAGGAAAAAATGTTCAGGTCACATAAGCTATGATGGGCAAAGAAACATTCTTGTAGTTATAAGAAAAATGGCTTGGTCTCTCTTCTCCTGATTGGGCTCAAAGCTGGTTCCTTTAGGTGACCTTTTTCAGTCCTTTTATCTCCTCAAACACTAGTTCTCAAAGAGTCTCTCATCTTGAGCCCAGAGCAGAATCCTGTCCATAGTTTAGGTTCCTGGGGGAAAGTAGAGGAGAGTCAGAGGAGAGGGATGAATACTTGGTCATGTCATTTGTGTAAACCTCATGGAAGGAGCTAAAAGAAGAGATATCATCTGGCTTGTTAGAATCTTAGAGTTGAAAATTAGAAAGAATAACAACTTGTTGTTTTTTAAATCTGAGGCAGAATGGTATTCCTCTGATCAGGAACTCTTAGGATGCTTAGAAGGTTGTTTATAATTGGACCCTAAATTCAAGTTTTAAGGAAACCTTAAATTTAATCTCAGGAGTTTTCAGTTCAAGTCACTAATTTTGACATGTCACATGGCCACTGATTTTCATTGCTCTTGGGGATATATCAGCCACTTAATCAACCTTCTGCAAATGAAGGTTAAAGTTAAATGCCTTTTTAATCTTAGATTTTGCTTAGGGATGCATCTTTTTTCGGTGGCATACCATATGTTTTCTGCATCCATTTCTCTCTCACCAGACTTGAAACAAAGACAACAGGGAAGGAAGGTAGAGGAGGCTGAGTGTCATTCTTATTCATGGCTGAGGGAAAGAAATGTCTGTCTTCTTCATGTTTCTTAGGCTTTTATGAAGTGAGAAGGAACAGTGCAATTTGAGGCTGGTGATTGTGAGCAATTCCAGGCACTTTTGAAAGAGTCAGATTTCCCCTTGTTCCTACACCCCCTTGTTCTGTGCCATTCACTGAAAGGAGCCAATTGCACTCTTCTCTGTTGCTCATATTCTGTGGCCTGGCTTATCAGAGCCTTCCATAAGAAAACTCAAATGGCTTACATGAGCTTATGTATAAGATTCTCTCCTGAAACCCAGAAAGATATTTTATTCCCAGAGTAATTTACTTGTGGCTTCTCCTAAAGTATATAAATAGGAAGAACCATTTAAATTAAAATAATTTTATTATGACATAGGTCACAGTAGGTTTCAGGTCATCCTGACCTTGCAGTTAGTAATGAGGTTCTGTGAGGCAGGTCATCTGACACATAGGTGAGACTCAAAGGAAGCTTTCTCTATCCCTGTTATGTTAAAAAAAAAACTTTGCTACACAAAAGCTCTGAGTGGTCAAAGGTGATGCAGACTCAAAGGTGATCTCTACATGGACAGAGGAGCCTTCAGTTCAGTTCACTTCAGTCGCTCAGTTGTGTCTGCCTCTTTGAGACCCCATGGAGCTGCAGCACACCAGGCTTCCCTGTCCATCACCAACTCCTGAAGCTTGCTCAAACTTACGTCCACTGAGCTGGTGATGCCATCCAACCATCTCATCCTTGGTCATCTCCTTCTCCATTTGCCTTCAATCTTTCCCAGCATCAGGATCTTTTCCAAGGAGTTCTTCATATCAGCTGGCCAAAGTATTAGTTTCAGCTTCAGCATCAGTTCTTCCAATGAACATTCAGGACCGATTTCCCTTAGGATGGACTGATTTGATCTCCTTGCAGTCCAAAGGACTCTCAAGAGTCTTCTCCAACACCACAGTTCAAAAGCCTCAATTTTTCGGCCCTAAGAGAAGCCTTGTTGCTGCTGCTGCTAAGTCGCTTCAGTTGTTTCTGACTCTGCGTGACCCCATAGATGGCACCCCCCATAGACGGCAACCCACCAGGCCCCCCAGTCCCTGGGATTCTCTATGCAAGAACATTGGAGTGGGTTGCCATTTCGTTCTCCAATGCATGAAAGTGAAAAGTGAAAGTGAAGGCACTCAGTCATGTCTGACTTTGTGCGACCCCATAGCTGGCAGCCCACCAGGCTCCTCCATCCATGGGATTTTCCAGGCAGGAGTACTAGAGTGGGATGCAATTACCTTCTCCAAAAAGAAGCCTTAGGCCCCAGTAATTGACATTTTCTTTGTGTGGAGATATTTCATTCACAGATGTGGAAAGATTCTAGATCCTGGGAAGACTGTTTTACCAGTAGAGAAAATAGCCTGATCTTTATTCTTCAGTGCCAATGTGAAACTATTTAATAGTTCTGCTTTGAGGCACAAACCTGAAAGGTTATGGCTGTGAGCTGTGAACGGTGCCAGTATTCTTGGTCTCCAGAGGAGAGAATTTCAATCCAGGACCAGAGACCACCACTTTTGACCACTCAGAGCTTTTGTGTAGCAAAGTTTTTTTTAACATAACGGGGATAGAGAAAGCTTCCAGCAAAAGGTACTGGAAGGGCAGGCCTAGGAGAGTACCCCCTTGCTAGTCTTTATTAAGGCATTATATATTGTTCACTTCAATTCAGTTCAGTTGCTTAGTTGTGTCTGATGCTTTACGACTCCATGAACTGCAGCCCGCCAGACCTGCCTGTCCATCACCAACTCCCGGAGTTCACTCAAACTCATGTCCATTGAGTCAGTGATGCCATCCAGCCATCTCATTCTCTGTCGTACCCTTCTCCTCCTGCTCCCAATCCCTCTCAGCTTCAGAGTCTTTTCCAATGAGTCAACTCTTTGCATGAGGTGGCCAAAGTACTGGAGTTTCAGCTTTCATCATTCCTTCCAAAGAACATTGTTAGTGAGATGCTGCTGCTGCTGCTGCTAAGTCGCTTCAGTCGTGTCCGACTCTATGCAACCCCATAGAGGCAGCACACCAGGGGCCTCCATCCCTGGGATTCTCTAGGCAAGAATGGTGAAGTGGGTTGCCATTTCCTTCTCCAATGCATGAAAGTGAAAAGTCAAAGTGAAATTGCTCAGTTGTGTCCGACTCTTCGCGACCCCATGGACTGTTGCAGGCTCTTCCATCCATGGGATTTTTCCAGGCAAGAGTACTGGAGTGGGATGCCATTGTGATAAAGGAAACACAAGGCTGGCTGAGAGAATTGCACCAGTCTCCTCTCCCATAACATACATTCTGAGATAGCATCTGCAGGAGGGGAGAAGTCTCCCACTGAAGTATCTTTGGGTGAGATAAATTGTATCCATAAAGCAATTGACATTAGTTTTTAAAGAAAAGCAGGTTTCTAAGAAAGATACATTGTTTCATTAACATAGCTTAAGACAGGATATTTCCTTGAGCAAGATACACTGTTTTGCTGAGCAGATATTAGCTGGAGGTTTAAAAGAGTTAGTTTCAGATAGTACCCATAGCAACACAGGATTTGAGAAAGTCCTGCTATGCCAAGGAATGTGCCTTTTTGCCTTCTCCTCATCTTTGGAGAAGGAAATGGCAACCCACTCCAGTATTCTTGCCTGGAGAATCCCAGGGATGGGGGAGCCTGGTAGGCTGCCGTCTATGGGGTCACACAGAGTCGGACACGACTGAAGTGACTTAGCAGCAGCAGCATCTTTGGAGATCCTGATCTCCATACCCACCTATTAACCCTTTCAAACCTCAACTAATCATGCTCTTGGTATTTCCTAGTATCACACCAGAATTGACAATTTATCTAGTGCTGTTGGTATAAAATTTCTCAAATAATTATATCCTCTTTTTTTTTTTTAAATTAAGTAGGTGTTACCAGTGAGGCATTGAAAAATCAAATCTTCCTTTCTGTTCTTCAGGTTTTTCTTAAGGTGACACACCTAAGCACTTTCTTTGTTAGTGTTCAATGGTCCAGAGGATATTTTACAGCACAGTTTATACAACTGAAAATTATTTTAGAGATACTGTTTTTGTAAACAGGCATTTACAACCTTATTATTAAAGATTACAGTGAATTTTGATTTTGTTCATTTTAGTTCTGCAAGTACCAAAATAAAATGGATAAAACTGACTGATAACATTTACTATTTTGGGTTATTTAGGAACCTGTTTTATTCACGGGAACAATAAGGAAAAATCTGGATCCTTTTAATGAACATACAGATAAGGAACTGTGGAATGCCTTAAAAGAGGTAATTTATTAATGTTATTAGTTTGTTAGCATCAGTATATGTGTGTGTACATTTATAGCATTGCAGGCAATTAAAAGGGAGCTTATCCATGTAACTGACTTTGTTTACCTCCTAGCAGAACATTGATGACCTGTGTATTGATTTTGATGAAGAGCAAGAATACAATGCCTCATATTTGCACTGTAGCTTTTCCCCTAGAATCCAAAGCAACTAGACACATTACCTTGTCTTTCTGTTGTGTCATGTTCAGTTCCAAAGCCATGTTTGACTCTTTGGGACTTCATGGACTGCAGCATGC
>SJYX01020454.1:22515-33858 GCA_006410675.1 Oreotragus oreotragus
CATAAGGGTGGTGTCATCTGCATATCTGAGGTTATTGATATTTCTCCCAGCAATCTTGATTCCAGCTTGTGTTTCTTCCAGTCCAACGTTTCTCATCATGTACTCTGCATATAAGTTAAATAAGCAGGGTGACAATATACAGCCTTGATGTACTCATTTTCCTATTTGGAACCAGTCTGTTGTTTCATGTCCAGTTCTAACTGTTGCTTCCTGGCCTGCATACTAGACACTGCTCCTTGTGAAACAAATTGGTATGTCTTGTTTAGATTGTCTTGTTTAGACTTTCTTCTTTAGTTCCTGTGAACTCCAAAGAGACTATTTCAAATATGAAGTTCAAGTGGTTTCTCTCATTAATTTCTATCATTAATTATCACATATCATTAATTATCAAAATTATTGCCATATATATTTTCAATTTTATGTATTTATTTTATTTCACTTCTTGGTTATACTTATGGCATGGGGGAATCTTAGTTCCTAGGCCAGGAATCAAACTTGTACCCTCTTCACTGGAAGTAGATAATTGTAACCAGTGTGACAACCAGGTAAGTTCTGTGCCATATATTCAAATTTGTTTAACATTGGGAAAAATTAAATTCCCATTTTATTTCATTTTTTGTTAAGAAATTACATATTTTTATACTGGGTAATTATTGAATGGAATGCATTGTGCCTTCTACTGAGAATATTTTACTCATAACTCCCAGAGTTCCTGTTCTGATTTGGACAAGTATCTTTATAGACCAGCTGTGTGGGAAGCTCTTGTAGATTCTTTTTTTTTTTTTTAAGCACATTCTTTCTTATATCCTAGATCTTTCTCCTTCCTTAAAAAAATATGAGAAATATATTCTTATATATTGAAATCTCTTTATTGTGACCTCATATTTCATTGATAGTTTGTAGGAAGCCCACTTGTAACTCAGGGGGAAGCAGGGAGGGGTTCCCCAGAAGGACCTTGACGGAGACTAACAGTTGTTGTTTTTTATACTCACCCCGCACCCCAGATACCCCAGTTTAAAATACAGTTCTCAAAACTTCATCAAATTTAAAATTTGGTTCCAATTTTGTTCACATGCATATGCTTTAGTTTTATCACAGTAGAAGTATTTGAATCACTTTTCTTTCATTTTCTGAAACTGTACAAGATTGAGTACAGAACTATCTTTGGGGGGTTTTATTTTGTTAACTTTTTTTTTAAGTTCCTTTCAATTTGAAGATCTGTGTCTTTACTGCTGGCAAGTATTTTACTACTCTTTTAAAGTAACTTTTTAAAGTTGTAATTTTCTACCTTCTCTTTTCTCTGTTGTCTCTCACTGAAATAGTCAATAATTGAGTATTAGATCTATTTGGTTGACCTGGCTTTGCTTCTCTGATAGCTCAGCTGGTAAAGAATCCACCTGCATTGCAGGAGCCCCCATTCTATTCCTGATCAGGAAGATGCCCTGAAGAAGGGATAGGCTTCCCACTCCAGGATTCTTGGGCTTCCTTGGTGGCTCAGCTGATAAAGAATCTGCCTGCAATGCTGGAGACCTGGGTTTGATCCCTGCATTGGGAGGATCCCCTGGAGAAGGCATCCCCACTCCAGTTTTCTAGTCTGGAGAATTCCATGGAATGTATAGTCCATGGGGTCACAATGAGTCAGAGAAGAGTGGAGTGACTTTCACTTTCACTTTTAGTTGATTCTTGGCCTCTTATTTTTCTTCTTTTTTTAAATATAAATTTATTTATTTTAATTGGAGGTTAACCACTTTACAATATTGTATTGGTTTTGCCATACATCAACATGAATCTACCACAGATCTTTCTTTTCATTTGCAACAGGTTTTTCTTACTTCCCAATGTTTCCCTTTCTTGCATCTTTATTTTCTTGAGAATTTGCAATGAGATCAGTTTTTGTGTTTTTTAATTCCATAAAGTTATTTATTTATTTTTAGAACTCAAGTATTTTTCTTTTTTTTCCCCTTTTCTGATCAGTTGGTTTTTGTTATAGCTTTCAATTTGATTACTTACTTTCTGGTTGCAATTGTCTGGTGATCAGAAGTTTTTATTGACATTTTATGATGAAAAAATTGTATTAATTATTCTGTGCAGCAATCCTGATATTCCTTTTTGCTATTCATGTGAATTTGCTTACATAATAAGCCTTCTCTGAACAAAGAGACTGACAAGTGTTCTGTGAGGGGATGAAGTGGTCAATTTTGAGGCTTTGCTGGGGATAAGTGGGCAGTAGGCAGCCAACTGCTTAGAAATTTGGTACATTGTTTTCTTGAACTGAGATTTCATACAGGGGATTATCTCCTATTATTTGCTTCCCATTTGGCCACTTCTAAACTTAGATTTACAATAGAAAGTTCTTGAAACGATCAGCAATTTGCACACTCTTTATTCCAGAGGACTATTCTTCTATTGTATGAATTCTTGTTTCCCTGATCTGAGTTGGTTTGAGCAATGTAGAAGAAAGCCTCAGAAACAAAACAAACCCTTTGCTGCTCTCTTTTAATAGTTTAATCAACTAGTGTGGAGATGGAGGAGCCAAATTCTCTCCATTCTCAGTTAATGTGCTCTGGGTAAGGATCAATTTCTTCTTAGTGCCTGGTGTAAAGCATGTGACCTAAAACCAAGGGAATTATTTCAACCCTTTTTGTTGGCCACAGGATTATTTCTAGAACAAGCAAGTATTTATTCTGATGCAAAAAAATTTTAAATAATTTTATATTATATTCAAAATAAATTTCAGATGGATTAAATGCTGTCTCTTATACACATCTAGATGTGTATAAGAGACAGGTCCNTGTAAAGCATGTGACCTAAAACCAAGGGAATTATTTCAACCCTTTTTGTTGGCCACAGGATTATTTCTAGAACAAGCAAGTATTTATTCTGATGCAAAAAAATTTTAAATAATTTTATATTATATTCAAAATAAATTTCAGATGGATTAAATGAATAAATATGAAAAAGAACTATCTAAAAACCATTAATTTAAAAGAAAATTATTTTATGATCTTGGGCTAGTAGAAGTTTATTTTTTTAATTATATTCTGAAATCACAAAACATCAAAGGGAATGTTGAAATATTTGAAGAAAGAAAAATATAAATATTTTGTGTTTTTGACAAGCTCTAAACTGCAAGCAGAAATTGGCAAGACAATTTCTGTTATTAAACTACAGATTGTAATAGATATTATCTAAATAGTTCCTGTCAAATAGTAAGAAAAATACAAGAAATCCTGAATAAAAACTCATGAATATTTACCAAAGTAGATATGTAGAAGAATGCTTACTTCAGCTGTGTTCTAGTAGTAAAAAATGGGTTTTGTTAGTCATTTAGTCATGTCTGATTCTCTGTGGCCCCATGGACTGTAGCCTGCCAGACTCCTCTGTTCTTGGGATTTCCCAGGCAAGAATATTGGAGTGGGTTGCCATTTCCTCTTAAAGGGGTTCTTCCCCACCCAGAGATTGAACTCACATCTCTTGAGTATCCTGCACTGGCAAGAAAGTTCTTTACCACTAGCACCAGTTGGGAAGCTCCTCAAGTTGGAAGAAACACGAATGTCCAATAATCAAATTAGAATATCCTTTATGCATCACATATTCATTGTTGTTCAGTCTTTCAGTCGAGTCTGACTCTGTGACCCCTTGGACTGCAGCACGCCAGGCCTCCCTGTCCATCACCACCTCCCAGAGTTTGCTCAAACTCATGTCCATTGAGTCGGTGATGCCATCCAACCATCTCATCCTCCGTTATCCCCCTTTCCCGCTGCCTTCTATCTTTCCCAGCATCAGAGTCTTTTCCAATGAGTCAGCTCTTTGCATCAGGTGGCCAAAGTATTGGACCTTGAGCTTCAGCATCATTCCTTCCAATGAATATTCAGGACTGATTTCCTTTTTAGAATTGCCTAGTTTGGTCTCCTTGCAGTCCATAAGACTCTCCAGAGTCTTCTCCAACACCACAGTTGGAAAGCATCAATTCTTCAGTGCTCAGCCTTTATGGTCCAACTCTCACATCCATACATGACAACCAAAAAAACCCACAGCTTTGACTATATAGACTTTTGTCAGCAAAGTAATGTCTCTGCTTTTTAATATGCTCCCTAGGTTTGTCATAGCTTTCTTTCAAGAAACAAGCATCATTTAATTTCATGGCTGCAGTCACCGTCCACAGTGATTTTGGAGCCCAAGAATATAAAGTCTGTCACTCTTTCCACTTTTGCCCCATCTATTTGCCATGAAGTGATGGGACCAGGTGCCATGATCTTAGTTTTTGAATGTTGAGTTTTAAGATTTTTCCTGTAGTTCTCCTAAAACACAGGAGACCTGGGTTTGATCCCTGGGTCAGGAAGATCCTCTGGAAGAAGGGAATGGCAATCCATTGCAGTATTCTTGCCTGGAGAATCCCATGGACAGAGGAGCCTGGCAGGCAATAGTCTGACTAACGGTAATACAAGCCAGCTATTTCACTCTCCTCTTTCACCATTATCAAGAGGATTTTTTAGTTCCTGTTTGCTTTCTACCAAAAGGGTGGTGTCATCTGCCTACCTGAGGTTATTGCTATTTCTCCTGGCAATCTTGATTCCAGCTTGTGCTTCATCCAGCCCAGCATTTCTCATGATGTACTCTGCATATAAGTTAAATATGCAGGGTGACAATATACATACAGCCTTGACATACTCCTTCCCAATTTGGAACGAGTTCGTTGTTCCATGTCCAGTTTTAACTGTTGCTTCCTGACCTGAATACAGGTTTATCAAGAGGCAGATAAAGTGGTCTGGTATTTCCATCTCTAAGAATTTTCTAGTTTGTTTTGATCCACACAGAAAAAGGCTTTAGCATAGTTGATGAAGCAGATATACTAACATTAATAAAAATGAGCCTGCTCTACATGTATTTTCTTGAATAAAACGCACATATGCCAAACATAAAAAGCAAGTTGCAAAAGCATATATATTCTGAGACTGACAAAACATTTGAGGCATGCAATAAAATTGGCATTTATTTATTTACAGATTAAGTGTACAAATAGTAAAAGCAAACAAGTGGGCATTATTATCTGGAGGGTGAGAAGAGGGAGGCAAGGGGATAGGATATACATAAAGAACATGTACTGATCTGTTCAGTGACCTTTATTTATGTTTGATGTTTTATTTCTTAAGGTAGGCTCTTATTTTAATGTCTAAATGTGTTTTCATTGGGCTACCCTGGAGGCTTAGTGGTAAAAAATTCACCTGTCAGTGCAGGAGACATGGATTCTATCCTGGCCCAGGAAGGTTCCACATGCTGGGGAGGAACTAAGCCTGAGAGCCACAGATACTGAGCCTGTGTGCAGCGCCAATGGAAACCGGAGGACCCAGAGCCCACGCTCTGCAGGAAGAGAGGCCGCAGCACCTAGAGGCCCTGCACCACAGCTGTTTAGTAGCCCCAGTGACCTCAACTAGGGAAGCGCCCTCGCAGCAAGGCAGACTCAGCATACCCCAAAATAAATACATACAATTACTAAATAATAATAAAAAATATGTTTTCATTAATTAAAAATTAAAAGCAATATGATTTAGAAGATATCATTTAAACTTTGGCATCCAAAAGCTAACCCTCACCTCATAGGCATTTTTGTTTGGTCAGCTATAACCTAAAGAATGGTATTCCCAGGTGCATCAGTGATAAAGAATCCACCTGCCAATGCAGGAGACTCAGGAGATGCAGGTTTTTATCCCTGGGTTGGGAAGATCTGCTGGAGGAGAACATGACAACTATTCCAGTATTCTTGCCTGGGAAATCCCATGGGCAGAGGAGCCTGGTGAGCTGGGGTCACAAAAGAGTCAGCAAGTCTTAGACACTAAACATAACAACAACCTGCAGAATGCCAGATTATACAGGCAGGTACTGCTATTACTGTCACCTTCCAGTTGAAAATCAAAAATTCAAATTAGGAAATGTAGACTATCTGAGACTGAATGTTGAGATCTTGGAGGTACTTAATATCAGGCACAGCAGCTTCGTTGAGGATGGGTCCCACATCTAGATCTCCAAACTTCTTTTACATGGAAATGGAAGAGTGAGGCAAGATTTGCAGTTCTGAGAAAGCTCATTAAACTCTCGTTGATCAGACAAGAAAAGTGGAAATTAATACATTAACCTCGGCTTGTGTTTGAAATTTGACACTTGCTTGTTTGGCAAATGGAAGGATTAACCCAAGTAGTCAAGTGAGTGTTGTTCAAGTCCAAAGAGAGTCCTTTTATTTAGGTAATATGTTATACCTTAAATGAGTTAATCTCTTATATTTCTGACTTCTTCAGACTTGCATCACTACATTGTCAAAGTAAAATTATTATAGTAATGTTAATAATCTTTCAGTATTTGACAAGCATTCCAGATTATACATAATTTCCTTTATGTTATCTTCATTTTATTTTAAATGGTCAATGACAACTTTGACTGTTAGGAAGCACTAAATAAAACAGTAGCATCATAACTACTAATTTTCCAAATGTTTATATGAAAAGTTTATAATATTCTCAAATCGACCCCAGTTCTCTGAATTATAACCTTAACCTCAAGGGGCCCAGCCTGGAAATATGTATCTTAAAAACATCTCCCTAAATGGTTGTAGTCCTTACCCATATTTGGAAAAAAAAATGATTTGTATCACTACTCATGTTTAGATTTTTGGTTATTACTTTATATTTCATTTTTTACTTGCATATTGATTTCATGTTGATTATCTTATGTATATGCATTGCTTGATTATAAGGTATGTCATTCCATACATTGATTTGCCTTACTGTGCCACATGAGGAGATTCATTTAGTTTTGTAAGCAATCATAAACTTTAACTCATCAGGACTCAGAATATATATCTACAATTACAAGCAATGTCTTCTTTCACAACCCAGAACCAGTGATCAGCATTTGCTATTTTTATTTCCCTAGTAAAATACTTTTATTATTTAAAAAACTGAAGCAGGGTCTAGATTAAGTGCAGCTGAACCAGATGGAGCTGAGACATTTAAACTTAAGAACATAAAAATATTACAGTTAGATCAAAGGTGCATCTTAGTTTCTTATCTCTGACACGGACACAGGGAAGGTTAAAAGGTATTAGTTGGTAATTATACTTCATGATACAAACCTCTGAAGCTACAGGCTAGATCCTAAACCCTATTCTTTTTAAGGATTAATTTTACTCATATTTTATTCACATGTTTTTTTCAAATCTTTCTTAATTAATTTGTTCTATTTCTTAGATCATCTGCATTCTATATTTTCATTACCTGTTCTATAAAATAATAGGACTTGATTTTCATCCTATTTTGCTTTCTTTAGCTTCAAAGGATTGTTCCTTCTCCGTAAACTTCCTGGATAATTGAGTCAATCTGTGTCCACTTTTGTCTCACTGTAATGGTATTATGCCCTAAGCCATGCCCGCGGGGCCACCCAAGATGGGCGGGTCATGGTGGAGAAGTCTGACAGAATGTGGTCCACTGGAAAAGGGAATGGCAAACCACATCAGTATTCTTGCCTTGAGAACCACATGATCAGTATGAAAAGGCAAAATGATAGCATACTGAAAGAGGAACTCCCCAGGTCAGTAGGTGCCCAATATGCTACTGGAGATCAGTGGAGAAATAACTCCAGAAAGAATGAAGGGAAGGAGCCAAAGCAAAATTGATACTCAGCTGTGGATGTGACTGGTGATATATGCAAGGTCTGATGCTGCAAAGAGCAATATTGCATAGGAACCTGGAATGTCAGGTCCATGAATTAAGGCAAATTGGAAGTGGTCAAACAAGAGATGGCAAGAGAGAACGTCAACATTCTAGGAATCAGTGAACTAAAATGGACTGGAATGGGTGAATTTAACTCAGATTACCATTATATCTACTACTGCGGGCAGAAAGCCCTCAGAAGAAATGGAGTAGCCATCATGGTCAACAAAAGAGTCCAAAATGCAGTACTTGGATGCAATCTCAAAAACGACAGAATGATCTCTGTTCGTCTCAAAGGCAAACAATTCAGTATCACAGTTATCCAAGTCTATGCCCCAACCAGTAACACTGAAGACACTGAAGTTGAACGGTTTTATGAAGACCTACAAGACCTTTTAGCACTAATACCCAAAAAGGATGTCCTTTTNAAGCTAACCCTCACCTCATAGGCATTTTTGTTTGGTCAGCTATAACCTAAAGAATGGTATTCCCAGGTGGATCAGTGATAAAGAATCCACCTGCCAATGCAGGAGACTCAGGAGATGCAGGTTTTTATCCCTGGGTCGGGAAGATCTGCTGGAGAACATAACTGTTCCAGTATTCTTGCCTGGGAAATCCCATGGACAGAGGAGCCTGGTGAGCTGGGGTCACAAAAGAGTCAGCAAGTCTTAGACACTAAACATAACAACATCTGCAGAATGCCAGATTATACAGGCAGGTACTGCTATTACTGTCACCTTCCGGTTGAAAATCAAAAATTTAAATTAGGAAATGTAGAGTATCTGAGACTGAATGTTGAGATCTTGGAGGTACTTAATATCAGGCACAGCAGCTTCGTTGAGGATGGGTCCCACATCTAGATCTCCAAACTTCTTTTACATGGAAATGGAAGAGTGAGGCAAGATTTGCAGTTCTGAGAAAGTTCATTAAACTCTGGTTGATCAGACAAGAAAAGTGGAAATTAATACATTAACCTCGGCTTGTGTTTGAAATTTGACACTTGCAAGTTTGGCAAATGGAAGGATTAACCCAAGTAGTCAAGTGAGTGTTGTTCAAGTCCAAAGAGAGTCCTTTTATTTAGGTAATATGTTATGCCTTAAATGAGTAAATCTCTTATATTTCTGACTTCTTCAGACTTGCATCACTACATTGTCAAAGTAAAATTATTATAGTAATGTTAATAATCTTTCAGTATTTGACAAGCATTCCAGATTATACATAATTTCCTTTATGTTATCTTCATTTTATTTTAAATGGTCAATGACAACTTTGACTATTAGGAAGCACTAAATAAAACAGTAGCATCGTAACTACTAATTTTCCAAATGTTTATATGAAAAGTTTATAATATTCTCAAATCGACCCCAGTTCTCTGAATTATGACCTTAACCTCAAGGGGCCCAGCCTGGAAATATGTATCTTAAAAACATCTCCCTAAATGGTTGTAGTCCTTACCCATATTTGGAAAAAAAAAATGATTTGGATTTGTATCACTACTCATGTTTAGATTTTTGGTTATTACTATATTTCATTTTTTACTTGCATATTGATTTCATGTTGATTATCTTATGTATATGCATTGCTTGATTATAAGGTATGTCATTCCATACATTGATTTGACTTACTGTGCCACATGAGGAGATTCATTTAGTTTTGTAAGCAATCATAAACTTTAACTCATCAGGACTCAGAATATATATCTACAATTACAAGCAATGTCTTCTTTCACAACCCAGAACCAGTGATCAGCATTTGCTATTTTTATTTCCCTAGTAAAATACTTTTATTATTTAAAAAACTGAAGCAGGGTCTAGATTAAGTGCAGCTGAACCAGATGGAGCTGAGACATTTAAACTTAAGAACATAAAAATATTACAGTTAGATCAAAGGTGCATCTTAGTTTCTTATCTCTGACACGGACACAGGGAAGGTTAAAAGGTATTAGTTGGTAATTATACTTCATGATACAAACCTCTGAAGCTACAGGCTAGATCCTAAACCCTATTCTTTTTAAGGATTAATTTTACTCATATTTTATTCACATGTTTTTTTCAAATCTTTCTTAATTAATTTGTTCTATTTCTTAGATCATCTGCATTCTATATTTTCATTACCTGTTCTATAAAATAATAGGACTTGATTTTCATCCTATTTTGCTTTCTTTAGCTTCAAAGGATTGTTCCTTCTCCGTAAACTTCCTGGATAATTGAGTCAATCTGTGTCCACTTTTGTCTCACTGTAATGGTATTATGCCCTAAGCCATGCCCGCGGGGCCACCCAAGATGGGCGGGTCATGGTGGAGAAGTCTGACAGAATGTGGTCCACTGGAAAAGGGAATGGCAAACCACATCAGTATTCTTGCCTTGAGAACCACATGATCAGTATGAAAAGGCAAAATGATAGCATACTGAAAGAGGAACTCCCCAGGTCAGTAGGTGCCCAATATGCTACTGGAGATCAGTGGAGAAATAACTCCAGAAAGAATGAAGGGAAGGAGCCAAAGCAAAATTGATACTCAGCTGTGGATGTGACTGGTGATATATGCAAGGTCTGATGCTGCAAAGAGCAATATTGCATAGGAACCTGGAATGTCAGGTCCATGAATTAAGGCAAATTGGAAGTGGTCAAACAAGAGATGGCAAGAGAGAACGTCAACATTCTAGGAATCAGTGAACTAAAATGGACTGGAATGGGTGAATTTAACTCAGATTACCATTATATCTACTACTGCGGGCAGAAAGCCCTCAGAAGAAATGGAGTAGCCATCATGGTCAACAAAAGAGTCCAAAATGCAGTACTTGGATGCAATCTCAAAAACGACAGAATGATCTCTGTTCGTCTCAAAGGCAAACAATTCAGTATCACAGTTATCCAAGTCTATGCCCCAACCAGTAACACTGAAGACACTGAAGTTGAACGGTTTTATGAAGACCTACAAGACCTTTTAGCACTAATACCCAAAAAGGATGTCCTTTTCATTATAGGGGACTGGAATGCAAAAGTAGGAAATCAAAAAACACCTGGAGTAACAGGAAAATTTGGCCTTGAATGTGGAATGAAGCAGGGCAAAGACAAATAGAGTTTTGCCAAAAGAAGGCACTGGTCATAGCAAACACCCTCTTCCAATAACACAAGAGAAGACTCTACACATGGACATCAGAAGATGGTCAACACCAAAATCAGATTGATTATATTCTTTGCAGCCAAAGATGGAGACACTCTATACAGTCAACAAAAACAAGACCGGGAGCTGACTGTGGCTCAGATCATGAACTCCTTATTTCCAAATTCAGACTTAAATTGAAAAAGTAGGAAAAACTGCTACACCATTCAGGTATGACCTAAATCAAATCCCTTATGATAATACAGTGGAAGTGAGAAATAGATTTAAGGGCCTAGATTTGATAGATAGAGTGCCTGATGAACTATGTAATGAGGTTTGTGACACTGTGCAGGAGACAGGGATCAAGACCATCCCCATGGAAAAGAAATGCAAAAAAGCAAAATGGCTGTCTGGAGAGGCCTTACAAATAGCTGGGAAAAGAAGAGAGGTGAAAAGCAAAGGAGAAAAGGAAAGATATAAGCATCAGAATGCAGAGTTCCAAAGAATAGCAAGAAGAGATAAGAAAGCCTTCTTCAG
>SJYX01020454.1:54656-103848 GCA_006410675.1 Oreotragus oreotragus
CAGGTTCACCCCCGGGTTGGGAAGATCCCCTGGAGAAGGAAATGGCAACCCACTCCAGTACTCTCGCCTGGAAAATTGCATGGACTGAGAAGCCTGGTAGACTACAGTCCATGGGGTTGCAAAGCATCAGACACGACTGAGCGACTTCACTTCTATGGTGCTTTGGCACTATGACTCTCTCAAAAACATGTTTTAATAGATTTGATTTCAGTTACTACCATGTGCCAGTACGTCTACAGACTTACAGATATTTTGAGATTATTAGACTTCTGTGGGTTGTGTCCTTAGTCTCTTTTCACTGAGCTATTTTCTTGGAAAAAAAAAAAAAATTTCCTGGAGGGCATCTTAATCCCATCAGAGGTCTTAACAAAAGATGTGACAGTCTTGCCTTAGGCTGATCTTTCTCCTCAGCTCTTAATCTGACAATCATTTGAAGGCTGAAGAGGCTGGAGATGAGAATCAGTTAGATCTTAAAACTTTGAAAGTCCAGGCATATTTGGATTCTCTCTTCTCCTTTTATACCTTCTTGTAAAAAAGGCCAAATCTTTGCCAAGCTCATCTGTCTCATGATATTTATCAACTATACCTAGTAATATTCTGTCTTAATATCTCCTTGCCCAAACGTACAGATTCATTAGGTATATCATTTACCTCTTGAGTCCCTTCAGATATCAGTTTTGTTAAATATTTGGACCTAAATAATACTTCCCTTTTGATCTAGTCAGAAATAACAGTTTCTTTGCTGCCTTCCACTCAGCTCCAAAGCCATGAGATGCAAATTTCAGGGTTTTGATTTACCAGCGCACTTCATCCACGTATCAATGACTGTGTTTATATGCTGTTGCTCCAATGATGCTATGAACACAATACTCCCCAAATCTCAGTGATTTACAATAATATGTATTGATCTCTTGCAAGCTGGCTGCAGCGGGTCCATGCCAGGCAGACCACATGGTCAGGTTCTGGTTTGTACCACATGACTCTCCTTCAAGGGCTTCCTTTGATGGAGAAGCTCTAATATAAGTATGCTGAGGTCGTGCCAGAGTGAAGATGACAAGAGGGCTGGCAGACACTTTCACTGGTCCCTAAAGATGCCACTGGAACGTGACCCTCCTTTACCTTCACTCCTATTCCATGTCCAGTGCATATCACATGAACAAATCCATCACTAACAAGATGGGAGTGTACCTTCCCCCAAGGGCAGGAGGGCAAGTGAAAGTAGGTGTTACTGAGCTATAATCCCCTATAAAAGTCACTATGTCCCACTACAGTACAGAAAGTAGATGACTAACAAGTACCTACTTATAGCACAGAGAACTCTAATCAATACTTTGTAATAACCCTCAAGGGAAAAGAATCTGAAAAATTATATATATATATATATATATATATATTCAGATATATATTGAGGAAGAAAACATAGGAAGAAATTTATATCAATAGGAATTTATTAGTTACTGCTCATTAAACATCAGAAGAGATTGCAGGGCTGTATCAATAAAGTAAGAGACATATCCTAAAGCTGATTCTAGTGTAAAGGGTATGTTTCTTTACACATATATATATATTTATGTATATATGTATATCACTGTGCTATACACCTGAAACTAACATGACATTGTAAATGAACTATACTTCAATTTAAAAATTAATTAAAAAAAATTTAGTATGTATCAGGCATGATATGTGCTGGGGGTCTATGTGGATCCATACAAATCAATATTTCCACGAATTTACAAATATTTTGCTTAGCAAAGAAATGGCATTTGAAAATCAGCTCTTTAGTTTCTTTTCCTCTGATAGTTCATATACATGTATGTGCAAAATAATAAAATGAGAATAGCTAGCCTAGTTTCTTTTATGGACCCTAAAACATAATTCAGTAGGTGAGAATATATCTATTTTTTGTCAACTGTTTAAAAAACATGACCAATGTTGTGGTGTATTCTTCAAGGTTATTTAGGACATTGTGAAACTCATAATTAAATGTAAAGTTTAGTTTGCTAGCTTAATGCTTATTCTTAATTGAATGAGATTAATTATCTTTCAAAAGGAAGGTTTAGAAAAGAATATTTGGTTTAAGTTATACATGTCCATAAATGTAGCCTGTTTGCTATGGAACAAAGATCATAAATTGCAACAGATTTTGAGAAATAATACTAATACTAAAACTTCAAAGAAATATTCAGGTTATTTCTAGTGTATCACCTAAGAGTACTCAAGAATCAATTTAACATGGGAGAAAGATGACTTTGTCATTAAAAATCAATCAAAACTAAACTTTCAAAGTTCAAAAAAGAAAACTATGTATTAAAATGAAAAATGGCTTTTAGCAGTCATTTTACTTTAAAATCTTAATAACTGCACTAAAATAAATATGATTTAATGAATGAGAGATAACATAGATATGTTGCCATGGAAAAAGTCTCTGATCCTATAATGATAAAAACTTTTAGATTAAAAGAAAAAAATTAAGAGCAGGAAGAAAATGACTCAGGGTTGAGGAAGAAAATACAGGGGGAAATTTATATTCAGAGTAATTTATTAGTTACTGTTCACTAAACATCAGAAGGGTTGCAGGGCTGCACCAATAACGTAAGAAACACATCCTAAAGCTGATCCTAGCGTAAGGGGTATGTTCTCCAGCTCTTACGGTGTTGGAATATTGGTCAAGTCTCAAGCTTAGGATTGCAATACACAAACAGGGATCTGTGCCAATCTCTCAGCTTTGTTTAGTAGAAGGTCCAAATTAAATAACCTTGAGATTCCTGCTCTAGAATACTATCCACTGAAGTGTGAGCTCTCTTACTTACTGTGCTTTTCCCTTATTTTCTTGACACAACCTCTTCCGTGTTCAACCTGCTGCATCCATCTGCCTCCAAAAGCCTGAGGAGCATTATGGCATGAATGCAAAGACAAAAGGAAAAGCAGCATGTGGCTCTGACAGTCAAAGTAACATTTTCTAGTCCTCAGTAAGGCCGTAGGCTTGTGCATTGGTTTTACTGATACCTAGAGGGAAATGTTGGAGAAGGAAATGGCAACCCACTCCAGTATTCTTGCCTGGAGAATCCCAGGGATGGTGGAGCCTGGTGGGCTGCCATCTATGGGGTCGCACAGAGTCGGACATGACTGAAGCGACTTAGCAGAGGGACATGTATTTTCTAGATATTTTTCATTTCTTTCTATAATATGATCAAGACCTCTGATCTTATAATCTTATAATTTTCATCCTTTATTAAAGAAGGAGATGCTAACAGTCCAGACCTGTTGTCCCAGTTCAACTTGATGTAGAGAGAGTGAGGTGGACTTGTTTAACCACTGTGAAGGCTCCTGACTTGCTCGAGTGGAGGGGCTTCTACGGTATCTGGTGAGGTTAGCGAGGACACTGTAGGCCAGAAAGGCTTTAATCTCACTTCCTTTGGGGACCTTCAGAAGAGAAGTCCCTGCATAGCTTATGGCATATGTGCCTTGGGATAGAAGAGACAGTTCAGCCTGGGAAGGCAGTGGGAACAAGAGAGTATGCTTTGCCCACAAAAGGCCGCCTCAGCTCCTGGATTGAGAAAGACACCTAGCTGAACAGCTCAGAAGACAGTCTAGTGTGCTGGCTGATAAATATGGTGGGAGTATGCGGAGTCAGTGAAACTGAATGGAAAGGATATGAAGTCAAGGGCTGCCCCAAGGCCCCACTGGACAAGGGGCTGCACGGGAGTTGTTGCTAGACTGCGGGTGTCTGTGGCACCAGGAAAAGCTAAGGATAGTCATCTCCTGTCAGCAAAGAGAAGAAATGGCTTCCCTTTGAACACTGGTTGAGACAAAAGGCACGTCACTATTTCATCAACCAGAATGAATACCTTCAGGGTGTTCAGTTAACCACACTGGCAAATGGCATCATTGCAGGTGAGTGAGTAAGTGAAAGTCACTCAGTCATGTCCAACTCTTTGTGACCCTATGGATTATACAGAATTAGAATTCTGCAGGCCAGAATACTGGAGTGGGCAGCCTCTCCCTTCTCCAGAGGATCTTCCCAACCCAGGATCGAATCCAGGTCTCCTGCATTGCAGGTGGATTCTTTACCAGCTGAGCCGCAGGCAAGCCCAAGAACACTGGAGTGGGTAGCCTATCTCTTCTCCAGAGGATCTTCCCAACCCAGGAATCAAACTGGGGTCTCCTGCAATGCAGGTGGATTCTTTACCAACTGAGCTACCAGGGAAGGTCACTGCAGGTGATCAGAAAGCTAGTAAAGAGTATCAGGAAGAGGAACTTCCCTGGTCATCCAGAGGTTAAGAATTTGCCTTGTAATGCAAGGGATGCAGGTTTGATCCCCGGTCAGGGCACTAAGATCTCCCATGCTGAGGAACAACCAAACCTGCATGCTCCAACTACTTGAACCCACAAGCTACAGCTAGAGAGTCCAAGCACCACAATGATCCAACCTACATTTCATAACTAAGACCCAGCACAGTCAAATAAATAAATAAACATTCATACCGCAAGGAGGAGCTGGCTGAAGACTTTGCATTGTTAGATTGGAATACCTCACTTTCAAACCTATACTCTCCTGCTGGATGTACTTCTGGGAGGAAAGTTCAGATCAGATGCATAGTTTAAGTGGAAGTGAAGTCACTCAGTTGTGTCTGACTCTTTGTGACCCCATGGACTGTAGCCTACCAGGCTCCTCTGTCCGTGGGATTCTCCAGGCAAGAGTCCTGGAGTGGGTTGCCATTTCCTTCTCCAGGAGATCTTCCCATCCCAGGGATCGAACCCGGGTCTCCCACATTGCAGGCAGATGCTTTACCTTCTGAGCCACCAGGGAAGACTCAGATGCATAGTTCAGTTCAGTTCAGTTCAGTTCAGTCGCTCAGTCGTGTCCGACTCTTTGCGACCCCATGAATCGCAGCACGCCAGGCTTCCCTATCCATCACCATCCCTCGGAGTTCACTCAGACTCACGTCCATCGAGTCCGTGATGCCATCCAGCCATCTCATCCTCGGTCGTCCCCTTCTCCTCCTGCCCCCAATCCCTCCCAGCGTCAGAGTCTTTTCCAATGAGTCAACTCTTCGCATGAGGTGGCCAAAGTACTGGAGTTTCAGCTTTAGCATCATTCCTTCCAAAGAAATCCCAGGGTTGATCTCCTTCAGAATGGACTGGTTGGATCTCCTTGCAGTCCAAGGGACTCTCAAGAGTCTTCTCCAACACCACAGTTCAAAAGCATCGATTCTTCGGCGCTCAGCTTTCTTCACAGTCCAACTTTCACATCCATACATGACCACAGGAAAAACCATAGCCTTGACTAGGCGGACCTTAGTCGGCAAAGTAATGTCTCTGCTTTTGAATATACTATCCAGGTTGGTCATAACTTTTCTTCCAAGGAGTAAGCGTCTTTTAATTTCATGGCTGCAGTCACCATCTGCAGTGATTTTGGAGCCCAAAAAAATAAAGTCTGACACTGTTTCCACTGTTTCCCCATCTATTTCCCATGAAGTGATGGGACCGGATGCCATGATCTTCGTTTTCTGAATGTTGAGCTTTAAGCCAACTTTTTCGCTCTCCTCCTTCACTTTCATCAAGAGGCTTTTTAGCTCCTCCTCACTTTCTGCCATAAGGGTGGTGTCATCAGCATATCTGAGGTTATTGATATTTCTCCCGGCAATCTTGATTCCAGCTTGTGTTTCTTCCAGTCCAGCGTTTCTCATGATGTACTCTGCATATAAGTTAAATAAGCAGGGAGACAATATACAGCCTTGACGTACTCCTTTTCCTATTTGGAACCAGTCTGTTGTTCCATGTCCAGTTCTAACTGTTGCTTCCTGACCTGCATACAGATTTCTCAAGAGGCAGGTTAGGTGGTCTGGTATTCCCATCTCTTTCAGAATTTTCCACAGTTTATTGTGATCCACACAGTCAAAGGCTTTGGCATAGTCAATAAAGCAGAAATAGATGTTTTTCTGGAACTCTCTTGCTTTTTCCATGATCCAGCGGATGTTGGCAATTTGATCTCTGGTTCCTCTGCCTGTTCTAAAACCAGCTTGAACATCAGGGAGTTCACGGTTCACATATTGCTGAAGCCTGGCTTGGAGAATTTTGAGCATTACTTTACTAGCGTGTGAGATGAGTGCAATTGTGCGGTAGTTTGAGCATTCTTTGGCATTGCCTTTCTTTGGAATTGGAATGAAAACTGACCTTTTCCAGTCCTGTGGCCACTGCTGAGTTTTCCAAATTTGCTGGCATATTGAGTGCAGCACTTTCACAGCATCATCTTCCAGGATTTGAAACAGCTCAACGGGAATTCCATCACCTCCACTAGCTTTGTTCTTAGTGATGCTTTCTAAGGCCCACTTGACTTCACATTCCAAGATGTCTGGCTCTAGATTAGTGATCACATCCTCATGATTATCTGGGTCGTGAAGATCTTTTCTGTACAGTTCTTCTGTGTATTCTTGCCACCTCTTCTTAATATCTTCTGCTTCTGTTAGGTCCATACCATTTCTATCCTTTATCGAGCCCATCTTTGCATGAAATGTTCCCTTGGTATCTCCAATTCTCTTGAAGAGATCTCTAGTCTTTCCCATTCTGTTGTTTTCCTCTATCTCTTTGCATTGATTGCTGAAGAAGGCTTTCTTATCTCTTCTTGCTATTCTTTGGAACTCTGCATTCAGATGCTTATATCTTTTCTTTTCTCCTTTGCTTTTCGCCTCTCTTCTTTTCAGTGCTATTTGTAAGGCTTCTCCAGACAGCCATTTTGCTTTTTTGCATTTCTTTTCCATGGGGATGGTCTTGATCCCTGTCTCCTGTACAATGTCACGAACCTCATTCCATAGTTCATCAGGAACTCTGTCTATCAGATCTAGGCCCTTAAATCTATTTCTCACTTCCACTGTATAATCATAAGGGATTTGATTTAGGTCATACCTGAATGGTCTAGCGGTTTTCCCTACTTTCTTCAATTTAAGTCTGAATTTGGAAATAAGGAGTTCATGATCTGAGCCACAGTCAGCTCCTGGTCTTGTTTTTGTTGACTGTATAGAGCTTCTCCATCTTTGGCTGCAAAGAATATAATCAATCTGATTTCGGTGTTGACCATCTGGTGATGTCCATGTGTAGAGTCTTCTCTTGTGTTGCTGGAAGAGGGTGTTTGCTATGACCAGTGCATTTTCTTGGCAAAACTCTATTAGTCTTTGCCCTGCTTCATTCCGCATTCCAAGGCCAAATTTGCCTGTTACTCCAGGTGTTTCTTGACTTCCTACTTTAGCATTCCAGTCCCCTATAATGAAAAGGACATCTTTTTTGGGTGTTAGTTCTACAAGGTCTTGTAGGTCTTCATAAAACCGTTCAACTTCAGCTTCTTCAGCATTACTGGTTGGGGCATAGACTTGGATAACTGTGATATTGAATGGTTTGCCTTGGAAACGAACAGAGATCATTCTGTCGTTTTTGAGATTGCATCCAAGTACTGCATTTCGGACTCTTTTGTTGACCATGATGGCTACTCCATTTCTTCTGAGGGATTCCTGCCCGCAGTAGTAGATATAATGGTCATCTGAGTTAAATTCACCCATTCCAGTCCATTTTAGTTCGCTGATTCCTAGAATGTCGACGTTCACCCTTGCCATCTCTTGTTTGACCACTTCCAATTTGCCTTGATTCATGGACCTGACATTCCAGGTTCCTATGCAATATTGTTCTTTACAGCATCGGATCTTGCTTCTATCACCAGTCACATGCACAACTGGGTATTGTTTTTGCTTTGGCTCCATCCCTTCATTCTTTCTGGAGTTATTTCTCCACTGATCTCCAGTAGCATATTGGGCACCTAAGGGCCTAGAGGAGCTGTCCCACGCTGAAGGTCAGGAACTGCGGCGGTAAGGAGATACCCCTCGTCCAAGGTAAGGAACAGCCGTGAAGAGACAACCCATGCCCAAGGTAAGAGAAACCCAAGTAAGATGGTAGGTGTTGCAAGAGAGCATCAGAGGGCAGACACACTGAAACCATACTCGCAGAAAACTAGTCAATCTAATCACACTATGACCAGGGCCTTGTCTAACTCGATGAAACCAAGGCATGCCTGCAGGGCAACCCAAGGCGGGCGGGTCATGGTGGAGAGGTCTGACAGAACGTGGTCCACTGGAGAAGGGAATGGCAAGCCACTTCAGTATTCTTGCCTTGAGAACCCCATGAACAGTATGAAAAGGCAGATGCATAGTAAACACATTTAAATCACCGCTACCTTTCCCAGGTGGCACTAGTGGTAAAGAACCTGCCCGCCAATGCAGGAGATGTAAGAGACTCAGGTTTGATCCCTGGGTCAGGAAGATCCCCTGGAGAAGGAAATGGCAACCCACTCCAGTATTCTTGCCTGAAGTATCCCAGGGACAGAAGAGCCTGGTGGGATACAGTCCATGGAGTCACACAGAGTGAGATGTGACTTAGCACACACATTTTTTTCTTACATTTTCCATTATGTGGGGGTTAATTT
This sequence comes from Oreotragus oreotragus, assembly GCA_006410675.1. Taxonomy (NCBI): domain Eukaryota; kingdom Metazoa; phylum Chordata; class Mammalia; order Artiodactyla; family Bovidae; genus Oreotragus; species Oreotragus oreotragus. The sequence continues at coordinate 63,130 of SJYX01020454.1, forward strand.
ATAACTCTTCAACTTAAAAATATCCAACTTAGTTGATGTGAAATTTAAGAAGTCAGTCTTATCAAAGATGAAAGATAATTAAACTAGCCCAATGGCTCCCCTGGGAGGCTACTACCCATGTGCCTGATCCTTTGTTCATTTTCCTCATCATTCCTGGGCCCAGATAATCACTGAGAGGTGAAAGCAGATGCTAGGGCCTGACTGTGGCCTACAGATGCATTTTGTTTCCCTGCACTGTTATAAACCCTTGAATTAACATTTATAAATACAGAAGTTTCTTTCATAAAAACCCAGATTTCTTAATTTCTTCAGAAACTTTACAGAAACGGTAACAAATGGCAGGACCTAGCAGGACCTGTCCCTTAAAAATATGAAAAAATCCTTCCATGGTGACAAAGTGATTGTCACCACTATGGTTTATTTGAAATAATTACGAATTAATTTTTTCTATTAATTTTTTTAGCATATAGCTCAGGATACTCATTTTCATTATTTGCCCAGGCTTATTACACCTTCTTGAAATTATAAATCTTGTTTAAAGCACATGGAGAAAACAAGGGCTCTTGGACCTACAGGAATAACTGACTTTTATTTCACGTTTTTTGTTCTTATTTTTTAGACAGATTTCCTAAGGATATAGATTTTATTTCATGTATTTGTCCTCAGGCTTGCGTAATTGCCTCACTTCCACTTTCTAAGATATGGCCACTTGAACTTCATTATATTATAGGGCTAGTGTTTGGAATTTCAGGTACCTAAGTTAATGACTGTGCCCTGTTAGGCTGTAATACTGTATTCAACAAATGCAGGGTTACCAAAATGTGAGAGGATTTAAAAATCTAAAAAAAAATTAATCTTTGAGTGACAGGGTTGCAGTCCCACTTTGGAAATATCTGAAACTAGAATAAGCTCTACTCCAAGAACTAAGTCATCAGAACCTTCTCTGCCCCAATAATCTCTCTCTCCCCCTCTTCATCCTTCTCTTCCATTTCCCTCCTTCCTTCTCTTCCCCTTTTATTCTCCCTCCATCTCCCTCCATCTCTCTTCCTGCACCTTTCTGCATAAAAGATTCAGTCTCTCTCTCTTTCTCTTTTTTAAGAATGATTCCCTCCATAAACTGGGAAACCAAGTTCAGCATGAATTCCCTTAAAGCTTGCAAAGCTAAAACTCCATGTGATTTCCAAAGAAGGGGAATGACTGGCTGAATATAGATGAGCTGTGGACTTCCAAAGTTGATTGCAGCCACATCATAAGGTCTTTGCAAATATCCTAGTTTCTTCCAAAGCCATGAAGAAGATGGAGACTTGTGAGCTGCCAAAAGAATGGTAAAGCGCTAGGCAGGAAATAGAAGGCCAGTCCATGACAGTGGACCAAAGCAGTGACATAACTTTTAACTGAACAGATCAGTGAAACGGGTCATTGTATATATTGCATATGTTTGTAGTTAGATAGATGTGTACTAAAATTTCATTTCTTCTTGCTTATAAGTGACCTAAACTTCCCATAGACAGAAGAGTCTGGTGAGCTACATTCCATGGGGTCACAACAGAATCAGATATTACTGAGAGACTAAACAATAATAAAGCTTCCCATATAAGCTTCACTTATAAAATGAGAAGAGAATACCTTACTCCAAAGAATTTTAAGTGAGTTGTTGGATTCAAATATTACATACAGCCACTATGGAGAACAGAATAGAGGTTCCTTAGAAAAACTAAAAATAGAGTTACTGTATGCTACTGGGCATATATTCAGAGAAAATGATAATTCAAATGCACATGCACTCCGATGTTTGCTGTGGCACTATTTACAATATATATAGTACAATACATATAGTTCTAGCTAGCACACGGAAGCAACCTAAATGTCTCTAGACTGATGAATTGATAAAGAAAATATGGTACATATATACAATGGAATATTACTCAGCCATATAAAAGAAGGAAGTTGGGTCATTTGTAGAGACATGGGTGGACCTACAGCCTATCATACAGAGTGAAAAAAGTCAGAGAAAAACAAATACATATTAACACATATATGTGTAATTTAGCAAAATGGTATAGATGAACCTATCTGCAGGGCAGGAAGAGAGACATAAATGTAGAAAATGGATGTGTGGATACGGTGGGGGTGGGGGGAGAAGGGCTGGGGTGAATTGGGAGATTGGGTTAACATATATACACTACCATGTTTAGAACAATAGCTAGTGGGTACCTGCTATAAAATTCAGAAAGCTCAGCTTGGAGCTCTGTGATGACCTAGATGGGTGGGGCTGGGGGCTGGGAGGGAGACCAAGAAGGAGGGGATATATGAATACAGAGAGCTGATTCACTTCATTGTGCAGCAGAAACTAATACAACATTGTAAAGCAACTATATTCCAATAAATAAAAATGAATTTTAAGGATTCTAGCATGATGTTAGTGTCTGATTAATGTCGATTCCTCTTCTTCTTTGTTATCAAAAATTAGTACCTAATAAGGTTTTGAAATTATGAAATGTTGGCATCTAAAAGTGACCTTTATGGTTATATTTTTCTCTGACTGTTCATTTTACTGATATTCAAATCATTTGAATGAGAGTATTTGAAATTAAATGGGATTACTCAAAGACCTATTACTTCTGTGTGATAGAGTGGGTCACTGGAGTACAGTATTTATTCAGATGAATTCTGATGGATGCCTACAAAGTGCTAGGTACCATCCTAAGACTCTGAGATCTACCAGTGGGAAAAGATAGCCAAAAATCCCTGCTTTGGGGAAATTATCCTAGTTAGTGGGGAAGGGGAGCAGAAATTAATTAATTAACTCCTTGGTGATCCAAGGAGTAAAAGAAATTATATAGTATGACAGAAAATGATAAGGATCATGGAGAATATTTGTCTTATCACGGAAGGCAAATAGGGAGTGCAGTAGTTGGGGCCAGGATAATTCTCAAATATGGTGGTCAGTGTAGACCCCAGAGAAGAATGGCATTTGAGCAGAGATTTAAAGGATGTGAAGGAGTTACACCTGCAGTTATCTGGGGAGCGGGTATTCCAGTCTGAGGGAACAGCCAGTGTAAATGTTCTAACAGAAGGTTGTCAGGTATTTTGTAGGAACAGCAAGGGTGCCCACATAGCTGTAGAGAAGCGAATGCAGGGGACCACAGAAAATATGGTGAAAGATATAAATGGCATACACTAGCCTGAGGATTTTAATTTCCTTTCCAAATGATGTAGGGAAACTATTGCAAACATTTTGCGAAGTGACATAATCTGAGTTGTAGTCTTAAAAGACAAAGCTGGCAACTTGTAGGTCAGCTAAGAGATAATGGCTGTTTGGACCAGGTGTTTACAATGAAGGTGGAAATTAATTGACTTATTCTCAGTATATTTGGAAAACCTACAATATAGAACTTAAAATATTTTCTGATAATTTGGATATGCGATGCAAAAAATATATATAGATGTCTCTGATACCATACCAAAGTTTTTGTCCTAAGTAATTAATGGATGAAGTGAAGAGAAAGTCGCTCAGTCATCTCTTTGTGACCCCCTGTACTGTAGACCATCAGGTGCCTCTGTCCATGGGATTTCCCATGCAAGAACACTGGAGTGGGTTGCCATTTACTTCTCCAGGGCATCTTCCCAACCCAGGGATTGAACCTGCATCTCCCACGTTGCAGGTAGATTCTTTACCATCTGAGACATAGGGAAACCCATTAACTAATGGATAAAATGTGGATAATACCCATTATCCATTAATAGATAATAGTCTGTCCATTAATATACTGTGGAAAGATAATTTTGTGGGAGAGAACTCAAAGGATCTGTTTTGGATGTAAGCTTGAGATGTCTATTTTTAAGTGCAAATGAATGGATAAGTAAAGGAAACAGGTGAATATAGTCTGGAGTTTGGGAGAAGAGTCTTGACTGGGGACATAAATTTAGGATTATCCTACAAATAGATGATATTTAAATTCATGAGACAGTATGAGCACAAAAAAATTTGAGTGTGGGAAATAAAGAGGACAGAAGAAATCCTTGAGATATAACAAAGCTAAGAGCTAGGGAAAAGAGGAGAAACTAGCAAGGAAAATAAGAATGGTCAGGGAGGGAGGCATAAAAACAGGAGTATGGGGTTCTCAAACCCAAGTCGAGATTTTAACAAGGAGGAAGACATTGGGACTGTGTTGAGTGCTACTGACAAGTCAAGTAAAGGAGGAAATAGAAGTTGATCACTAAATTTAGCAGCATCCAGTTAAGACACCTTGCTAAGTATACTGTTGGAGTAGGGGCAAAACTTGATAGAGTACGTTTAGCCCAGAATGAGAAGACAGGAATTGCAGGGAATCAGTTCAGACAACTTAGTGGAGCTTTGCTGCATAAGGAAGAATTGTGACTGTAGATGGTATAAAGAAGCATATTTTTGTATGCTGAATGCAACTCAGTAGAGCAGCAGTTCCCAGATGCTTTNGTGGATACGGTGGGGGTGGGGGGAGAAGGGCTGGGGTGAATTGGGAGATTGGGTTAACATATATACACTACCATGTTTAGAACAATAGCTAGTGGGTACCTGCTATAAAATTCAGAAAGCTCAGCTTGGAGCTCTGTGATGACCTAGATGGGTGGGGCTGGGGGCTGGGAGGGAGACCAAGAAGGAGGGGATATATGAATACAGAGAGCTGATTCACTTCATTGTGCAGCAGAAACTAATACAACATTGTAAAGCAACTATATTCCAATAAATAAAAATGAATTTTAAGGATTCTAGCATGATGTTAGTGTCTGATTAATGTCGATTCCTCTTCTTCTTTGTTATCAAAAATTAGTACCTAATAAGGTTTTGAAATTATGAAATGTTGGCATCTAAAAGTGACCTTTATGGTTATATTTTTCTCTGACTGTTCATTTTACTGATATTCAAATCATTTGAATGAGAGTATTTGAAATTAAATGGGATTACTCAAAGACCTATTACTTCTGTGTGATAGAGTGGGTCACTGGAGTACAGTATTTATTCAGATGAATTCTGATGGATGCCTACAAAGTGCTAGGTACCATCCTAAGACTCTGAGATCTACCAGTGGGAAAAGATAGCCAAAAATCCCTGCTTTGGGGAAATTATCCTAGTTAGTGGGGGAGGGGAGCAGAAATTAATTAATTAACTCCTTGGTGATCCAAGGAGTAAAAGAAATTATATAGTATGACAGAAAATGATAAGGATCATGGAGAATATTTGTCTTATCACGGAAGGCAAATAGGGAGTGCAGTAGTTGGGGCCAGGATAATTCTCAAATATGGTGGTCAGCGTAGACCCCAGAGAAGAATGGCATTTGAGCAGAGATTTAAAGGATGTGAAGGAGTTACACCTGCAGTTATCTGGGGAGCGGGTATTCCAGTCTGAGGGAACAGCCAGTGTAAATGTTCTAACAGAAGGTTGTCAGGTATTTTGTAGGAACAGCAAGGGTGCCCACATAGCTGTAGAGAAGCGAATGCAGGGGACCACAGAAAATATGGTGAAAGATATAAATGGCATACACTAGCCTGAGGATTTTAATTTCCTTTCCAAATGATGTAGGGAAACTATTGCAAACATTTTGCGAAGTGACATAATCTGAGTTGTAGTCTTAAAAGACAAAGCTGGCAACTTGTAGGTCAGCTAAGAGATAATGGCTGTTTGGACCAGGTGTTTACAATGAAGGTGGAAATTAATTGACTTATTCTCAGTATATTTGGAAAACCTACAATATAGAACTTAAAATATTTTCTGATAATTTGGATATGCGATGCAAAAAATATATATAGATGTCTCTGATACCATACCAAAGTTTTTGTCCTAAGTAATTAATGGATGAAGTGAAGAGAAAGTCGCTCAGTCATCTCTTTGTGACCCCCTGTACTGTAGACCATCAGGTGCCTCTGTCCATGGGATTTCCCATGCAAGAACACTGGAGTGGGTTGCCATTTACTTCTCCAGGGCATCTTCCCAACCCAGGGATTGAACCTGCATCTCCCACGTTGCAGGTAGATTCTTTACCATCTGAGACATAGGGAAACCCATTAATTAATGGATAAAATGTGGATAATACCCATTATCCATTAATAGATAATAGTCTGTCCATTAATATACTGTGGAAAGATAATTTTGTGGGAGAGAACTCAAAGGATCTGTTTTGGATGTAAGCTTGAGATGTCTATTTTTAAGTGCAAATGAATGGATAAGTAAAGGAAACAGGTGAATATAGTCTGGAGTTTGGGAGAAGAGTCTTGACTGGGGACATAAATTTAGGATTATCCTACAAATAGATGATATTTAAATTCATGAGACAGTATGAGCACAAAAAAATTTGAGTGTGGGAAATAAAGAGGACAGAAGAAATCCTTGAGATATAACAAAGCTAAGAGCTAGGGAAAAGAGGAGAAACTAGCAAGGAAAATAAGAATGGTCAGGGAGGGAGGCATAAAAACAGGAGTATGGGGTTCTCAAGCCCAAGTCGAGATTTTAACAAGGAGGAAGACATTGGGACTGTGTTGAGCGCTACTGACAAGTCAAGTAAAGGAGGAAATAGAAGTTGATCACTAAATTTAGCAGCATCCAGTTAAGACACCTTGCTAAGTATACTGTTGGAGTAGGGGCAAAACTTGATAGAGTACGTTTAGCCCAGAATGAGAAGACAGGAATTGCAGGGAATCAGTTCAGACAACTTAGTGGAGCTTTGCTGCATAAGGAAGAATTGTGACTGTAGATGGTATAAAGAAGCATATTTTTGTATGCTGAATGCAACTCAGTAGAGCAGCAGTTCCCAGATGCTTTGGCACCAGGGATCAGTTTCACGGGAGACAGTTTTTTCCATGGACTGGAGATGGTGGTGTGGTTTCGGGGTGATTCAAGTGCATTACATTTATTGTGCACTTTATTTATATTATTGTTACATCAGCTCCACTTTGGATCATCAGGCATTAGATCCCAGAGGTTGGGGACCCCTGCAAGAGAGAGAAAACTTGATGTATATAGAAGAAATGGGGTGATCTTTGGAGTCTTGACCTTTGATAGGCTAGAAAGGGTTGATTAGCTCATGGGCTGGAATTGTCCTTAGATGTTTAGAGGGGAGTATGAATAGCTGATCTACATATCCAGGATAAATGGCTACCTACTGCTTGATAAGAGTCTATAAAACTTCTTTGATTTTTCCTATTTATTTTCAGGGAAAGATAAAGTGATAATGCCAGCCAAGAGTGAGTATAAGTCATTCATGAGAAGTTAGAGCACAAATCAGCCAGGGAAGTTTGTAGTTATGGGTTTAAAATGGTAATAGTTGTGAGTTTTCTCCAGCCATGTTCAGTGCATGGGATAAGGTTCAGAGGAGGTGGAGGTTTGCCATGACCCAGACAACTCTAAAAAATTTTGTGTGGTTGCTGTAACAAATCACTACAGACTGGGTGGCTTAAAACAATATAAATTTATTTTCTCTTGTAGTTCTGGAGGTCAGAAGTCTGAAATCAAGGTGTCAGCACAGGCGAACTCTCTCCAAAGGCTTTAAGGGGAAACATATATATAAATATTTTGCCTCTTTCAGCTTATGGTTGCTGTTGACATTTCTTGACTTGTGGCCTCATCACTCCAATATCTGTTCCCCTTGGACACATTTCCTCCTTCTCTTCTCTCTGACTTGTGGCCACAACACTAGAATTGCTGTCTCTGTCTTCATATCACTTTCTCTGCATGTCTACTGTGTGTTATTTATAAGGACATTTGCCACTGGATTTAGGGTCCACATTAATAATTCAGAATGATCTCAAGATCTTTGACAGAACTACATTTGCAAAGACCCCTCTCTTTTTCTCTAAATAAGATAACATTCACAAGTTCTTGGAATTAGAACATGGGCATATCATTTTGGATGCTACCATTTAGCCATAATGAGTAGCAAGAAATTAAGATTGGATGTAATTACTCCCTTGATTGTATATTTTAAACTACATGAGGAGGAAAAGAGGACTTCATGAGGGATGACTTGTGGAAAAGATGTTGGGATCAAAGTACTTGGCATTTATGTGAGGTTGAAAGACTGTCAGATCATAGTGGTAGAAAAAATGTCATGGAATGATTGAAGTGGTACAATGACATACATGAAATTTTGACATGTGTGTATTAAAGGCAGATGAGTAAGATAATTCTATATAGCATAAATTACAACTCCCCAAGGTGGCACAGTAGTAAAGATTCTCTATGTCAGTGCAGGAGATGTAGGAGACTCAGATTCGATCCCTGCGTCAGGAAGATCCCCTGGAGGAGGAAATGGCAACCCACTCCAGTAATCTTGCTTGGAAAATTCTGTGGACAGAAGAGCCTGATGGGCTACCATCTCTGAGGTTGCAAAGTGTCAGACACAACTGAGCATTCATGCACACAAAAATATAAAGTTGTGATTTTTCTCTCCATAGTATTTCATTCCAGCTGTCACAGAAGCTCCACTTCCGTTGATTGTTGCCATTGCTGTACATCTTAGCAAGTGTGGCTATGGGAAGCTGAGGGCTTTGGCTTCTNGAGCATTCATGCACACAAAAATATAAAGTTGTGATTTTTCTCTCCATAGTATTTCATTCCAGCTGTCACAGAAGCTCCACTTCCGTTGATTGTTGCCATTGCTGTACATCTTAGCAAGTGTGGCTATGGGAAGCTGAGGGCTTTGGCTTCTTGGAGGCACAAGTTAGATAGGTTCTGTGTTTAAAAATATAACTAGAGACGTTTCTACCTCTCTCTCAACAGTTTATCCCATGAACCTGTCCTTTAGGCAGTGACAGTTACTGTTTGGATGGTGCCCCCCCAAAATATTTTTTCTCAGATTCTTTGTATTTTCCCCTCTGCTGTACCATTAGAAAGGCCCACTGCATTCCTTATGATCTTTAATGACTGCATGAAGGATTAGTTTAACATCTCAGCTCTTTTCTTTCTTCCTTCCTTCTCCCCTTCTTCTTCAAACTGTTCTCCCCAAAAGGCTGAGGTCAGATTAAATTTGTCAAGTGTTTGAGCAAGTGTTTCCATCTCTGTTATTCTCATACTATGACTAAAAGTCAATCCGAAAAGAAACTAACCTTGAATATTCGTTGGAAGGCCTGCTGCTAAAGCTGAAGGCCCAATACTTTGGCCACCTGATGAGAAGAGCTGACTCATTGAAAAGACCCTGATGCTTTAGGTGGCAGAGGATGAGACGGTTATATAGCATCACCAACTCAATGGACATGGTTTTCAGCAAGCTCAGGGAGATGGTGAAGGACAGGGAAATCTGGCCTGCTGCCAGTCCGTGGGGTCACAAAAAGTTGGATGTGACTGAGCTACTGAACAACCACAACAACAATTCTATGAAATGAGCTTGAAATTCACACCCTCATTCTAATCCTCAATGTAACTGAGTCAAACCTGCACTTACTGACCAAACAAACATTAATGGAGCATTCACTATGTGCTCTGAGAATACCAAAACCACCAAAACACAGATTCTCCCTTCAGATCAGTTTAGTGCAGGGCCCAGAGCCATGAGTCAAATCTGGCTCACTGCTGGTTCCCATATAGCCTCCACGCAAAGGAAACTCTTCACATTTTTTGAGGGGTTGTGAAAAACAGTAGAATATGTGATAGAGACCACCTATGACTCAAAAAAAAAAAACAAAAAACAACCACTTAAAATATTGACTCTCTTGTCCTTTCCTGAAAAAGTGTGCTGAGCCCTAGTTTGGTGAGAAAATATATTGGGGTCATAATACCAGCCTCACCAACTGTTGGATTTTTGTTGCAGATTATGTGCTAATTTTTGCTTGGCTAGTATAAATCTCTTTTCTTCTAATAAGAGATTATCTTTTGGCAACAAAGCCTACCCTGATTTTGGATTAGGAGGTCTGAGTGGGCCTGACCCTAGTACTCTTAATTTAGGCTTGGGTACTACGGACTAGTTAGTTCTGCTTTTGAATGTCTCTGATCACAGGAAATTATGCACATAACCCAAGTAGGTTCAGTAAGATCCAATCACGAAATTTTGCTACAATTATTGGGAAAGAAAAACTCTATTTCTTCTGGAATTATTAAATGAATGATAATGAAAAATTTGAGCTTTTTTTCAGGGTCGTTGCTTCTATGAGGTCTTATATGAGAAACAGACTAACTCTGAGGAGTAAAGGGATAAAAATGAAGGAGACATCAAATACTGAAGATATGGTTTGAGCCCTGGATTCAATTGTACCAGGGGCTAATGTTTGTTTTGAGATCGGTGTTTTGTTTCGTTTTGTGCGGTCATATAATTATTACTTTCTTTTATTAAAAGTGGTTTAAACTAAGTTTCTGTTACGGTAACATAAGGTATTCCTACTAATATCAAATTAAATGAGAAAATGAATGTTAAATAATTTATACACAATAAGTCCTTATGAAATCCTCTTCTTTAAAATTAGCACCTCATATGCTATAAGAAATATAAAATATTTACATTTAGAAGGTATTTTAAAGTTTCAATGCAACTCCCTTGTTTTACTGAATCAGAGGCTGTAGAACCACAGAAAATTTAAAAGAAATTAAAAAAGAAACAAACCCTCAAAATGGAAAAATCGCATGTAGTGTGCTACTTCCTAATTTTGTATGGTAATGGTTATGATCAGCAGCTAATACATTTGTGGCAGTCAGAAAAAGCTTCCCCAAAGAGACAGTAGCTTAGCTGGTTTCGAAGGAAGAGCATCTTTGCTCAATTAAACAAAATTAGGATGAATACTGGAGTGGGTTACCATTTCCTCCTCCAGGAGATCTTCCCAACCAGAGGGCTAGCACCCCGGTCTCCTACATCTCCTGCATTGGCAGGCAATTTTTTTTTTTTACCACTGTGCCACCTGGGAAGCCACAGGATAAGTCCTAGGGAAGGTTTATTATTCTCCTCAGAGAACACACCCAAAAGGTCTGAACATGAAAGAAAACACACAGCTTACTGAGAGGTGCAAAGTTAAATACAGGGGAGCATTCAGTAGAGAAGCACAATCAGAAAGGATGAGGTTGTGGCAATAGCCAGGACCAGGTCAGAACAGCCCTCATACACCCTTGTAAAGAGTGTGGACCGGGCAGAATTGCAAGTTCTCCACTTACATTTTGGAGAGAAAGCAACAGTGCAGTAGTTCAGCTGTGGTTCTATTAATCCAGGAGAACAATGCGAGAGTCTAAGGCAGTGGTCCCCAATCTTTTTGGCTCCAGGGACCAGTTTCAGCCAAGACAATTTTTCAACAGATGTTGGGGCAGGGAAGGTTTGGGGATGATTCAAGCCCATGATATTTATTATGCCACCACTGATCTGAGAGGAGGTGGCACTTAGGCAGTGATGAGAGTGATGGCGAGCGGCTGTAAATCCAGATGAAGCTCTGCTTGCTCATCTGCTGCTCACCTCCTGCTCTTCAGCCTGCTTCTTAACCGGCCAAGGACTGGGCCTAGTGTCCATGGCCTGGGGTTAGGGACCCCTGGTCTAAGGTGTGATTGATCTGGGGATTAGAAGATATATAAAGAACGGGAGTCCAGATAGAGATACTGAGGATGGGAGAGAGACTTAAAGGCTATACAACAGGGAAGCTCTTGTGGCTGCTTCCATGTAGGACGTGAAACAGGATGCACCAGTTGCTGAATGGGTGGAGCTCTGGGATGCTAGAGGAAGGCATGCTAGTCATAGTCTTTGATCACAGAAAATAATGAAAAGGAGCCTGGAATAACTGGTATTCACTTGGTTGTGTTGTGAAGAGTAGGCATTGGAGAAACATGAGTTTCTCATGGGCACTGGAGAACATGATGAATTCTACTTTTGACATTTTGAGTTTGAGGTGCTCATGGTCATTAAATAGTGTTGACTGTTAAATAGTGAGGTCTGGGGTACAGAAGGGAGATTTTGGTTGGAGATACAGAGTTTTAAAAAAAAATCATGTTGATAGGAATGGAAAACATGTGATAGAATAAGGTTTCATAAGAAGAGATCATTGCTTTTCTTGATTTATTCTGATCTTTCTCTTTATAAAATTGAATATAGTGAACAAAATATTTAGTTTAAGTATAGGATATAGCAATAAATTCTGAACAAGTCATCATTATAGTTCACATCTACATACCTTAGTACTCCTGGGAATTCTAGAATGCCTTACAGCAATTATAGATATTATAGCAAATTTTTTTTATGTGATAGAATAAGGTTTCATAAGAAGAGATCATTGCTTTTCTTGATTTATTCTGATCTTTCTCTTTATAAAATTGAATATAGTGAACAAAATATTTAGTTTAAGTATAGGATATAGCAATAAATTCTGAACAAGTCATCATTATAGTTCACATCTACATACCTTAGTACTCCTGGGAATTCTAGAATGCCTTACAGCAATTATAGATATTATAGCAAATTTTTTTTCATAGAGATTTTGAATCCTGTAGACTCAACAACAAAATTATCCTCGTCTTGAAGAATGAGGAGAGTGTGGCATTATGGGTAGAATTTCAGACGGGTTCAGTAGAAATTATGTGCTACTCTTGCTTCTAACTGGCTGTGCTACTCTGAAAAAGCTGCCTGTTGTCAGTGGAACCCTTCTCCCCATATACAAAATAAGGCAGTTAAAGCAAATGTCTCATAGGCATTCTCTCTGCTCAAACATTGTACAAATCTAAGTATTTATGGATCAATGAGTAATTTGCCTTTCTGTAATTTCATTCTTGTGACACTCTTGACATTAAGAGATGGAAAGCAGATATGATGAGCTCAGAGTTTGTGCTTTAAAAGCAAACTAGAGTTATGTAGAAATCACCAATACTTTTCTGACCAAAAATTAATTAAGCTGCAATCTGTGATTGTTTATCATTTCAATACTTACTGCTGAATTACCCTTACTCACCTTCTTAGCTAGAGTAGCCAGGGTTAGCATGGCTAGGGGAACCAGAGCCCCCAGTTACTTCACAATCCCTTGTGGCCAATGGCTCAACACAAAAGTTTGGTTTTAAGACTATAGGTTTAGTGAATCTGCCTAGATATTTAGTGTTTTGAAAAGACTCTGATGCTGGGAAAGATTGAGGACAGGAGGAGAAGGAAGCAACAGAGAATGAGATGGTTGGATGGCATCACCAACATGAGTTTGAGCAAACTCCAGGAGATAGTGAAGGACAGGAAAGCCAGGTGTGCTGAAGTCCATAGGGCCACAAAGAGTCAGACACGACTTAGCAACTGAACAAGTTCATTGATGCCATCCTTATAAATTACTCACAATATTTAAAGTGGTATGTATTTGTGTCTTTTGGAGGCAGGTTTTTCAATTTAGCCAAAACATTTCACATTCAAGTACACAAAGTTTTCCAATAACTAGATAATTAGGCATATAGAACCAAAGTAATTCAATTATAAAATGTATTTTAATCATGGAAAACTGACAACATAGTGGATACAACTTGTTTAAGTGAATGAACACATTATCAAATAAAGAATGATTGACTTTTTAGAAGTTACAAACCTGAAAAATATAAAACATTATAGATTAAAATGTGTCATTCTCTTGTGATTTTGAGAGTAGGCAAGCCAATCCAGTTTGAATATTTTACTCAAATATGTCTAATCTTCTTCCTAGTAAAGTAAAATAACAAATTTTAAGAAAAACATATGTGCTAACTCTCAAAAGACAGATAAACATGACTCATAGATATCCTATATAGAGAGCTGTTTTTTTCTGGGTCTTGATAGAACCACAGCCTTAGTAAATAAAGGCCACAAAGCAGGTATCCTGTGTATTGATTTTAGTGGGGGATTTGATGTAGTGTTTAACGAAATCTTATTCCCTAAATAATGAGCAATCTGATGTGTTGAAAGTGGTTGAAGGAACATGAACAAAAGGCGGTATGAAACGTCTGTCTGTCTGTAGCTAACTGCTAAGTCGCTTCAGTCGTGTCCGACTCTGTGCAGCCCCAGAGACGACAGCCCACCAGGCTCCCCCGTCCCTGGGATTCTCCAGGCAAGAACACTGGAGTGGGTTGCCATTTCCTTCTCCAATGCATGAAAGTGAAAGTGAAGACACTCAGGCGTGTCCAACTCTTAGCGACCCCATGGACTGCAGCCTACCAGGCTCCTCTGTCCATGGGATTTTCCGGGCAAGAGTGCTGGATTGGGGTGATATTGCCTTCTCCTATCTGTCTGTAGAGTAAACTACAATTTCAAAAGGCTTACTGTGAGGCCCTGTAAGGAAACCAATGAGAATGGAGGAACAAATTCTGGAAAACCTTCCAGAAAGCAAGTGAATGTTTGGCTTATTAGCATATTGTTTGGTCTTACGAGAATGAAATAAAAATAAAGTATTCTGATTCAGTATTTTTTCTTTAACCTTTGTATTAATATTTCCTGTAAGGAAACCAATGAGAACGGAGGAACAAATTCTGGAAAACCTTCCAGAAAGCAAGTGAATGTTTGGCTTATTAGCATATTGTTTGGTCTTACGAGAATGAAATAAAAATAAAGTATTCTGATTCAGTATTTTTTCTTTAACCTTTGTATTAATATTCCTTTGCCTGTGTTATAATTCAGGCTGAAATGTGAGCTTGCATAGCAAACTTATGGTTACCAAAGGGGACAGGGGACAGGCGAGAAATAAATTTTGAGTTTAGAATTAGCAGATACATACCGTTGATGCTGTTCAGTCACGACGTCATGTCAGGCTCTTTGTGACTTCCTGGACTGCAACGTGCCAGGCTTTTTTGTCTTCCACTATCTCCCGGAGTTTGCTCAAACTCATGTCTGTTGAGTCAGTGATACCCTATAACCATCTCATCCTCTGCTGACCCCTTCTCCTTTTGCCTTCAAACTTTCCCAGCATCAGAGTCCTTTCCAGGGAGTCAGCTCACATCATGTGGCCAAATTACTGGAGCTTCAACTGCAGCATCAGTCTTTCCAGTGAATATTCAGAGTGGATCTCCTTTAGGATTGACTGGTTTGATCTTCTTGCTGTCCAAGGGTCTTCTCCAGCATCACAGTTTGAAAACATCAATTCTTTGGCACTCAGCTTTCTTTATGATCCAACTCTCCAACCCATACACGACTACTGGAAAAACCATGTCTTTGACTAGATGGGCCTTTGTTGGCAAGGTGATGCCTCTGCTTTTTAATATTCTGTCTAGGTTTGTCATAGGTAAATACTGTGCTGTGCTATACTCAATCGTGTCTGATTCTTTGCGACCCCATAGACTGTAGCCCACCAGGCTCCTCTGTCCATGGGATTCTCCAGGCAAGAATACTGGAGTGGGTTGCCATGTTCTCCTCCAGGGGATCTTCCCAACCCAGGGATGGAACCCAGGTCTCCTGCATTGCAGGTGGATTCTTTACTAGCTGAGCTACCAGGGAAGCCCGTTAGATACATACTACTATATATAAAATAGATAAACAGCAAGGTCCCAGTGTACAGCACAGGGAACTATATTCACTATCCTGTAACGAACGGTGGGCTTCCCAGGTGGCTCAGTGGTAAAGAATCCCCCTGCCAATGCAGGAGACAGTTTGATTCCTGAGTTGGGAAGATCCCTTGGAAATGAAAATCACAACCCATTCCAGTATTCTTGCCTGGGAAATCCCATGGACAGAGAGCCTGGCAGGCTGGACTCCATGGCACTGCAAAACCCAGACATGACTTAGTGAATAAAACAATAATGTAACAATAATATAAACAATAATGGAAAAGAATCTGACATAACTGAATCTGGGTGTACACTAGAAAGTAACATAACAGTATAAATCAAATACTTCGATTTAAAAAAGCAAAAGAAAAATAAAATAATTCGTTTTCAAGGCATTGAAGACTTTGTTTCTACCTTTTCGAGTTTATCATAGTTTGGCTTGTGTTATCGAATCTTATCTATGTATATTTTCCCCTTATTCATGGCAGGAACTTATTAGTTATTCTTTAAATTTATTACATCTCTTTTCTTCCCTCATTTGTATATTTTCTTGAATTGAATTTACAAGTAACTTCAAAAACAAACAAACCAAAAAAAAAAAAGCAAACACTTTACTGAATTGTCTAATAATCTTGAGACTGGTTTTTGTTTTTTTTTGGTGGAAAAATTGGTGAGGGCAGGAGTAAGGGATCTTTTTAAATGTATTTCATCAACATCCTGTATGAAACTTAATTTTAAAATACGCAAAGGTAATTCTTTCATTAAAAAAGAATACTTCAATCTAAATATGCATTATTAATATTCTTTCCTTTTTTTGGATATCTAATGAGAAGAAAAATGCTTGAAATATTTGTTAAAAACACATGTTCTGGTAATAACATTCATACAACTGAAGTATGTGCCCAGTAGCTCAGTCATGTCAGACTTTTTGTGACCCCAGGGATTGTAGCCCACCATTCTCCTCGATCCGTGGGAGTCTCCAGGCAAGAATACTGGACTGGATTGCCATTTCCTTCTCCAAGACTGAAATATAATAGTTAATAAAATAAAGGTCTTATCATTTATGTAGAATTAAGTATATGTGAAATATTTTTGGAATCAGAATTATTCATGGTGTTATTGTATTTTTCCTGAAATAATTTTTATACAGAACGCTCATAGCTGTTCTCAGTCTATGATTTTTTTTAAAATTTCATTCAAATGTATCACTGTTATTCTTTCCATTTTATAAAAAAGATTTAGGCATGGTCAGGATGAGTAAGCACATTAGGTATTGAGAAGGATAGTAAAATATTGAGAAGGAAATTCATGTATGATAATCTTAATCTGTTTTTTCTGATATGGTCAGGAAAGTAACCCTTCAAAATTAGTAGGTGTGTTTCTCTTATCAGTAGCAATTTTAATAAAAATATACTATATTTTTAAATATTTGAATTCTACCTCATGATGATAGCTCAATATAAATTATGAGATTACTGTAATACTTGCTTTCAATCAATAAAATAAAATTAGTTTTCTTGTTTATTTTGATCCTTTGAAGAGGTACTTAACTGTTTTGTTAATTCATACTGTTTTATTCCTGGCAAAATTCCAGATGATCCCAAGAGTCACAGAACTATTATTATAGCATAAGACATAAAAGGAAATGTTGTTGTCTTAGAAACAGATTTTCTTCTATTATCTTCCTTTGTGGTACATGAGCTGATGGTTACATAGAGCGTTTGTGTGAATTTGGGTGATCCATTTATAAGTGATTCTGTTCTTTTAACTTTTATCATCATATTTTGTATCTCAGAGGATAATCTCTTTAAAGCAGTGAGATAAAATGTGGAATCATTAATTTTCTTTTAGTCTTTTTATCAACTGTGTTTCTCTACCCATGAGTTGCTGTGTCAGAAACTGTGTTAATAGATTTCAAAGGGCACACTTGAGAAGATTTCTGAATAATGGCATGGTACTAGGATATCATGATAGAAACGCTTAACACCTAGCAAAGCCAGGTGACAGTTAATGACAGTTGACAACTACTGAAGATGCTAAAACCATTTAGAGAATGACCTTTGAAGATACTGAAGATATTTCTACTGTGATAATTAAAAAAAAAAAAAAGTATCAAGAAAACAAAGCAGGTCACAGGTCACAGGGTCCTTTTCTTCGAAATCTCCAAATTGTTTTCCATAGATGCTGCACCAATTTACATTCCCACTAACAGTGTACAAGTATTCCCCTTTTTCCACAGCCTCACCAACATTTATTATTTGTGTTCTTTTTGATGAGTCACTCTGACAGGTGTGAGATGATATATCATTGTGGCTGATAAATCAGACAGAGAAAGAAAAATATGCTATTTTATCTCTTATAGGTTGTGTCCAACTCTGTGGTTCCATGCACTGTAGCCCACCAGGCTCCATGGAGTTTTCCAGGCAAGAATACTGGAGCAGATTGCCATTTCTTACTCTAGGGGATCTTCCCAACCCAGTGACTGAACCCATGTGTCTTGCTTCTCCTGTATTGGCAGGCAGATTCTTTACCTCTAGCGCCACCTGAGAAGCCCATCACTTATATGTGGAATCTCAAAAATAAAACAAGCATATGTAACAAAACAGAAATAGACTCAGAGATATAGAGGATGAATTGTAGAGGGAAGGCAGAGGGGCAAAATAGGTTAGGGGAATTAAGAGATACAAACTAGTATGTATAAAATAAACAAGCTATGAGGATACATTGTACAATACAAGGAAAAATGGTCATTACTTTGTAATAACTTTAAATGGAGCATAATCTATAAAAATACTGAATCATTATGATATACTTCTGAAACCAATATAACCTTATAAATCAATTATTCTTCAGTAAAATGGACAAAAAAAATGTTTTTATGGAAAAATAGCTCCTTTTTTGAGAGAATCTTCAAATTGAAATGATCTCTGCAGCATAAGATATTCATTATTCCAGTGCTTGGTTATTGAGTACCTTATACTTGCTGAATGATTTACGGACATGAAGAAACCTGCCTTTGCCTTCATGAGTCTTACATTTTGTGCAAAGAGACAGGCATGGTGTCAACAAACAAATAAAGTAAAGGGTGTGTCAAAGTAAAATAAATGGTGTGTCGTCTAGGGTTGTGTGATTCAGGGGTGATAAAGCTGCAGGAAAGAATGCCCAGGAAGAAAATAGGAAGGAAAGAGAGAAAAAGGGGTGGGGGTGGGGCGGAAAGGATGAGAGAGAGAGAGAGAGGACTCTGTGTGTGTGTGTGTGTGTGTGTGTGATGGAGTGCATAGGAGCAGGGGTACCATTTTAAACAGAATAGTTGAGAAAGGCTTCCTCATACTAACATTTGAGGAGATAACTGAGGAAGATGAGAAATGAGTCTGTCTAGAAGATATTGTTTTTATCTACATAGCAACACAGCTCTCATCATGCTTAAAATATTCAGAAAGGCAACTCAGACTTCACGTCATTCTAACTATTATGATTATTCCCCATAGAATCATTGTATTTATACTGTTACATACTGAGCAGAACCCAAGTGCACAGCATTTCAGGGTATAAATGTAGAATTGATTAAATGCATTGAAATATAATGTTACAGGGTCAAGGGTTTGTTGCCTGACATATAAACAGAGTGAAATAGCAAGATGTTAGATTTCATTTTTAACACAGAAGGGTATGTACAGATGATGTGTTGTGCTTCTTTTGTGTGTCTCATATTACGTTCTTAGAAGCGACAGGAAAAATGTACTCCAAGTTGTACTGTGAGTAAATTTCTTGCATTCAGTAAATACACAGAAGGATATTAGCAAGCTAAAAAAGAGCATGAGGATATTCTTTTTGAGTTCTAACCTTGCCTTTAATCATTTCCATGGATATTGGTTTCACTGACCCTTACATTAATCATTCCTTGGCAAAAAGAGATGAGCAATACTATTGCCTCTGTTTTGTAAATAAGAAGGAGGATGATAGGAAGGTTAAAAGATCTGCCTCAAGCAATTCTAACTATAAGGCTCTGGTAAAGTCTTTTGAAGAAGCTATTTGTCTTAAATGACAGTTCTAAGTTTGAACCACTAGGGTCTAGAGTAAACTAAATCTGAAACAGCATATTGAAATAAAAAGGAGTTCTCAATTCTAACTGCATTTGCATTGCTAACTAGCCTTGTGCCTTTTAGAATTGTTATTTTATAACTTGGGAAGCCATTAGATATTGTCATTTATCAGAAATTATTTATTGAGAGCTTTTCTTCATGGTATGAAGTATTGGTAAAGTTATGCTCTGTGTTCTGAAATAGCTCATTCAGTAGAGGAGAAATTCACACACACACACACACAAAACAGCAATAAAAATGACATAACAGTGTGTTCAGCACTATACCAGGAAAGGATGGTGAGAGATAAGAAGAGGAAGGTGGGCACACAAACAAAACGGAAGTTAGAGTGAGAGGGCTGGCTTCTAGAGAGATCCGTGAGTCTGTTTCTATTTTTGAGACAACTAATAAGGACCTACTATATTGCACAGGGAACTCTACTCAATATTCTTTAATAATTTACATAGGAAAATAATATGAACAAGAATTGATACATGTGTAACTGATTCATTTTGCTGTACACCTGAAACGAACACAACATCGTAAATCAGATATATTTTAATAAATTTTTAAAAATCTAGCATATGGCAAGCAGGAAAAGGCAAAAAAAAAAAAAGACAAGAAAGAAAAAAAGTAAAGAAGTGATTAATCATTCATAAAAGGGTTTTGTTTTGAACCTAAATACAGAGAAACATTTTGATATGCATTGAAGCATAGAAAATGGCCTACTGTATTTGAAACTTACAAGATCATCCTAGAGGCAAAGAATTTATTTGAGATAGAGGAGTTATGAGGCTTTAACAAGACTCCAAGAGAAAAATTATGAGGGAGTAAACTAAAAGAGTGAATGTGGAATAGATAAGAAACAACTGAGTCAAGAGATATTTACAAAGTGAAATCTGTAGAATTTGATAGGAAACTATGTAGAAAAGAAAAGATAGTTAGAATCGTCCGGGTAATTTTGAGTAGTAATGCAGACAAGGTCAAGGTTTTAGAATTTAAAGTATTGAAAGGAAACATATTCTGGAGCCACTGGGAGTCTTTTTAGCTGCAGGTCATTAAGCAAAGGCATAATGAGGGTCCGTTTGGCCAAAGTACACGAACTTTTACTTAAAGGTCAGAGCCTCTGGGATTAGTGGACCCCTGGGTGCAAAGTCATCACAGACTTAAATTCCACTCATCCTCTACCATCCTCCTAAAGGTTACATTCAGAGATGTAGGATGTATGTGACAAGTTTCAAGAGACGCAGTTAAAAAGAGCCATGTCCAGATGTACAAAGAAAGACTGTCCCTGGGGTTGTTGTACGAATTCAGAACTCTCCTCCTCCTCTTCCTCAGCACGGGCTTTCGTGCTAAGTCGCTTCAGTCATGTCTGACTCCTTGTGATCCTACGAACCTGCCAGGCTTGTCTGTCCATGGGATTCTCCAGGCAAGAATACTGGAGCGGGTTGCCATGCCCTCCTCCAGGGGACCTTCCCCACACAGGGATGGAACCACGGTCTCTTGTGTCTCCTGCATTGTCACGCGTGTTCTTTACCACTAGCACTACCTGGGAAGCCCTTTCTCAGCTCATCTCCTCCAATACTGCTGCTACTGCTGCTGCTAAGTCACTTCAGTCGTGTCCGACTCTGTGTGACCCCATAGATGGCAGCCCACCAGGCTTCCCCGTCCCTGGGATTCTCCAGGCAAGAACACTGGAGTGGGTTGCCATTTCCTTCTCCAATGCATGAAAGAGAAAAGTGAAAGTGAAGTCGCTCAGTCTGTCCGACTGTTAGCGACCCCATGGACTGCAGCCCACCAGGCTCCTCCGTCCATTGGATTTTCCAGGCAAGAGTACTGGGGTAGGGTGCCATTGCCTTTCCCCCCCTCCAATACTGAGAAGATCTAATTCACATGCTCACCAGAGATGATGATGACTCATTTCAGCAAGCTGGGGTTTCCTGTTAGGTAGAAGCTCAGTCTGAGTCAAGGGTGGGCGAGTAGAGAAGGGTCCAAAATCAGAGCTCGACCTAAAAAAAGTGGGGTGAGTAGGCTTAAGCATACCTTGAATGTATATGAAAATAGGGGAAATAAACATGATTTTCCTAAATAAAAAGACCAAGATTGCATATGTATTGTGGGGGGGGTGATGCAGAGAGGAAGAGATGAGAGTATAAGATGAAAAACTAAAAATTTAAGAAATTATCTAGTGCAAATCAAGTGTATATACCCATGGTTCATCTTCCTTCCTTACTGAGCACTCATATTTGTGGCTTTACTATTTTCTAAGATGATCACTTTTAAACTGCTTTGATTGTTCTCCTTTGTCCTTTTCTCCCTCATTTCTCTAAAACAGAAGGAAACCAGCATTTCTGGTTTTTTTCCTAGACACTATGAAGAGATCTCTGAGTGTGAAGCAGACCCAAGGGAAAAATAACCCTCCTAGATATAGATGTTACTGCCATTAAATTACTACCTTAAGTAGATGTACATATAGGAGATACAGTTAATTTCACAGGAAGATGCAAAGAATCATGGAGGTAATGAACTTTATTGAGAGTGCTTTTAATCCCATTGTGCATGTTTCAGAAGCTTTCTAAGCAGGGAAGACCACTGAGTTGATAAAAGAAGCATTTAGTTATTAAATGCCTTTGTGCTTCCCTGCTCGCCAGTGTATTTGCTTTAGAAATGAATGTTACACACTCGGCAGATACAGACATCCTTCTCTAACTGACTTGTCTCAGAAATAAAGTGGTGTGTGTATTTGGGGGCGGGGGCAGAGTGCGGCCAGTGGATGAAGTTACTAAGGAATATATTAAGCAATTTTTTGTGGATATGTGGATTGCATAATTTAAGACTCTCCTGGGGCATCCATAAATTATGCACAGTATTTGTTTTTTTATTTTACATTTTTAGAGGGGAGAACAACAACCCTTGATTCTGCAATCTCTACATCTTTAGCATTATTGAAATCTCACTATTGAATCCTGCGTATCCATAAGGATCCATACCATCTGCTGTTTGGACAATTTTCCTAAGATCCTTTCAGAATACTCATTATTTCTGGAATCCTGTTGTTTTTTGAATAGGAATCAACTCCGCAGCATGTATAGAATGATTCCATTACACAACACATTCACTTGTCTTAAAACAGTGGCAGAGATCCACTCAGCAGCAATTTGGAAACAATTTAATAATTGTTTTATTTTGCAGTCTTTAAATATTGTGTTGTTTACAGCTATATGAAGATAGGATTCAATAATGACTGTATTATGGTACCTGTCACATATATCCTGACTGCTCTCTCTTTTCCAGTGTTTTAGGATGAGGGGCACCTTCTGTGACTCTGGGGCACCAATTCTGTGCTTCGACGTGAGCTGTATGTTTTTCCAAGCTAACAATCATGCCATTTATAATAACACTCCAATTCATCCCTGCACTTTGGAGCAGTATACAGTTAAACAACAGATGGAAAAAAAAAATTAAAAAACCCTGAGACTCCCGGAGAAGAAATTCAATATAGTGATTTCATTTGCTTGGGTCACTTTGTTTTATAAATCAACAACTGGGAACACTGTAATTAGTTACCAGCATAGGGTATTTTGTTTAGCTGTTTACTGCTTAAAGAGCTGGCATCATTAAACATTACTTTTAGGTCACTTTTAATTACTGCATTTGAGGACATGGGTTATATGCTGTAATTGTCTCCTTTTAAACTGAAGCCAAAGTTTAACAAGTTGATTTTCACTGGCCCTATAGACATATCTACATTTTCCAATGAGTGCCGCCTTGGCTGCCCCGCTAGGTGGCAGAAGTGTTTTGCAATTGCTAGATCTGTGCTTTGAAGCCACCGAGTCCCCTCTCCACTCACTTCTGCGGCAGCTGAGACTGATACAAATGTATAAACAAGAAGAAGCTATACATGACACTCATCACCCTTATTAAAGCATAAAGCAACAATACCAAGCCAAATTCCTGGCTTCTGTTGGTCTAGGGAAGGCTAGACTTTGCTGAGGGGATGAAGTAAAAGAAATCCTGAGAAAATGACTGTTTGCTGAGGTTTGGTGCTCTGTGTGTGTGTGAGAGGGAGACCTTATACCACTGCCCAGGAATCGAGCACACAAAGGAGACAAGTTGCACCTCGCAGGTCCACTGTTTCTGAAAGGACTTCTGGTACCATCACCTGACTCTACTATGAGTCTCGTTGCTTGACCCCCTTTAGAAGAGCAGTGAAACATAACTCAATCTGTTAGACCGAAAAGCAGGCAGCTTCCTAGCTTCTTACTAGGGATAGATCAGTTACAGAGTTGAATTGAGTTGAATCTGATAGGGAAACATTTTATTTGTGTATAAAAAGATTTGCTAAGTTGATGTTCAGGATAAAACCCAGGAAATATATAAATTTTTGCAACATATGGACTGTTACCAATCAATTCTGAGAGATGCTGGGTCACACAAAAGAGAAGGTGCTCACTCGTATTCATAGGCTACAGATTTAGGGATTTAGGAGAGCGGATGTGTTTATTTAATTATATATTTTTGAATGAAACTATTGCATTCTAGTCTAAATTTTAATAAAACGGTTCCTCTTAGGAAGGCATCAGAGGCAATATAAGAAAGGGAAGAGTGTGTGTTCCCCTACCGAGGGGAGAGACACAGCAGCTGCCTTATTCTGGAAAGACATTCATCTGTAGGTTGAATTCTAAGTGGATCCACCTACATCTGCGATCACAGCCGGCACCTGATGCAGGGTGAATGACACACAATGCTACCCAAATGTCACTGCTCAGCCGTGTCCACCAATTAAAACTAATAAACATTCCTCCCCACGCCGAGGATGCGCCGTCAGCCCAGCGAGCAGCAGGGCGCGCGATGGCAGAGCATGATGATAGCAGCAGCGGCCGCGGCAGCCGGAGCCCTGGGCAGCAGGTGTACTTGGCTGGGAGCAGAGAAGGGCACAGCGAAGCGCTGGCATCGCAGGCTCACATATTATGCAGGCAGAGCTGAGTTGTTTACAAATCGAGAGCAGAGGGGATTTGGTTGCAGAGAGAACTGAGCGCAGTGCATTCAGGGCTCAAGGCACCTGAGCGGGGGTTCCGTACCGGTCGAGTGGGTGCCACTCCCTGTAGAAAACAAAACAAAATATACACACACACACAAAACAGGAAAACCACCCTCCCCATTATCCCTCAATGCACATCCTGACGCGGAGCAGAGGCCCAGTTCTGCACGCAGACAAAAACGCCTGATGAGAAACCCAAGGATCTCCGAGGTTGAGGGCCGGCAAGTCTCTCTTGCTCTCGTGTCTAACTTTCCCAAGTGACATGAGTAAGCCAGATGATGGAGCGGACCGGCCTGGACAGAGCTTGCACATAAGAAAGGATACAGAGTCAGACAGGGGCAATACATGGGAAGAAAATAAACCTGCAAGGTCAGGGGCCTGGGAGTCTCAGCCTTCGGCGAGACGTAGGAGCCTTACGCCCTCCTCCACGCTGGACTGAACCGGAAGGACTTTGGAGACTCCCGGCGGCCGCAGAGCGGAGAGTCTGCGTGCGTGGACGTGCGCGCATGCGCGCTCACGTTGCAGGCCGGAGCACGCCGCGCTGGAGCACCGAGCATCCTTCCGACGGAGGCAGCAGGACTGCGCGCCTGTGCTTAATCACACTCAGCAGTGAGCCACCTTGGGTGCGATTTTCCTGGTTTCAGAGTTACTTCTACCAAAGGCAGGGGGAATGTGTCCCCTAGCCCTCTTGTCAGCCGTGCGGCAACCTCTGTCAGTCTGTGTTTTCACCTCTGCTGGTTTCGAGTCTGCTGTCTGGAGGGATCAGTGCTGTCAGTTTTAAATCCTGCTTCTCTCCATGAGGGCTATTATGATATAGGACACCTGAAGGTGTCATTTTCGTGTGGTTAATTAACCTTGAGCCCAGAGGCACAGCAGCCCAGCCCCTTAATTACATTTACGTGTGACCCCGCCAACGCGGGGTGACGAGGGGCCGCCATTACTGCCAGCAGCTCACAGTGCCACCTGTCTGACCATAACCTGGGGATTGTCGTGCAATACTGATGTCTGTCCTCGACATGAATTGTCCTGCGTTCTGAGTTCAGATGGCGAAACTTTGAGTGTCTTGAGTGGAACCTTTTGACTGCTGGATGCGAACACTTGCAGTGGAGAATTTCTTTTACAATTTAAAAAGATCAAAGCAACCTCATCGGCTTCTGTCTGCCACGATTGCATGGCTGAAAGCTGGAAAAATGGACTTGAGATTACGACTGTGGTTGGGAAAACCCGTGGGGGATATGTTTCTGCCTTCTTTGTTTTTTCTCAGATTGAGTCAGTTCCCTCACTGATATCCTAGTTTCAGCCTTTTACACAATTGGAGTGAGCAGAGTCAAGGCCTTCTCCACAAAAAAAGCTGCCAAAGTCATTTGACTCCAGAACGTGGAGTCCTGGCCTGCAGGGATGAGATAGTTTGAGGCTAGGGATGGCGTGGAGGGAGAGGAAAAAGTGACAGACGGCTGTGTTGTCAACTCAGAAAAAGGGAAGAGGAGGAAGGAAGCACAGGATGCAGACTGGACTTTCAAAGCATCACCAGGGAACGTGATCCAGTCGATCAACTGGAGGAGCTAATTCCTGGCTGAGGATTCAGATCACAGGGAGCCAAGGTGAGCCCAGAACACACACACACACATCATGGCTGGTGTGAAACCCAGATGAAGAATTGAGAAAAGGAAAGTGTAAAGTGGAAAGAAACAATAGAGTCTCATGTTATCACAGTGTGTGGTCTCCTTATACCTGTCCCTGTTACACTAAAGGCAGGTTCATCATTTGTTTATTTAAAAACAAACCCAAAACTCATTAGTACTTGCTTGCAGCATTGTGTATTAATAGAAAACAGAAAAAAAAAAAAGAGAGAGAGAGAGAAATTCCTTGTAGTAGGAACTGATCTGATTTTTGGGTTTCCCTTACAACACTGCTGCCAAATTGTTCATCGTTTTCTATTTTGATACTTTCAGTGACCAGCTCCTTTCTGGTTATTGGTGATTTCTGTGTAGTATTTCTGATTGTTTCTTTTGTGTATTCCAATGTGTCCTCTGTAGAGTTTCTACTCATGGGACTCTCATCTGATTCTAAAGCTCTGGAAAGCAAGTCCATCAGTTTAACAGGTGAAAGTTTGTAAAATAATCAAAAAGAAAGTTCATGGCCTATCATTTAACTCTTAAAACTACAGTTCTAAAGTGTACATGCACCACAATTTTCATTGCAGTACTTTTGACAGTAGCCAAGACATGGAAGCCACCTAGATGTCCACTGACAGATGAATGAATGAAGATGTGTTACATATATACAGTGGGATATTACTGAGCATAAAAAGAATGTGTTTGAGTCGGTTCTAGTGAGGTTGGTGAACCTAGAGCCTGTTATATGGAGTGAAGAAAGTCAGAAAGAAAAAAGATATATAATACATTAATGTATATATATGGAATCTAGAAAAATGGCATTAATGAACCTGTTTGCAAGGAAGGAATGGAGATGTAGATAGAATGAATTTATGGGCACAGTGGGAGAGGGACTGTGTGGGATGAATGGAAAAAGGAGAATCTAACATATATGCACTATCCTGTGTAAAATGGGTCATTGCTGGGAAGTTGCTGTATAACACAGGGAGCCCAGTCTGGTGCTCTGTGATGACCTAGGGGGGTGGCAGGTGGGGGAAGTGAGGGAGACTAAGAGGGAAGTGATGTGTGTATGATTATGGTTGATTTGCATTGTTGTATGGCAGAAACCAACATATCATTGTAAAAATTAAAAAGCAAGAAGTAATATAAAAATGTTTATAAAAAATAAATGCAAAAATATTTTTCTGGAAATACAAGGAAAAGTAAGATGGGATCTGGGTTCTTCTGCAATGTGAACCCTTGCCCTGGAGACAGGGAGGTACTTATGTCAGTGATCACTGACCAAACTTACCTGCACTTTGGGTGTGTGTTTCAGTGCCCCCAAGGAACAGGGGTGAGTCCCAGGAAGTGCATCAATGGAGAGTTTAAATGCCTCCGGGGGTTGGCAGGGAGAGAGAAGGGGAAACAACCTCTCTTCTTGAGCAGGAACAAAACAGTTCTGAGTTCTCTTCTTAAAGAGGCTAATACTGTGACAAGCTCAGAGTTTTCCCAGGGGGACCTGAGCTGACTCTACACTTGTGATTACAATTGGCTGTGTGGCATAAAATGGGTTTTATTAAATCAGTAACATTAGCTCTGCTCCAGGAGGAAGTCTGGGAAGAAGGCAGAGAAAAGCTTCTGGTATTAGTTTTGTTTATTTTTTTGACTCTGGTATGATGGAGCCAAAGGAAGAGAGTAGGAGAAATTTGTAACGGTTTTGAGAATCAGAGCAAAATTCTAGATAACTTTATGTTCCCTGTTGGACCTGACAAACTGCGTATGGAATAGTCAAAAAAAAAAAAAAATATTTGCTGACTGGATGCCTGTTATTACTATAAGAGCAAAGTTAATGCTATCATGCCTCTTTTATGAATTGAATTGGCTTTCCTTAAAACTGTAGTTTTATTATATGAATTATTACCAGAAAACACATATCCTGCTTTTACATGCTTTTGTAACTTAACCTTCAAATCTGCCCCTCTCTGTGTTGCAAATGGATCACGTAGAGATAGTCATTTTGGTTAATTTTAAGAGTATAGAATGTTAAATTACACGTGGTTTATCCCAAGGAAATTCACGAGGAGTCATAAATCACCATGTAACATAGCACATTGTGGTCATTACGGGGATAAAACACTGTAAACCTTTTCTAATAATGTGCAGATCTCCCAAATGAATTATCCTATTGACACAACTAGGGCCACAGCAGGAAATAATTGTTCTCAACAGTTATGCATCCCCTAGAACAGAGGGGAAATCTTACACTGAAATCCTGCCTGAAAGCTCAAACCACACTGATTGTGGTGTTGGCTCTTAGTTTATTTAATTGTTTTAAAGGAGAAATACCATCCATACCTCTAGGGATTCTAAAGCAAGATTTTCCTTTATAATTAGATGATAGAGTTAACACATTTTAAATAATCTTAATTTGTACTTTCAAAACACTTCTGATGATCCTCAGGTTCTTAAACATTAAAATTATATTAAGGCTGGACCTTCTGATGAGCATCAAATCATCATAGCTCTGATTCAAAGACAGCTGCTGCTGCTGCTGCTGCTAAGTCGCTTCAGTCGTGTCCAAGTCTGTGCAACCCCATAGGCGGCAGCCCACCAGGCTCCCCAGTCCCTGGGATTCTCCAGGCAAGAACACTGGAGTGGGTTGCCATTTCTTTCTCCATTGCATGAAAGTGAAAAGTGAACGTGAAGTCGCTCAGTCCTGCCGGACTCTTAGTGACCCCATGGACTGCAGCCCACCAGTCTCCTCCGTCCATGGGATTTTCCAGGTGAGAGGACTGGAGTGCAAGGCTGAGGAAATTTGTCTCTAAAAAATGCTGCTTTGTATCTTCCAATTGTTTCCCCAAATAGTCTTTGTACCTTTTAAAACAGTGAGTTTTTTTTAGTTCCCCACTTATACAAACAGTGATTCACAAGGGAATGTTTTCAGGCTTTAGAAGTGTGAAGAAATCATAAAAAGCAGTTTATCACTGAAAAATTAGCCCCTAGTTCAGAGTAAAACATCTTTAATTGTTTTTAATTATGAAAATTAAATAATTCTGTACCAGATATTGAACACTGTAGAAAGGAACAGGGGGAGCCCTCCTCCTGGAAAACTGTAATTTAGAAATTGCCCTGAATACTTGTTTTAAGGAGGTGAAAGAATGATTATCTTACATACCAAGTCCTGCAGCCACGAGCAATCACAATGGTTCACAAATACAGTTTCACTGTAGCTGATATACAGCTGTTTGCTGGCATCTTTTGGAATTATTTTACCTCTTTAATAATGTAAGGTCCTCGTGGGACTTAATTTCTGCCTTAAATAATTCATAATGCATGCTTTGTATTAAATGAACAATTTTAATGAGAAAACCATATCTGTTTGACTGGGGAATAACTGTTGATTCGATTTGAATGTTATTTTGAATGAACTAGCATTGGACTAACAAGATTTCACTATATTGTTTTCTCATTTATATCCTAGCCTTATTGTTTAGCCATAATTATTTATCTTACATCATAGCAAATTGAGAAAGTGACAAGAAATTGTGAGAATGAACTTTAGACTAAATGATGGAAAACATGCATGGGGCAGACATTGAAGAAACTGTATAACATGCAAGCATGTGCTTGTTTAATTGGATATCTTTTCAGTTCTCTCTAACCTTGAGATCTTGTAAGTGATAGCTGTGTATCAGGTCTATTACTCAGTGTGAAAAAAACAATGAGGTTCATAGCATTAACCCACTCTTATTTGAGCTATCAGTCAAAAATTTTACACTTATTTGTGAATTTATTGTGAATTTATTTAATAATGGAATTAATACAACAGAAAATATAGTAAAGGATGCATAATGCAGAATTAGGAGCAACAATGAAAGTGAAAGTCACTCAGTCGTTTACAACTCTTTGCGACCCCGTGGAGTCTTTGTGACCCCATGGAGTGTACAGTCCATGGAATTCTCCAGGTCAGAATGCTGGAGTGGGTAGCCTTTCCCTTCTCCAGGGTATCTTTCCAACCCAGGGACTGAATCCAGGTCTCCTGCATTGCAGGCAGATTCTTTATTAGCTGAGCCACAAGGGAAGTCCAATAATACTGGAGTGGGTAGCCTATCTTTTCTCCAGCAAATCTTGCCGACCCAGGTGGCTCAGCTGGCAAAGAATCCGCCTGCAGTCTGAGAGACCTGGGTTCATCCCCTGGGTTGGGAAGATGCCCTGGAGAAGGGAAAGGCCCACTCCAGTATTCTGGCCTGGAGAATTCTGTGAACTGTATAGTCTGTGTGGTCACAAAAAGTTGGACATGACTGAGCGACATTCACTTCACTTCACTTCTCCTGCATTGCAGGTGGATTCTTTACCAACTGAGCTATCAGGGAAGGAGGAACAATAGAAATAGAATAACTGTAAAATCCAGAGAACAAAAATGTATGTTTTTGTGCAACTAGCACCTAGGACAGTGCTTCTTACATAGCTGGTACCCAATAGATAATATGTTAAATGAATGAGAAGTGGACAAAAAGTAAACTATTAAAGGAAGCATTCATAATGTGCTAAAACTCTGATTACTAAGTACTATTAAATGATCAGTAACCATGTGCAGACACTGATCAAAGTGTTGGACACGAGGAATGGAATATTTCCTGCTATATTAGTAAACAAGGATGTCAAGGGCAAAAGTGATTGTAGACCTCCAACATGAGTCAATGAGCCCTGACAAATCTCAGGAAGGAAAAGAATATTTGCCGTTTACCAGCCATCAGACTACAGCCACTCCTTGCGGCCACTCCCAGTGGTGAGTCCTGAGGAACTCAGGATGTGAAAACACAGGATACTGGCCCCAGACAGATGAGGTGCATATCAAAGGAAGTATTTCAGTGAAGCCAGATTCTTGCATTTTCTCATGTATAAAAAAGTGCAAACTTCCTTAACTTTAAGGATCTAGTTTTAATTAATAATAATCTTTCGATGATCAGACTACCTGCCCTTATTTATAAAACTTCTATACAAATTAGCTCCCCTTCCCACCTCCTCAGAGAAGTTCTCTCAGGGTTACCTGAGATGCTATCTCCTGAGCCTGAAGTCTTAAAAATTTCCACCAAATAAAACATAACTCTTAACTTTTAGGTTATGAATATTTTTAAGTAGATATACATGCATTAATGTGTCTGTGTGTGTGTTATGCATTAATGTGTGTGTGTGTTAGTCAGTCATGCACAACTTGTTGTGACCCCATGGACTGTAGCCCACCAGGCTCTTCTCTGTCCATGGAATTTTCCAGGCAAGAACCATTCCCTTCTCCAGGGGACCTTCCCAACCCAGAGGTCAAACCCAGATCTCATGCATTGCAGATAGAATCTTTACCATCTAAGCCACAGGACTTGGCTTTTGCATGAAATCTCTCATACAAATGCTTGAAGATGCAAATCTCCTCAGGACTCATGATTGAAGTTGGACATATTCTTGATGGTGCAAATAGAAATGATTCTTATTAATACCAGACCATTCTTATGAATACCAGACCAAAGGCTCTTCTGCTTAGCTCTTGATTTCACAGCTTAAAGTATGAGGAGAACATGAATACAACCAATTGAAGTGTCTGTGGCTTATTAAAAACCTACACAGGTAGATTCAGACAGCATCATTTTACTAAGATGTCACTGTCTTCATCTCTCAATACTTATAAGGTATCACAAAAAAGAAAACACAGTCCACATTTTGAAGTTGTTTATATACTATTAGAAATACAGAATGACACATGCAGAAAAGACTCAAGAACATTTACAAAGCACCTTATAGATGATTTCAGTCTCCTACCTGGTTGATGTTGATTGGGAATTAAAACTGCTGTACATTTCTCAAAGTTGACAATTTAAATATGGAAACTAGAGGTTGAAAGGAGGTCTATATTGAATTATAAATGTATATGTTTTAACTAAACAAAGGTAAACCAAAACCTTAACTATTAGATATGAACACAGCTGGTTTGTATTATGTGTATGCATATAAATATATGTGCTAAGTCATTTCAGTCATGTTCTACTCTTTGCGACCCTACGGACTGTAGCCCACCAGGTTCCTCTGTCCATACGGTTCTCCAGGCAAGAATGGAGTGGGTTGCCATGACCACCTCCGGGGAATCTTCCTAACCCAGGGAGAGAACCCATGTCTGTTACATCTCTTGCTTTGGCAGGTGGGTTCTTTACCACTAATACCACCTGGGAAGCCCTTATGTATATGCATACATATACAGACATAAAGATAAAATATTATTCAACTCTCTCAAACCTTTATTACTTCAACTGAATCTCTGATGTTTCTTACTAGAAGCTAAATGAGAAAATACAGTATGGAAATAGGGTAGGACGTGTAGACAGAAGTCCTGGTTCCTGTCTCAAGTCCCCTGCTGTCTTCTGAATTTCAGTTAAAATATGATAGTTTTATATAAATCAAATTATATAGTACAAAAACATACACTTATATATGTATATAGTTTATATACATATATGTAACTTACAAACTATGTTATTATACTCATTTTGCTATGGTTATCATTATGAAATGAAATGACACCTAACATCATTTACAGAGTTTTGATTTAAATGGAAATTTACAGATTTTCTGTTCCTATTTTCAGGTCACAGCAAAGAAAGAAAGCATCCCCCCTATTTCATTTCTGCCTTCAGAGAATAGTAGGAAATTAAAAAAAAAAAAGAAAGCTGTTCTGTACAGTATTTCTGACAGCAGATTTCTCAGAATCCAGAAATACTTCTTTTCTCTGTAATATGTTGCCACAGATACAAAGGAGCACTTAGGACTGATGACTATCTCTGCATGAGCGATAATTCCTGAACACACAGTTCTTGATTAAAATACAAATGCATTTTAACTGCGTATTTCTTTATCTGTGTTTTATTCTTACATGACAAAATATGAAAAGAATCAGGTAAAGCTGGGATTTAGTATATGGCAAAAGTGAAACTGAAGCTAAGAGGATTTTCAGTTGGGAATGGAATATCTTTTGCCATCCATCTGGCTCATAGGTCTGGATTTAGGTGTGGCTGTATTGACTGAACACTTGAAGGTGAGAGTCTTCATGTTGGAGTATCCTGTTTCCCAAACTGCCTTTTCAAACCCAGATGATCTATATTAGAGTCACAAAACTTAAAAATATGTTCTCTTGAGAATTTAAAATTCATGGTGTGTGTCCTTTAAGGACATTACCTAGAGGACCAGCATCGTGTCTGACATTGTAACACACTGAACTTTAATAAGATTTGGCACTTGATACATCTATAATACAGTGGCCTTTCTCAAGGAAGTCAGATTTATCTATATCACATATACATGATGAAGCAGAGATGAAATAAAACAGAGAAATATATGTGGATGAGATTACCAAGATGTCGACTATATCAGTCCCCTCTTCCTAATGGCTCAGTGGGTAAACAGTCCTTCTGCAACGCAGGAGACATGCGAGATCAGGATTTGATTCCTTGGTCGGAAAGATCCCATGGAGGAGGAAATGGCAACTGACTCCTTTATTCTTGCCTGAAAAATTCTGTGGACAGAGGAGCCTGGCAGTTTACAGCCCAAAATCAGACATGACTGAGTGATGGTGCTGGCATGCACCATAAATGAATGGTCACGTAAGAATTTTAGACTTGGATCCAATGCATTCTTTTAAGATGATGTGGGCTATTATGCTCTCATAAAGGGAAAATTAAATCCAGATCTGGTGAGCAGATTGACAAGTTCCCACTGCTGGGAAGTGTCAGAACTGAACTTAGAGGAGGAGTAGATTAGAGGGGATCAGGTGTACCAGACACTGGGTTAAGCATGTCTGTCTGCCCCATGTCATTCAGTTGTCAGAGCCTTGTGAGATTACTCACTATCTCATAGATGAGAAACTGAGGTTTGCAGAAGTGAAGGAGCCTAGCTGAAATCTAGTAATGGTACACTTAAGAGGAATCCGTCTGTTTGACCCTGTGAATCCTAATATTCTCACAGCAACAGGCTGCCTCCCAAATAAACCAGTGCTTGGCTTAATAGCCCTGCTTAAACATGGAACCTGCATTAAGGGCTACTGAAAGCTAATTAGGAGTCCCCAGATGAGACCAGTGTGAAGTTGTCCCCACTGACACAGTGCTTCTGAAACTTCAGGTTAAAAAATAAGTCCTATGGGGACTTCCATCATATTCCAGTGGTTAAGACTCTGCACTTCCAAAGCAGGGGTTGCAGGTTTGTTCCTTGGTCAGGGAACTAAGATCCCACATGCATTGTAGCCAAAAAAAAAAAAAAAAAAAAAANCTGTGCCAAAGCAGTGCTTCAAAATATTCGTCCATATCGTGTGGCTTTTCTTGCTGCAGTTTCTGTTCTTTTTTATTGTAGGATCTGGAGATTCACCACTAGAAGATGATGAAGTCGTGTATTCAGGCGCTAAATATAAAGGTGAATGCTTTGCTTATGTGCTAATGAAGACCTGCTGATGCCAGGAGAACTTTCCCTCTTGCCCTGCAGAACCAATTATAATAAAGTGACCAGACAACACATTTTCACTTGTAATTGCCTGCCCAGAAAAGAATATGTTTAAAAAGTAACATTCATATGCTCCCATTTGAAAGAAAATACAGAAAAAAACAAATGAAAGAAAACTAAAAGCATTTGAAAATCTCTGAAGTGCTACCCTTCAGCACTGCAGTGGTCATTTTATTCTCATCAATTTCTTTACTATCCTTACTTCTGCAAAGCCAAGCTCTAGCTGGAAAGTGAAAATCAAGCCCTGAGTTCTACCTAATTCATACATTACAGCCAGACTCATCCTGAGTAAACCTTCCAAGGTCAAATCTGGACCCAGTGCTGCTAATGTACTGAGATGAATGGGGAATGAGAAAACTTGATTTTCATAAGCTCATTTCATTGTGCTCTTTCTGAGTGTGGCTTGGCTCCTGAAATGATGAATAAAGTGTGTTGATCAATGAAACTTTAATGATAAAGAATTCCATCTCTACACATTTTCAGCAATCCACCCCTTCCAGCAGGTATAAAAAGCCTAATCAAGAACCTTCTATGCAGGCTCAGGTAAGTATGTCCATAAATATTTTCTACTGGTGAGTTGTTTCTCTGAAACTTAAGGAGTCCTGAGAAAAGTGAAGGTAAATTTAGATTATTCCTTGCTGAATCCAGTTCCTTTTACATTTGAGAAATAATTTGAATAAAATTGCTTAATAAAGTTCCATCATGGCTTTTTGTCCAGGAAATTTGTCTGTATTTTGGCAAGAGCACTCCCCTGATCTGTCATGATATATCTGACTTATAGGAAGATCAGGGTAGTACTGGCCATTCTTTGGTTGGAGAAAGTCCTTCCATTGTTTTCTACACAAGTGAACAACCTTTCTAATATAATGACTGTTACCTATGTCCAGGTGTGTTTCCCACCATATTCCATGTTTGCTTATGACCTGTGAGTACAAATACTCATTCCTATCCATAGCTCCTGTTTTATTGCCTCAGGAATTAACCAATCAAGCAAAGCACAGACTTGTTAATGAGTTGTTTGAAGTAAGGTGGTTTTCCTATTCGTAACACTTAATTGATTGAGAGTTTAAAAAAAAAATCTTCCTAAAACACATGCGTGCCCATGTGACCCTTCACATGTACAAGAGGCATTGTGTAGTGCCCTTGGATCGTTGTTCCTAGTGTTCATCCTCCCTTCACAGCATTGGATGTATGGAAGGTAGACCAGATGGCCAAAATATGTGCCTGCCCTAGAGTTCACCTAAAATATTTAAGAATATATACTTCTTAGGGAATTGTTTTCATTGTCAGTAATTTTTAAATTCTAAAACTTAGAGGCAAACCATTATTCACCAGGGGATTAGTTGTAGATCCTCAGGCCCCTACACAGTGTCTGGCACAGAGTATGTACTCAAGTGTTTTTGGAATTAAATTTATGATATAAATCATAATTTATAAAAGAAAGAAGATGTGAAATGTAACCAACACTTAATGTGGCAACCCTTGCTTTTGATTCTTTTACCTGGAATGCCATTCTGTCTTCACACTAATGGAGGGGAGGAGGAAGACATGTAGAGATATGATGTTGTTACTTATTTACAGATGAAGGAACCGCAGATTAGAGAAGGGAGGTGACTTGCCCAGACTCCCACAGTTAGCAAACATTATGTTTGGGTCTAAACTCCAGATGTTTTAGCTCAACATTCAGAGTTTACTAGTGGTTCCTCAGTCTGCTACATGATACTGCTTACCCCCAGGAACTCCACAATGGCCCAGGGAGATGAAAAGCTTTCCAGAAGAATCAATTTTAGGTTTCTTCCTAAATAAACTGTCTTAATTGAAGCAGCATAAGAACGTCCTTTCTGTAAATCTCTATTTTAAACATTTTGCTAATTCACTTTTTTAAACATTTTTTAAAATTAATTTTTATTGGAGCATAGTTAATTTATGATTTTTTTTTTTGTAGATGTGTATAAGAGACAGCATTTACAAAGCACCTTATAGATGATTTCAGTCTCCTACCTGGTTGATGTTGATTGGGAATTAAAACTGCTGTACATTTCTCAAAGTTGACAATTTAAATATGGAAACTAGAGGTTGAAAGGAGGTCTATATTGAATTATAAATGTATATGTTTTAACTAAACAAAGGTAAACCAAAACCTTAACTATTAGATATGAACACAGCTGGTTTGTATTATGTGTATGCATATAAATATATGTGCTAAGTCATTTCAGTCATGTTCTACTCTTTGCGACCCTACGGACTGTAGCCCACCAGGTTCCTCTGTCCATACGGTTCTCCAGGCAAGAATGGAGTGGGTTGCCATGACCACCTCCGGGGAATCTTCCTAACCCAGGGAGAGAACCCATGTCTGTTACATCTCTTGCTTTGGCAGGTGGGTTCTTTACCACTAATACCACCTGGGAAGCCCTTATGTATATGCATACATATACAGACATAAAGATAAAATATTATTCAACTCTCTCAAACCTTTATTACTTCAACTGAATCTCTGATGTTTCTTACTAGAAGCTAAATGAGAAAATACAGTATGGAAATAGGGTAGGACGTGTAGACAGAAGTCCTGGTTCCTGTCTCAAGTCCCCTGCTGTCTTCTGAATTTCAGTTAAAATATGATAGTTTTATATAAATCAAATTATATAGTACAAAAACATACACTTATATATGTATATAGTTTATATACATATATGTAACTTACAAACTATGTTATTATACTCATTTTGCTATGGTTATCATTATGAAATGAAATGACACCTAACATCATTTACAGAGTTTTGATTTAAATGGAAATTTACAGATTTTCTGTTCCTATTTTCAGGTCACAGCAAAGAAAGAAAGCATCCCCCCTATTTCATTTCTGCCTTCAGAGAATAGTAGGAAATTAAAAAAAAAAAAGAAAGCTGTTCTGTACAGTATTTCTGACAGCAGATTTCTCAGAATCCAGAAATACTTCTTTTCTCTGTAATATGTTGCCACAGATACAAAGGAGCACTTAGGACTGATGACTATCTCTGCATGAGCGATAATTCCTGAACACACAGTTCTTGATTAAAATACAAATGCATTTTAACTGCGTATTTCTTTATCTGTGTTTTATTCTTACATGACAAAATATGAAAAGAATCAGGTAAAGCTGGGATTTAGTATATGGCAAAAGTGAAACTGAAGCTAAGAGGATTTTCAGTTGGGAATGGAATATCTTTTGCCATCCATCTGGCTCATAGGTCTGGATTTAGGTGTGGCTGTATTGACTGAACACTTGAAGGTGAGAGTCTTCATGTTGGAGTATCCTGTTTCCCAAACTGCCTTTTCAAACCCAGATGATCTATATTAGAGTCACAAAACTTAAAAATATGTTCTCTTGAGAATTTAAAATTCATGGTGTGTGTCCTTTAAGGACATTACCTAGAGGACCAGCATTGTGTCTGACATTGTAACACACTGAACTTTAATAAGATTTGGCACTTGATACATCTATAATACAGTGGCCTTTCTCAAGGAAGTCAGATTTATCTATATCACATATACATGATGAAGCAGAGATGAAATAAAACAGAGAAATATATGTGGATGAGATTACCAAGATGTTGACTATATCAGTCCCCTCTTCCTAATGGCTCAGTGGGTAAACAGTCCTTCTGCAACGCAGGAGACATGCGAGATCAGGATTTGATTCCTTGGTCGGAAAGATCCCATGGAGGAGGAAATGGCAACTGACTCCTTTATTCTTGCCTGAAAAATTCTGTGGACAGAGGAGCCTGGCAGTTTACAGCCCAAAATCAGACATGACTGAGTGATGGTGCTGGCATGCACCATAAATGAATGGTCACGTAAGAATTTTAGACTTGGATCCAATGCATTCTTTTAAGATGATGTGGGCTATTATGCTCTCATAAAGGGAAAATTAAATCCAGATCTGGTGAGCAGATTGACAAGTTCCCACTGCTGGGAAGTGTCAGAACTGAACTTAGAGGAGGAGTAGATTAGAGGGGATCAGGTGTACCAGACACTGGGTTAAGCATGTCTGTCTGCCCCATGTCATTCAGTTGTCAGAGCCTTGTGAGATTACTCACTATCTCATAGATGAGAAACTGAGGTTTGCAGAAGTGAAGGAGCCTAGCTGAAATCTAGTAATGGTACACTTAAGAGGAATCCGTCTGTTTGACCCTGTGAATCCTAATATTCTCACAGCAACAGGCTGCCTCCCAAATAAACCAGTGCTTGGCTTAATAGCCCTGCTTAAACATGGAACCTGCATTAAGGGCTACTGAAAGCTAATTAGGAGTCCCCAGATGAGACCAGTGTGAAGTTGTCCCCACTGACACAGTGCTTCTGAAACTTCAGGTTAAAAAATAAGTCCTATGGGGACTTCCATCATATTCCAGTGGTTAAGACTCTGCACTTCCAAAGCAGGGGTTGCAGGTTTGTTCCTTGGTCAGGGAACTAAGATCCCACATGCATTGTAGCAAAAAAAAAAAAAAAAAAAACAATTTAAGGAAATAATTTAAAAATAAAAAAATAAATACTCCTTTAAACAGAGACAGCAAAGAAAGGAAAAAGACTTTGGTGTCATTTGGGTTCCTTTGATCTCTGGGGTAACATCCATCTTGGGATCACAAGCCCCCTCCCTCCATGTCTCATGACCTTTTATTAGGTCATTTAGCTCACTGGTTGGAGAAGGAAATGGCAACCCACTCCAGTGTTCTTGCCTGGAGAATCCCAGGGACGGGGGAGCCTGGTGGGCTGCTATCTATGGGGTCGCACAGAGTTGGACACGACTGAGGCGACAGCAGCAGCACGTCACTGGTAGATATGTTCATGTCTCTGCAAACTTGCTCATTCTCACATATGGAGCAATGTGCTACCTGTTGGAAAACACACTAGAGGAAAATAATAAAGATGTGAATTATCTTCCTATTCACTTTTCAATTCTGAAAGATAATTATTTGTTTAAGTATCACATTCTGCCTTGATTAGAGGACATTAATTATCATTCGTTATTAAAAATATGTTTATATTCTCAAATATGTTTGCATTTCACAAGTCTCATCAAGAAACCAGACTCTGCTAACCCTGTCTTTTGGTCTTGCTTGCAATTCTAGTTTACTTCCTTAATAAGCATTCCATGAGTAAATGTAAATAAGAATTCAGAGAAGTACAATGCGTAAAACTTTATCCCACATTTCTACATAAAAGAGCTTTAGAGAATAACAAATGATCGATTAACCTAGTTTATAAAAGATGAGTGATATATAATAAAAGCTTTTAATTTCAAACCTTGGATATATGATAATTTTTAAGACATAGTTTTTTATTTCTTCTTTTATCTTTTCGTATAGGTCTTTTTTATTCATTCACCCATTAAAAAATACTCACTGATTACTACCACAGTTGGTTCTGTGAATAGAAACCGAGCCTGGTAATAGCAAGGAAACTACACGATAGGCTCCTTGGGCTCATGGAGCTTATATTTTAAGTGGCAGAGACAAACAATAGTCAATTAAAATCAACAAGATCATCATAACAATAAATGTACATAAGTCCCCTACATGCCAATGAGTTGGCATTCTGAAAGCACGTTCGTAAATCTAATTTCTTCGTTAGTCTAACAAAGTTAACCTAGGTACCCAACTAGCACAATTGGCTATATAGTACTGTACTGTAAGTTTATAATACATTTCACAAAATAATACATGAAAAACAAACACAGAAAAACTGAAAGCATTTAACCTTGAAAAGTACAGTACAACAGCTGGCATTGGATGGACAGGCAGGAAGAGTTACCGACTGGAGGAGGGAAAGGTGGGGGATGCAAATGCTAAGCTGAAGGACCCCTGGCAAGGGGAGATGGAGGACACCTGCAGCTTCACTGCTGCCTGCAGTGGCGGCACAGGTGTGACTTCCCTGATGGGAGCAGGTGCATGTTCACACCTTTGAAAGGTCACAACTTGAAGGTTGGTATGTAGGGGACTTAGTGAAATGCAAGCAAGATAGAAATGTAAAATGGAAGGGTAGATAATGACTTGAGATGAGCGACTTAGAATGTCAGGATAG
>SJYX01020457.1:0-11561 GCA_006410675.1 Oreotragus oreotragus
CAGGAATCTGGACACAGCTTAGTCGGAGCTTCTGGCTGAGTGTCTCTCAAGGCCTGATTTGGGGAAGACCCACTTCCACACTTGTGGGTGTTGCTGTTGGCAGGACTCGCTGGGTCTGGGCCAGAGACCTCAGTCCTGTGCCCCGTGAGTCTTTCCCTAGGGCAGCACTCAGCACTGCAGCTGCCTGTCCTCAGGCCGGAGGGAGAAGGCGTCCAAGACCCCTGCCACACTCCTTTTGAACCCTAAGCTCGGAGGTGATGCCTGGTCCAGCCCACACTCAGCAGGTGTGAATCGGGGGCGCTCCCTCAAGGCCACCTTCCCCGTGAGCCTTGAAAGGTGCTGAGCAGGTGAAGTGGGGAGAGTGGGAGCTGAGGCTCAGCACGGGCACCCTGCAGAGCGAGCCCTGGAGGCGGGAACCCTTGAGACGGGGTTCTGGGAGGAAGTGGAGTGTCGAAGGGCAAGAGACTACCTTGCCCCGCTGCCTTGGCCTGGGCCTGCTGGGGTGGGGCATCTGAAGGGTCTCCGTTGTACCCAAGCGCTTGTACAGACGGGGGAAAACTTGAGCAAGGGCTCTATGACCAAGCCACCATGGTGACTAGCACGTTCCTTTGGGATTTCAGCATCTGGTTTTGCCCAAACGAAAGTGAATTCAGTGAGGGGATTTATATCCAAGCCTGGATGTCCCTTTGCACATCTCCTAGCTGGTTTCCATGCTTCCTTCCGCCCTCCCCCTGCTCTGCTCCAGTCCCTCCCTCCCCCTCCGCACGCTGCATTTGAGAAATTGCTCCAAAGCATGGGGTAACTATGTCACACCCCTCCTGAAACCCTTCTTGGCTCCCCAGTGCCTGAGGGTACAGATCCCACGTGGCTGCAATTCGGTGCCACCAAGCCCAGTTCCACCCACCCGTGTGCAGGGGAGAGACCTTCTGCTGCCTGATGACACCTCTGAGCCACACACCGGGCGCTCGCATCCTCTGCCCGGTCCTAGAAACTCCTCCCCATCCCTTACCTTCCCACCACAAATGCCCCAACACCAGGTGCAACAAAAAAGTGCCAGGTGTCGGCAACAGAGGTCCCCCAGGAAAACAAGATAAAGCAGAGGTGGCTCTTCTCGTTGCTTGCCCATCAGCCCCATCACATGGCAACATCCTTTGTGGCCAGCCCAAGGCAAGGCCATGGGTACCAGTCCATATTGGCAGGGATCCTTCTGCCCAAAGTGTCAAGTTGGGGACAGTCTATTTGCACAGATCCTACTGTGACTCGCCAGTAGGGTCTTGTCACAGAAACACACTCGCTGTTGTAACCGTGTTTTGCAGCCACTAGTCTGT
Organism: Oreotragus oreotragus; assembly: GCA_006410675.1. Taxonomy (NCBI): domain Eukaryota; kingdom Metazoa; phylum Chordata; class Mammalia; order Artiodactyla; family Bovidae; genus Oreotragus; species Oreotragus oreotragus. The sequence continues at coordinate 1,329 of SJYX01020457.1, forward strand.
CCATGTGTGGTTCCCCACAGTGTTCCAAACCCCTTGAGGGTGGTTGACCACGTGCGCATCCCCAAACCCCAAGCCCCACCTGGCAGAGGGTGTCTGACGTAGGAGGTGCTCAATAACTGTATTGCTGTTATTTTAGTCACTAAGTCGAGACCAACTCTTTGTATGAACTGTAGCCCGCCAGGCTCCTCTGTCCATGGGATTTCCCAGGCAAGAATACTGGAATCAGTTGCCATTTCCTTCTCCAGATCTTGCCAACCTAAGGATCGAACCCATTTCTCCTTCACTGGGAGGCGGATTCTTCACACTGAGCCACCAGGGAAGCCCCCAGTAGCTATGTTAGCACATTTTTATACCTTCAAGAGGAAAGGTGGGCAGAAACAGTCTTGGGGGCAGGATATGCCCTCTGCTCCTGTGTTTCTTTTCTCTGTTCCTGGAGGCTGGACATCAGGAAAGGGATGCTGGCTGCCTCTGATGGTCAAGAAGCCAAGCTTGGCCAACTTAAGTGGAGGGGAACTGCAGGCTGCCTGGGGCTGACAGAGTCATTGGGAGGCTGGAGAACTGGGCTTGCAAAGAAGCAGGAAGTGGGGTCAGTTCTGAGGCTGGGATGCAAACTGGGCAGATACCTCATAGGGGAAAGCAGTCTGGGGTAGTGGCGTGACTTCCTAGGAAGAGGGTCACTGTGGCCATGTCCAGTGTGCCATCATTCTACCCAGGATTCTATCCAGGAAGAGAGAGTCCAGTTGCCTTCTTTGTGTCCTGGGCTATCCCTTCATCCTACCAGACTGAACCTGTAGGAGGACACTGGTACCCTGGGGACGGGGAATCAAGACACTGGGAAGCCAGAAGTCAGCCGCCGTGTTCCACGTGCCCTCTTCCCCCGACTCTCACTGCAGCACCGCGGAGACCTGGGGAATGTCTGTGCCGATGAGGGTGGCCGAGCTATCTTCAGAATTGAGGACAAGCAGCTGAAGGTGAGGTGGAGGAGAAGGCAGGGACCTTTCCTAACAGATCCAACGTCTGAGGCTGTTGTCTCCCCTCAAAGGTGTGGGATGTGATTGGCCGAAGCCTGGTTGTAGATGAGGGAGAAGATGACCTGGGCCGCGGCGGGCATCCCTTGTCCAGGATCACAGGGAACTCGGGAGAGAGGTGAGCGCTCTGCCCACGGTGCACGCGGAGACCTGGAGGGGCCCAGCGGGTGCTCAGCTCAACCCCACCCTCTTCCACAGGTTGGCCTGTGGGATCATCGCACGCTCCGCTGGCCTCTTCCAGAACCCCAAGCAGATCTGCTCCTGTGATGGCCTCACCATCTGGGAGGAACGGGGCCGGCCCATCGCCGGCCAGGGGCGGAAGGAGCCGGCCCAGCCTCCTGCCCACCTCTGAGCGTGGCCCCTGGCTCGGGTCTGTCAGCGTCCTCCCTGCTGAGCACCGTCCACTTCCAGAGGGAGGCCCTGCTCACCCAGTCCTGAGAGAACCAGTGTGCAGGCTATTTTTGATCTCAAAGGGTTGCTTGCTCTTCCCTTGGCAAATTAAAGTTTTATTTTCACATGGAACTTTGCGGTTTGTCTGTGTCCCTCCTCCCTTAAGGGGCTTAAGAAAAAACACAGTCCCTCTGCCTCTGTCCTCCGTCGAGGGCCACCTCTTGGCTTTGGAGGCAAAGAAAACTGGATTCAAATCCACACAGTTCTGGGGCTACCCAGTGGTTAAGATTCCATGCTTCCACTGCAGGGGGCATGGGTTTGATTCCTGGTTGGGGAAGTTTGCATGCCACATGGAACGGCCAAAAAGAAAAGAAGAGAAAATCCACACAGTTCCTGAGGGCCACTTCCTTATCCTCAGGGTAACTGAAAGACCATAGCAGACATATTTCTGTGTGTGGCCTGACCCCCCTCCCTTCACTATGACCAGTTGGAACCAAGTGGACACCTGACCCCTTCAGGGCCTTGCTTTCCTGAAGAAATCAATGCAGATCCAGCTTCAGTTTCTCCCTGAGTGTATGGGAGCTGTGGGGAGGCCTTTTCTCCCTGGGTTTGTCATTGTTCAGTCACCAAGTCGTGTCTGACTCTTTGCGACTCCATGGACTCTAGCATACCAGGTCTCCCCCGTCCTTCACTATCTCCTGGAGTTTGCTAAGATGTATGTCCATTGAGTCGATGATGCTATCTAACCATCTCATCCTCTGCAGCCCTCTTCTCCTTTTGCTGTCAATCTCTCAGCATCAGGCTCTTTCCCAATGAATCGGCTCTTTGTATCAAGTGGCTAAAGTACTAGAGCTCAGTTCACTGATTTCCTAAGATGCTGATGTTCATGCTGGCCATCTGCTTGATCACATCCAATTTACCTTGATTCATGGACCTAACATTCCAGGTCCCTATGCAATATTGCTCTTTACAGCATCAGACTTTACTGTCACCACCAGACACATCCACAACTGAGCATTGTTTCCCTTTTGGCCCAGCCGCTTCATTCTTTCTCCCTGCCTTAGGGACTGAATATCAGAAAAAGCTGATTGATCTGCTGGGGAAGAGGAATAAGGCAGATTCGCAGGAAGAACCTAAGAGTCGCAGGAAAAGGCCAGGTGCTCCAGAGTCCCTAGTCTGGTCCTTCCCTGAGGCCAGCTACCTCCTGACCTAGAAGTCAAGAGACAGTTCTGTATCCCTTCCAATGCATCACCACCCACTTTTTTTTTTTTTTAAATCTGGCTTGAGTTGATTTCTTTATTCACAAGTAAAAGACTTAATTAGTGGAATAAATAAAGTGCTTGGCATAGGGCATAGCACATGGTAGATTAAGGGAGCAGTGATCAGGCTCCATGGGGTGCCTGGAGGCAGATTGAGCCAAGCTCTTGTCTCACATAGATGGCCAATATCCAAGGACCGGTGTATGAGGCCGGGAACTCTGGGGCTCCCCACTCATCTGTTCTGCCCCCCTGTCCCCCTAGACTGTGTTTCTCTTGCTCATCCATGACAAAGCTGCTTTCATGCCCAGGTAGCTAGGCTGGCAGGGTGCAAACTTTACCCCTTACACGGACTGCTTGGAGCTAGGTGGGTGGTTTCACAGTCTGTTGGCCTTGGCTTAGATGTGCCTGGCTCTGCTCCCATTCCCCAGGCCCTGCCTGTTTTCCCATCAAGGCTGCTGGCTCTGCCTCTAGCCCTGTTCTTTCTCACCAAATCTATATTGGTTGCTTTCCAGCTTTCCTTGGTTCCTGGGGAACCAAGTCCTTTTAAGCCTAGGGCCCAGGCTGTGTTTCTCCACCTCAGAATCATTGCAGAATCTCCTCCTGGACTCTGCCCATAGCCTACCTCCTCTGACCTTCATCTGGAATTCTAGCTAGTTTAACCCATTTATGGCTAAGCTGCTCACCATCCCCTGCCACTCTCTTTCTACTCCTAAGGGATCAATATTCCCATTAGCTTTTCTCTCTTTGAAATTCTCAGCTGTGTGGTTTTCATTTGAAGTTTGTTTTTAAATCACAGAATACTGTTCAAATACCTTGAAACCCCATCTGTAAAGCAGAAATGGAACTACAACCAAAGATGCTTAGCTGTGACTAAGCTCCCCCAAAGCCGTGGAGCTCTAGGGAGCACAGCTGGAAAGTGAAAGTGTTAGTCGATGAGTCACGTCTGACTCTTTGCAACCCCATGGACTGGCCCTCCAGGCTCCTCTGTCCATGGGATTCTCCAGGCAAGAATACTGGAGTGTGTTGCCATTTCCTTCTCCAGGGGATCTTCCCAAACAGGGATTGAACCCAGGTCTCCTAGATTGCAGGCAGTTTCTTTACTGTCTGAGCCACCAGGGAGGCTTCCAACTTCCTGGTCCAGTTAGAAAATCTTTGCCAAATTCAGGCATTTTTGTCTTATCTCCCAACTTCTGCTGTGTCCAGAAACCATCTGTTCTATCATTAACCAAATACTGTTCTTTAACTCACTTAAACTTACTTAAAAAGGAAAATTTACACCAGGTGAGTGATTCTAATTTTAAAAAGACTGTGGGGTTCAAGTCAAGTGGGGTTAAAGTTTGACCTCTTACCTTCTGAGATGGCCTACACTCTGTGTGGGAGGTGTGTTTCTATCTAAATAAATCCATATCTTACCTCACAAAAAAGAAAAGAAAACTTAGTCATATTAGCTAATACCTATATAATGATGATTAAGTGCCAGGTTCTATTCTGAACATTTTACATGCAGTAATTCAATGAATCCTCATGACAAAGCTACAAGGTAGATTCTGTTATGTATTTATTTTTCTTAGCCACACCTTGCAGCTTATGGGATCTTCGCAATGAAAGGGTCGAGTCCTAACTAGTGGACCACCAGGGAATTCCCAGTAGGTTATGTTATTATCCTAAATTACAAATGAGACAAGAGAAACACAAAGTGATTATGCAACTTGCCCAAGATCACACCGCCAGTAACACGGCCAGATCTAGACTCAGACCCAGGTACTCTGGCGCTAAGGCTGTACTGGTTCTCATTATAAAGTATGAAAAGCAAGAGTCACTTGTTATAAGTTTGCAGGGAATTCTTGGAGGTCCAGTGGTTAGGTCTCCCTGCCAATGCAGGAGAAGCAGTTTCAATCCCTGGGTCAGGAAGATCCCCTAGAGAAGGGAATAGCAACCCACTCCAGTATTCTTGCCTGGAGAATCCCATGAACAGAGGAGCCTGGAGGGTTACAGTCCATGGGGTCGAAAAGAGTCAAACAGGACTGAGCAATTGAGCATGTATGCATCTGCACGTATAACGGGTTCACTTTGCTGCACAGCAGAAACTATTAATAATACAACATTATAAAGCAACTGAACTTCAATAAAAAAATTTTTTTTAATGCCTTGTATGTGCTTTTGAAGCACTTGCAAGTTATAAAAACTGGTTAGCTCAGGATATTCCCTGGTGGTACAGTGATTAGGACTTGGCACTTTAACTGTCATGGCCCAGGTTCAATCCCTGGTTCAGGAACTAAGATCTTGCATGCCACAGGGCACACCAACCCCCCTAAAAGAAAAAAAGAAAAAAAAAACAAAAACTGGAATGATGTGTTGTAATAGAAGTCAGAACCATCCTCTAGCCCCCCAAATCTTCACCTTTAGTTTGTTTATTTATTGTAAAGAAATTTTCTAGCTACTGGAATTGCTATTGCTTTTAGTTTTTTATTTATTTATGTGGTTGCTGCACTGGATTTTAGTTGTGGTACTTGGGATCTTTAGCTGTGACATGTGGGATCTAGTCCCCTGATCAGGGATCAAACCCCAGCCCTTTGCCTTGTGAGCATAGTGTCTCAGCCACTGAACCATCAGGGAAGTCCTTTCCCCTCTAATTTAAATACATATATGTCACCTATTTCCGAAAAGGACTTGAGGTGTCTTAGCCAGAGAGAAACAGCAGATTATATCTAAAAATTCAGATGAGGGAAGCACCAATACAGAGAGAGGGTGCACCTTTAAGGCAAAGAGAAAAGTGCTCTGGGTTCCCTGGGTCTAACTGCTTAATAATACCACTAACAATTTCAGCAGGATAGAATCCTGTTACTGTTATTATGCATTTTAGTGGTTTTAGTGGACATAAAGAGACTGTGATTATGCTTTTATTTTTGTCGAGTTACTGTGATTGGCTCATAATGGCCCTCTAGATTATCAGGTCTTAATCTCTGGATGCTATATTACGTTATTGGAGAAAAGGATCTTGGCAGATATGATTGAATTACAGATTTTGAGATGAGGTTATCCTGGATGACCTGGATAGGCCCTAAATGCAAGCACCTGTATTCTTACAAGAAGGCCTAGTAAGTTTTTTGTTTTTTTTTTTTCCCCCACTGCAGAGCATGTAGGATCTTAGTTACCTGAGCAGAGATCAAATTCTCACCCCCTGCACTGGAAGCATGGAGTCTTAACCATAGACCACTAGGGAAGTCCTGAGAGAAATTTAATGATATTGACTCTGGAGACTAAAGGGATTCCTAAGGATGCCAGCAGCCACCAGAAGCTACGACAGCTGGAAGAGGCAAGCAATGGTTTCTTAGTCTTAAAGGAACAAGGCCCTGCTGACACGTTGATTTCAGCCCAGTGGACTTTTAGCTTGCAGAACTGTGAAAGAATAACTTTTTTAACATATAATTTATTTATTGGCTGCACTGGGTCTTCCTTGCCGACTAAAGTCAAGTTTCAAAAGTTTTTCTATTTTTAAAATTTCATTTATTTTAAAATTTTGGCTGCACTGGGTCTTCCTTGCCTAGCCATGTGAAGGCTTTCTTTAGTTGTAGCCTTGGGGCTTAATAGTTTTGGCTTGAGCATGCCGGTTCTTAGCTCCCTAACCAGGGATTGAACCTGCACTCCCTGCATCGGAAGGTGAAGTCTTAATCACTGGACAACCAGGGAAGTGCCACCATGATACCTTTTATTTATTTATTTTTAAATTTATTTATTTTAATTGGAGGCTAATTACTTTACAATATTGTGGTGGTTTTTGCCATACATTCACATGAATCAGCCATGGGTGTACATGTGTTCTCCATCCTGAACCTGCCTCCCACCTCCCTCCCCACCCCGTCCCTCAGGGTCATCCCAGTCAGTGCACCAACCCTGAGCACCCTGTCTCATGCACATGATACCTTTTAAATGGCTATGTGCCCTGGGTGTCTAGAGGCCTGCTGATACCCTGCTCTGAGAATACTGCCAGCAGTTTGGATTTGTGGAGATATCAGAGTGGTATCAAAGTGATGCCCCTCTTTTCCTCCTTATAATGTACTTTTTTAAATTATAAAAGAATTAGATGCTCATTGCTGAAAGTCTAATGATATGGAAAAGTAAAAAAAAATTAAGCCTCATCTCATTCCCTTGAGGTAATTCATATCATTTTTCTCTGCTGAAAAACATGTGTATCATACCTTTTTTTAAACCTATATCTTAGAAATAGGTAATGTTATATAATCACATTTTTTCCCTCTTAAATTATGGCCCTCCTTCCACATCATCCTCCTCAATAAATTCTGACCTATTTTTATTTTTTAGAGTCTTAACCACTGGACTGACAGGGAAGTCCCTTGACCTATTTATTTAAATAGTTTATTTGCCTGCATCAGGTCTTAGTTGTGGCACGCAGGACTTTGTTGCATCATGTGGGATCTTTCATGCAACATATGGACTCTCTAATTGTGGTGAGCAGGTTCAGTAGTTGCAACTCACAGGGTTAGTTGCTCTGAGGCATGTGGATCTTAGTTCCCACCAAAGGGTGCACGCAATCCCCTGCATTGCATGGAGACTTCTTTTCTTAACTACTGGACCAGCAGGGAAGTACCCCCTGACATACTTTCAATAGCAACATGATATTCTATACAATAGTCCCTTATTTATGGACATTCAGGTTGCTTCCACTACTTTCTACTACAAACAATGCTACAATAAATAAATTTATTATCAATATCCTTATTGATGGGTTTTCTATAGGCTAGATTTCCAAAGCAGGATTACCATGTTAAAGGCTCATTACATTTAAAATTTTGATATTGCCAGAATACTTACCAGGAAGGATATAGAGATCACACTACATATGTAACTCATACATACAATCTATAAGTGTAATTTCCTCACACCCATAAGACCAACAGATATAAATCTTTTTTTTTTTAATATGAGGCATGAAAACGTTCTCATTTTCTCAAAAAAAATTGCATTTTCCTGACTAGCAATGAAGTTTATTGTTTATTTATTATTTGTACTTCTTTTCCTATAAAATTACCAGTTAGCATCCTTGGCTTATTTATCTCGTCTTTTTCCCCCTATCAATTTGTAGGAGTTCTTTGTACAGTACAGATATTTGCTCAGTCATGTCTAACTCTTTGTGACCCCATGGACTATACAGTTCACGGAACTCTCCAGGCCAGAATACTGGAGTGGAGTCCCTTCTCCAGTGGACCTTCCCAACTGACAGATTGAATCCAGGTCTCTCTGCATGGCAGGCAGATTCTTTACCAACTGAACTATCAGGGAAGCCTCACAGATTTTAACTCTATAGATTCACAAATTTGTATCAATATCTTCTCCAAATTTGTATCAATATCTTCTCCCTGAACTCCAGACATATCTAATTGTCCATTAGTACCTCCATTTCATGACTTACAGGCATCTCATACTTATCATGTCCAGGAAACTCCTTGGTAGTCCAGGGGGTTAGGACTCTGTGCCCACTGCTGTGGGCCTGGGTTCCATCTATCCGTGATTAGGGAGCTAAGATCCTGCAGGTGGCAATGAACGACCAATAACAAACAAGTAAACAAAAACAGGCCCCCCAATTTTTATGTTCGAAAATAAATTTCTGGCCATCTATGATGTTCCCCATGTCAAAAAATGGCAACTTTTGTGTTTCCCTTTTTCTGGTGTCATCTTTGACTTCTTTCTCTCACAATTCACATCCTATCACATATTGTGTTGTCTAAGAATTCTTGTATCTTATTCTTAATACTAAAAAGGAACTAGAACAAAAAAATGGTCTCAAAAAGATTCCTCTTCCTATCCCTGAAGAGTGAGCTGGATTGATTGATTATGGAAGTACCTATAGATATGTGCTTTTTTAAGTACTGCTGAATCTCTCAAATCAGAAGTCTAGGTGTTGTATTTTGGTTTCTTGGCTGGCATATAAGTAAAATCTCAGTCTAATAAATTTTAATTACTGAATTTTTACTAAATGATACATGATATTGATTGGAATCACTGGATCTTGGAAGTTAAATGGCTTTCCCTTACAGTGACATTTATGGTATTTGTATAAATAATGACGATGAATAGTGAACCCAGTGATTCCTGAGCAAACAATACACGCATGACTGTCACGCCATGGACACTGAGGCAGGCAGGGCAGTTTTCCTGGAAGTTTGGATTTAAGGAAGCTGATCAAACTACACTTCTGAGTGAGATAACCGAGGATTAGAAGGTTGCTCCGGGTTACAAATATGGATGTGGGCAAATATCCTTTTGGGGCTTTTAAACTCTTATGGACACTGCTCTATCTCACTGCTGCTGCTGCTGCTGCTGCTAAGTCACTTCAGTCATGTCCAACTCTGTGCGACCCCAGAGACGGCAGCCCAAAAGGCTCCCCCGTCCCTGGGATTCTCCAGGCAAGAACACTGGAGTGGGTTGCCATTTCCTTCTCCAATGCATGAAAGTGAAAAGTGAAAGTGAAGTCACTCAGTCGTGTCCAACCCTCAGCGACCCCATGGACTGCAGCCTTCCAGGCTCCTCATCTATAGGACTTTCCAGGCAAGAGTACTGGAGTGGGTGCCACAGCTATCTCACTGAGCTAGATCATTCACAGATTGAACCAAAATACATTTACTCTGTTGATATCCTCATAACAAGAATGTGATTAACAATAAAATTTTTTCAAACATCACCACTACCCTGCCCTCCCCTGTCCCCTTCTATCCTGACTTTACTTTGGATTACTACAAANGCTATCTCACTGAGCTAGATCATTCACAGATTGAACCAAAATACATTTACTCTGTTGATATCCTCATAACAAGAATGTGATTAACAATAAAATTTTTTCAAACATCACCACTACCCTGCCCTCCCCTGTCCCCTTCTATCCTGACTTTACTTTGGATTACTACAAAATTAAAATAACTCACCTCTGAGGGGTAATAATTCAGTGGCTCAAATTTAGCATCGATTTTATAAAAAGCCAACTCCTGTTCCAGTTCATACTGTTTTTGACATGCTCGCGTTAGTTCCATGGTCTTCTGTCTTAGCTGTTGGCCAATTTGATAAGAAACAACACACAGATTCAATAAGTTAGTATAAAGGTAGACTGGTGTGCCAAGTTATAATCATACCTGATTATTAGATTTCAAAAAATCCCACAGCAGATAGAACATTAAGAGCATTTTATCTTAATTCTAAAGTATTATAAAAAATGAAATACAAAATTATCATTTCATAAGAGATCACATAAGAGACCTTTGAAGTTTATTATGTTATTTTAGGATATAATGAAAAGTTTTTTAAAAAATCATTTAAATTTGTCTTATCCAAATGTGAAAATAATTCTTATCAATTATTTTTAAGTAACTAGTCTACCAAGTATCTGCTTCCTGACTTTTCCAATAATTGGTATTAATTTACTTATTTACGATAGCTTCATGGATAGGCATATTAGACATTAATTACAAAGAAATTAGAAGGAGTGAGAAGGATGAAAACAGGAAATTGGTTTTAACTGGTGTACTGCCCTTGCTGTCTTATTT
>SJYX01020461.1:26726-55542 GCA_006410675.1 Oreotragus oreotragus
CCTTCAGAATGGACTGGTTGGATCTCCTTGCAGTCCAAAGGACTCTCAAGAGTCTTCTCCAACACCACAGTTCAAAAGCATCGATTCTTTGGTGCTCAGCTTTCTTCACAGTCCAACTTTCACATCCATACATGACCACAGGAAAAACCATAGCCTTGACTAGGCGGACCTTAGTTGGCAAAGTAATGTCTCTGCTTTTGAATATACTATCCAGGTTGGTCATAACTTTTCTTCCAAGGAGTAAGCGTCTTTTCATTTCATGGCTGCAGTCACCATCTGCAGTGATTTTGGAGCCCCAAAAAATAAAGTCTAACACTGTTTCCACTGTTTCCCCATCTATTTCCCATGAAGTGATGGGACCGGATGCCATGATCTTGTGCCTAATGTTAGACATTCAGATATGAGAGAGGGAGAAAAGTTTTGACGTGCTGTGTTACATGTGACACACGTACGTGTTCCTCGGTGCATGTTTGCATGTATGTGCATATACAGATACTTCAAGCTAGCAATCTGCAAAGATCTTCATTTCCTCCCTCCTATTAAATGTTTACTCACAGAGCAGATGTTTCTTAAAGCTAGATACCAGGAAGGAAGGAAGGCACTGCTCTGTGTTAGCACTGGAGAGAATGATGCTGCAGGAAACCCCTGATGCTGTGAATGCACTGGCAGTGTTGGTTTAGTCACTAAGTCATGTCCAACTCTTGCGACTGCCAGGATCCTCTGTCCATGGGATTCTCCAGGTAAGAATCCTGGAGTGGGTTGCCATTTCCTTCTCCAGGGGATCTTCCTGACCCAGGAATTGAACTCAGGTCTTCTGCTTTGCAGGCAGATTCCTTACTGACTGAGCTACAAGGGAGGCCCTTATGAATGGAGTAGTGTTTCGTATTGTGATTGACATGCTCAGGACTGGGTCTGACACACAGTAGGCACTCAAAACACATCCATTGGCTAATTTAATGGGCACCATATTGGCATATACCAATTATAATACAGGACTCTTAACATGTTTGTTTTCTTCTGAAAACACAGCCAGCATAATTTTGAGTCTGAACAGATGGATGAGATAGAGCAAGTAACACCATGACTATTTTGGGCAGCATTCGTTGGCCATTTTAAATGCGAATTAGTCACTTTGTTCCCTTAACCCTCCGTTTCAACTTGAGAATAATAAAGTGAACTGAGTTCACTCTTGGAGACTCACTCTGCATGCAAATGTATTTTCTCAAGGTGCCACCAGTAGGGAGCAGATGACTTTAAACACCTTTGGGTGGGGTGGTGAGACTGGCACGGGCTTCACTGTTCCCTCAGCATTTCAGGTCCATTCCTACTCAAAATGTACAGATTTCTGTAGGCATTTGGGTTTAGACTCTTTGATGGAATTTTCCAGTTGGTCCATACTTCATTCATTCATTCATTCAAGTTGTCTCCTGCCTGTCAAGTCTGTGCTGGGCACCATCCGGGGTGTGGAGAAGATATTGCCTTGAGTGGAAATGCTATGAAGACATACCCTTGCCCCCACAGACTGAAGTCTAGGGCAGGGATGCAGAGATGGAACCAAGAAATGCACACCATCATTTAGGGTTATCAACTGCCCCCAAGTCCAGTCTTCTCATATCAAAGGCTATTGAATTGGATGCACTAGGGATATCTGTCACCCAAGACATTGTGTCTGGAGAGGAAGTCGCTACTACTCAGGGGAGCCTGTGCAGTGTCTGAGGAGCCACCGTTCCCTCTGGGCGGTAGCCTCAGATGACTCTTGGGTCCAGTGAATTAACAGAAAGATCCTACATGGAAATTACCAACAGTACAAGAGGCATCAGCCCAGAGTCCATGCAAGACCATCAGTAAGTCAGAGATCACCGATTCAGAATATGAGTGCTGGACTTCCCTGGCGGCTCAGTAGTTAAGAACCTGCCTTCCGGTTCAGGAGATATGCGTTCGATCCCTGGTCTGGGACGATTCCCCACACGGTGGGGCAACCAAGCCCACGTACTGTAACTACTGAAGCCCAAGCACCTAGAACCCACGCTCTGCAACAAGAGAAGCAACCGCAGTGAGAAGCCTGAGCATTGCAACCAGAGAGCAGCCCTCACTCCCTGACATTAGAGAGAAGTCCACAGGCAGCAACAAAGACTCAGCGCAGCCAAAAATAAATTAACAAATACTTTTTAACAGGATAGGATGACTTAACTTTGAGAACTCACAAAATGTACCCTTACATTACTCATGACTGTGATTTCATCATCTGTTACAATGTTAACCCTGAAATGACCACATCCTAAGGGGAGTAAATATGTCCAATTCCTACAGTTATCAGGAAAAGCAGGTGCAAGCTCGTCAACTGATGAAGGAGAAAAGGAGGCGTGGAGATGAAGAAACTCATCCAAGACAAGCCAGAAAGAAGGGAGGTCATCACTGAGCTTGGATTCACACCAAGGTCAGACATCTCAAAGATTCTCCCACATCCGAGTCAAGACTTGGGGACGTTTCCCGAGTCACTGCCAGAGAGAATGTGTCTTTAATGACTCATTTGAAGGCATCAGGAGACTCGGCATTCAGAACCCTTTAGAGAAGAGAGAACAACAGTGGTGAGGGTTAGACATGGACGTCAGAGCACTGATGTCAGGCTGAGACTCCAGTTCTCATGAATTATTTGGAGCATTGCTTCAGAACCTACTTCAGCATTTCCCCAGGAAGGAAGGCCATACATTACCGTTTATTATGGGTGGCAAGGGGGTGTGTAATTAATATTTTGATTCAACACATTCACCTGCCTTGAGCAGTAATAATGGTTTGGAATAAATAATGCTTTGCCAACTACAAGTTATCCCAGTTTCAGACAAGAAGCCTCCATGTACCTAATTCCATGACTAATGATTTACTGTTGCCTTCCTCCTTGGGTTACATTTACACCCACGTAAACAAGGAGCTTCTCAGTAGAATCTGCTGTCTCCAAGAGAACCAGAGTTTTCACAAAGAGGAGAGAGGAGGTGTGGAAGCTACCCAGAATCAGAGCCTCCTTGGATGTTGCTGAGAGACCCTTTCCTCATTCCTTGGCCAATGTTTGGTCGCTAAGTCGTGTCCTACTTTTGTGCCCCCGTGGACTGCAGCACACCAGGCTTCCTTGTCTTGCACTGTCTCCTGGAGTCTGCTCAAACTATGTCCATTGAGTCGGTGATACCATCCAACCATCTCACCCTCTGTCACCCCCTCTTCTTCCTGCCCTCTATCTCTGCCAGCATCAGGGTCTTTTCCAATGAGTTGGCTCTTTGCATTGGATGGCTAAATATGGAGGTTCAGCTTCAACATCAGTCCTTCCAATGAATATTCAGGGTTGACTTCCTTTAGGAAATTCAGCTCCTATGCCCTCCGATTTCACACTTTCAGAAGTGGTCAAACTTTCCACTCCTTGGTTCTTTCCATGTTTCTAATAAAATGCCTTTGTCATGGTGGCTTATGCAGAACTTCTTACTTAGGGAGTTATATTTAGTATTTGGAATTCCAAATTTGTAACATAACAGGCACTGCCCCTCCCATCTCAGTACTACTGTGACAGACCCCTTAATATTTTTGACCATTATTTTTAATGTTCCTTTCTCTTCATTCTCTATAGTAATTACTGAAGAAAAAAAAAACTACAAGGGTAAAAATCTGAATTTCTGAAGTTTCTATCTATGCCTTTCTCATTGTGATCCCACTGATTTTGAATGCTTCTTTTAAACTGTTGGTTCAGCAAAATTCCCCATGCCCTATGTGTCAGGTAAGGGAATGACAAGCATGCTTGCCACTTAAAAGTGTGTTCATGTACACCCATGATGGATTCATGTCAATGTATGCCAAAACCAATACAGTACTGTAAAGTAAAANGATCCCACTGATTTTGAATGCTTCTTTTAAACTGTTGGTTCAGCAAAATTCCCCATGCCCTATGTGTCAGGTAAGGGAATGACAAGCATGCTTGCCACTTAAAAGTGTGTTCATGTACACCCATGATGGATTCATGTCAATGTATGCCAAAACCAATACAGTACTGTAAAGTAAAATAAAGTAAAAACAAAAAATAAAAAAAAGAAAGTGTATTTGTTTTCACCCCATTTCCCAAACTGCAGTTAATCAGACTTTTTTTTTTTATTTTTATTTTTTGCCATCTCACATTTTTATTAGTATTTTTATTTCATACACATATATAAATACAAATAAATGAACATATTATTTCAAGATAAAAGAGAAGACATCATAGAAGAAATCACCTTGAAACTTCAGGATATAGAGAGATGATTCTAGATTTTAGAATTAGGATAGGATTCACTTTTTTTCTTTTAACTTTACAGTACTCTAAGAAGAACCTAGAGGGATGGAATGGGGAGGGAGGTTCAAAAGGGAGGGGACATATGTATACCTATGGCTGTTTCATGTTGAGGTTTAACAGAAAACAACAAAATTCTGTAAAGCAATTATCCTTCAATAAAAGTAAATAAATAAATAAGAAGAACCACGTTTTCTTCATGCGAGGATGTGAACAGGGTCCCAATAACTCTAAGACAACCCAGCAGGAATGTCACTTGACCAAAGACCAGTGACTGATGAGGGTGGGGGGCAGGAAATAATCTCTGTTTCTGCCAGAGCCTCCAAGGTCTGGGGCATTCTGCTTCATGATTGACTAGCTGCTCAGTTTATAAGGTGGCCTGAAAGACACCAAGGTGCTTCCCCCGCTTTTGGAATCACGCCTGACTTGTCCTGACTCAAGGAAAACACTCACACCATATTAAAAGCTATAAAGCATTGCTGTGGTGGTTTCTTTCTCGGGCATACAGGTGGAAATGGCATTCAAGGAATACAAACATGTGCTGTAAGTCTGTACTTCCTCAAGCTAGCATCTCCAGCACTAGTTCCAAATGTGATGATTCACTTAGGCAGGAGAGTGTAAGTTAGGGCCTCATAAGTAGGGGGATTCTTCCAAATTTTGGCAGCTCACCAGCAAGCATGGTTGGGTTTGCTTTAGGTACAGGTGTGAACTGGGTGAAAATTGATTTCTGAAAGAACCCCGGAGCTGCCCTGACGGTGTAGGCAAAAATCGAACTAGTTAATTTCAGTGCCATTAGTGAAGCCAAAGAATGAACTGGGACAAAACTGAAAAGAGGAATTATATTTCTCTAGCTGCTAAGTAGATAATATGAATAATGGGGTGAAATGATTACCATCCTCCATTTGAGCACCCATGGCCTAGATGGCATGTGAATCTAATTAATAGCCAATGCTCTTCAGAGAATGACATTCAAAACAAGCACAGGAAAAGCTCTCTGCCTCCAGCTCTTCCAGCACCATCCACACCCCCACGAGGACCAACACAAAGAACTGATGTTCTGCATTGTAGTCATGTCCTTGGAAAGCCTCCCCTCTCTCTTTCCCTCCAAATAAGAACAGCTTCAGGAACAAAGCTGGTCTCATGTCAGACCAGCCGGAAGTTAGGCAATCAATTTAAAATGCCACCGCAGGTAATTTGGCCATATCTGCCACTCACTGTCAAACTACAGAGGCCTTACCAGAGATATGCAACTTCTCACTGGAGGACAATAGAGAAAGAAAAAGAATGTGTGTGTCCCTTGTAGACCCTTCCACAATAGGTCAGCCTAAATCACTGTTATCCTTTGACTACTGGCACGTAGACACATGTGGATGAACCAGCACAAAATCTACAAAGGTAGACACCACACCCTTCCTGCTATAAAAACCCCCCAACTTTTGGAGGGAGTATTCATTTTTTATTTGATGCTGGGTGATTCCTATATATACTATCTGAAGTTTGGCCAGTCCAACCAAACCAAGAAAAGAAATGCTGATGTTTCCATTTCAACCACAGAGTTTGCTTGAGAAGAAATGGGATAAACCCGAATACACATAAAATTGAACCTATTCTCTGCAGTATGAAACAAGTAAAAGTGAGGATTTTAATATCTGCTAGATGCAGAATCAAATCCTTGCTTAGTCACTTTGCAACACTATGAACAGTCCATGGGATTCTCCAGGCCAGAATCCTGGAGTGGGTGGCCTTTCCCTTCTCCAGGGGATCTTCCCAATCCAAGGATCAAATCCAGTTCTCCCACATTGCAGGCAGGTTCTTTGCCAGCTGAGCCACACCGGACACCTGTGACAACGTAGACAACATCTCACTCTCTGTTTTGAAAAGTTAATTTGTTTATTGCTTTTGGCTGTGCTGGGTCTTCGTTGCTGTACCCATGGGCTTTTCTTCAGTTGCAGAGATCAGAGGCTACTCTTCCTTGCAGTGAGGGCTTCTCACTGCACTGGCTTCTCTTGTTGTGCAGCCCAGGGCACTAGAGCTTCAGTAGTTACAGCACGTGGGCTCAGGTGTTGTGGCTCCCGGGCTCAAGAGCACAGGTTCAATAGATGTCGTGCACGGGCTTAGTCACGGCATGGGGGATGTTCCTGGATCAGGGAGCGAACCTATGTGTCCTGCACTGGCAGGCGAATTCTTCATCACTGAGCCACCAGGGAAGTCCTCAGGTTTATTTATTTATTGGCCACACCACGTGGCATGTAGGATAGTTCCTTGACCAGGGACTGAACCCACACCTGCCACCATGGCAGCACAGTCTCAATCACTGGACCATCAGGAAAGCCCTTAATCTCTTGACATGTGGATTGCCCTACCTATGAGCTAAGGGTAGTGGTACCTACATAAGCTGTAGATTGTAAGGATAGATTAAATNATTGATTGCTGAAGAAGGCTTTCTTATCTCTTCTTGCTATTCTTTGGAACTCTGCATTCAGATGCTTATATCTTTCCTTTTCTCCTTTGCTTTTCGCCTCTCTTCTTTTCAGTGCTATTTGTAAGGCTTCTCCAGAGAGCCATTTTGCTTTTTTGCATTTCTTTTCCATGGGGACGGTCTTGATCCCTGTCTCCTATACAATATCACGAACCTCATTCCATAGTTCATCAGGACTCTATCTATCAGATCTAGGCCCTTAAATCTATTTCTCACTTCCACTGTATAATCATAAGGGATTTGATTTAGGACATACCTGAATGGTCTAGCGGTTTTCCCTACTTTCTTCAATTTAAGTCTGAATTTGGAAATAAGGAGTTCATGATCTGAGCCACAGTCAGCTCCTGGTCTTGTTTTTGTTGACTGTATAGAACTTCTCCATCTTTGGCTGCAAAGAATATTTATAAAGACTAAAACCATAAAATACACTAAAGTACTTATTAATTAGAGAATGGTTAATAAATGATGATATATTCATATGGCTATTAAATTTTATATACAAATAGTTTTATTAATGTGTGAAATGTGTTAAATGTTAAATGACAGAATAAAGACATAACTCTACAAGACTCTACCTAGCAGATCACAACTATATAAAATGCAAAACATATAAGAAAATATCTAAAATGTTACAATACAAAGAGTAGCTATAGTTGGATGGTAAAACAAATTTCTTCTCTTTTTTGTATTTTCTTGTTTTCTATAGCAAATATGGATTTTATATTTAGGAAGTAATCAATATTTTACTTAAAAGAAAGACAAAAAAATTATATGTACCAGCATTTATGTTTGAAGGGAGGTCTGACAATTAGGACAGTAGAATCACAAGAGAAATTATGTGGGGTGATAAATGTTTAAAGGCAGAAGCTTAAATAAATTGTGTTTCAACCAAATGAATGGAGTTTTCATTTGTTTTGAAAATAAAAAGACTGTATTAGCAAGCATCTGGGGACTTGGAACGGCTCCACTACATGACACCGAGGCAGGTACCTTCCTTAATTTTCTCTAAAAGTGGTTCAGGGCATATTGGCTCCTTGTTTAAGAAACTGAAGTGTATTCACTGTGAAACAGCCTATAGTCAAGGTTTTAATAGAGACAGAAAAGAATACTTTTGTTCATTAACTCCACAGGGCTCATATCTGGCCTGCAACTTCAAAAAAACCAAGAAATAAATGAGACTGTGAAATAAAACTGCATGAACACTGGAAAAGTATCTGTCGATTATGTGGTACAAAATAAAGCAGCATTTCTTTTAACTGTACCTGTTTCTAAGTAAAGTTAGAACTGATGGTTCTCAGGGTGTGAGAGACTAGATAGTAATGCCAGAAAACGCCTTCCATCTGGTTTCTTGTCTCTACTATTCTCGCTGTTTTAATTTTTAAAATCCTCTATTAATCTGTTTACTTATTATAACTGGCAATTATATCTCGGATTTAATTTTTAACACCTCACTTATGCCGCTGTGAACATGCCGCCTCCCACTTTCCCTCTGCGCTTCCTGGTCAGGCTAGCATGGCACAGGGCCAGGGACAGGCCTCGTGTGTCCCTCAGGACCACCAAAAGAATGGAGAGGCAAGCAGTGATCAAAACACAAACAAACTAATCTGGCGAAGGAGCAGAATTCACAGGTATGAAATCCTAACTAAGAATGTTTACTAGACTTACAAATTCATTCACATTAGTGATTTCTAATCGTCTGCCTCGTTGAGCTCGCTGTTGGGACCCTGTCCAAAGAACTGGATAGGGTCCCTGTTCTGGAGGAGCTTACACCACTGTTGCAGAAATGAACACACAGACCACTGTGATGAGGTTAAGAATGGGGAGGACCGTAAGAGGGAAAGCTGCTAACAGAGCAGAAAGGAAAGGAATGAGAGGTCATATCTGAAGGGTGATCAGGACAGAGAATTTCAGGCTGGGGCTGCAGGATTTTTTTTTTTTTTTTTTTTTTTTGGGTAAAAAAGTCACAGGCTTATGAAAATGCACTCAGAAACAGTGGAGTCCAGTGTGGCTGCAGCCTGAAGTGTGCGATGAGGAAAGCAAGTTGTAAGCAGATTACTGAGAGCTTGGATGCCATACTAGGGCCTGAATGTTATCCTAGACCACAGGGAGCCACTGGAGCATTAAAGCAGTGCAGTGTGGTATGAATGGGTCTGGGCTTTAGTAAAAGCTTGTGACAGTATGAATGATGGATTTAAAGGGTGACAAGCTATAAACAAGGAGGCTAGTCAGATGCAATAATCCCCATGAGAAAAGAAAAGGAAATAAAGGCAGTGACAGCAGACGTATAAAAAGGGAATGCAATCAAAAGATAGTCCAGAGTCAGAACCCACACGTCACCAGCAGTAAAATATACATGACCCGATTTCTCGGCATCCATCACTGTATTAAGGGCACCACACACTTTTGTCTCTTTAAATCTTCATAACAGTCCCGCGAGGCATGTTCTGTTCCTCAAACGTGCTTTTCAAATTCAGGAAATGAGGATTAGAGAAGTGAAGTAGCTTGCTCAAGATCACAGAGCTGTGAAACTGAAGAGCTGGGACTGAACCCATGCCTATGATAAATACCCTCCAGCCTGCCTAGATGAGCAAGACAAATGAGGAAAATGTGGAAATGAAAGATGACCATCTTGTTTATGACCTGCATGACTTGAAAAATGTGAATTCCATTGACTGAAGAAGGAATAGGCTTCCCAGGTGGCACTAATGGTAAAGAACTTTCCTGCCAATGCAGGTAGACTTAAGGGACACAGGTTCGATCCCTGGGTCAGGAAGATCCCCTGGAGGAGGGCATGGCAACCCACTCCAGTGGGTTGCCTGGAAAATCCCACGGACAGAGAAGCCTGGTGGGCTGCAGCCCATAGGGTCACACAGAGTCAGACACAACTGAAGTGACTTAGCATCCATGCGTTATTAGGTAAGGAACATATGAGGGAAAACAGGTTTCAGGGAAAATATATATATATATAGTGTTGAATACCTTAACCTTAAATGTTGAAACTGCATCGAAGCCTGACTTAGGGCTAACGTGCTCCAAGTCACTGTCACGGAGGCTGTTGGAGACCCCACAGCAGAGAGCGTGTTGCCTCAGCGGAGCACATTGTTAGAAGATGCCAGAGCTGGAGGCAGATGCCTGGGGCATTCCTGCCTTTAAGGAAGGCTCAAAGGACAAGGGCTCTGAGAAGGAGGATGGGAAGGAAGCTTCAGAGAGGTGGTCAAAGACCCTGGAGAATTCAGCATTAAGAAAGTCAAGGCAGAAGAAGGTTTTGAACAAGAGATACTGAAAAATAAAACCTACCATTTCCAAAAGTATAGTCTCAGGGGCTATAGGTATAGGACTATACCTAAGTATAGGACTGAGGGATGTTTGTTGGATTTGGCATTTGGGGGCTCACTGTTGATGCTTTAAGCAGGATGGTTCAAGGGGGAAATGCATCTAACAGCAGATCACTATGATACACAAGGGCCCCTGAGGAAGAAGGGGCTTCCTCTGGCTCAGTGGATTCTTTGCTAGTGAACGTGGTCACCGCTTCCTCAAATTCCATAGTGGAGGGGTGATGGTGTCACAAAGAAACAGCTATGCTTTACGAGAAAGCTAAACATGCTTTGAGGGAAAGTTCATTTCAGTTCAGTCACTCAGTCGTGTCTGACTCTTTGCAGCCCCAAGGACTGCAGCACGCCAGGCCTCCCAGTCCATCAGCAACTCCCGAAGCTTGCTCACACTCATGTCCATCGAGTTGGAGATACCATCCAACCATCTCATCCTCTGTTTTCCCCTTCTCCTCCCACCTTCAATCTTTCCCAGCATCAGGGTCTTTTCCAATGAGTTAGCTCTTCGCATCAGGTGGCCAAAGTATTGGAGCTTCAGCTTCAACATCAGTCCTTCCAATGAATATTCAGGACTGATTTCCTTCAGGATGGACTGGTTTGATCTCCTTGCAGTCCCAGGGACTCTCAAGAATCTTCTCCAACTCCATGTCCAAAAGCATCTCTCCTTGAGTCTGTGTTATGTCTGAGAGACTTTCAATCATGTTGTTAAAGCAGAGAGTTTCCCCTCTCAGTCCTGAGGTCCTCTTCCTCTGGAGGACACTCAATCAGTGTAACCTGCTCCTAGCTGGTTTCTGCCCCTTTTCTGACTCAAACACAGCATAAGTGAACAATTTATCCAGTTGGTAATTTGGGAAGATAAACTAGACATGCTGAGCTCCTTTCCATTGATCTCTTTGGGAACCAGCCTTTGGGCAGGAAGAGCACAGCCACAGTTTCCAGGCAGGTCTCCTATATTTCTAGTGTGCAGGAGTGGGGGCGGGGGTGGGGGTGCTGGAGTTTTGAAGGGTAACCTGAAAGACACCAGCATTTGGTGTACTGGCTGAAAACACTGTGAAACAAGGTGAAAGAACAAAGCTGAGTAGAGAAAGAAAATAAATTCATGACACTTTTAACTGGGGCTAAAACATATGGTTTGGAGTCTTCACTGTAATTATACAGCAAAGACTTTGTAACAGCTTATATTGAACCAATTTTCAGTCACTGTGGCATGGGCCAGCACCGTTAAGACTAAAAAGCACATGGTATTTTAATCTGGATCTATGGATGCAGATTATGGCATATTTCTCTACAAGACAGCAACTTTTCTTGGAAGTAAATCCGGTGGCTCAGACAGGAAAGAATCTGCCTGCAATGCAGGAGATCCCGGGTTCCATCAATGGGTCAGGAAGATTCCCTGGAGAAGGGAATGGCTACCCACTCCAGTATTCTTGCCTGGAGAACGCCATGGACAGAGGACCCTGGCAGGCTACAGTCCATGAGATCACAAAGAGTCGGACATGACTAAGCAACTAACCAGTCTAGAAGGGCCTTGACAAAGATCCTGGAGACAGTGAAAGCCCTTGGCAGGCACAGAAGTTGTTGCTTCTTGACTAGAAATATCCTTGCCATGTGACACACAGAAGAAACCACAAATGATGTCAGTGGCTGCATTAGTCTTAGTGCTGAAGGGCAGCTGAGGCAAGAATTAAGTTATAGAGAGAACTGGAGCTTTCCTACAAATTTGTAGACCCTGATATAGTTGCTTTTAAACTACAAGGCAGCCAAATCTCTGGTGTGCTGGAGAAGTCTTTCTGAGGTTCTATCTTTAAATTGTTGTCACTAAGCTTTGATAAGCAGCAAGGGACCAATGATCAACTGCCTCAAATTATTTTCTCTATTCACAGTCAAGAAAAGGAGTGTGGATTTATGAGGCTTGTCCACAGGTTAAAATGGAAACTACTCAAAGAAATACAGGATAGTTTTCAAAGTGATATACAGGTTATTGTAGGGGAGCTTTCACTGGCTTCCTAATATTATGATGGAATCTGCCTGAGAAGCTTAAGGAATTCCCAAGCAGAGGAAGGACAGTGTCTTGAGAAGCACATGACAGAGATTTTGGTTGGCATCAGAGCCCAAGGGGCACAGGTGTCAGAAACACCCACAGTAGTTTCATTTTAGAAAAATCTTGAAATATATACAGGCACAAGATGAAAAAACATCACTAAAAATCAAATTTCTTGGGCTTAGGCAATTCCAGAACAAGAGGCAGAGGCTAAGCCACTATGGCACAGGAATAAATATGTCTTTCTGCAAGATACGTGGTTAGCCATATGACCAGACAAAGCTAACTGTCTACATAGACCAAAGTGCCGAGAACACAGAACTCAAGGAGGAAACGGCAATTAAAAAACTCTGCACGGGCAGAGTTCTCATCCAGAAATGGTAGGTGCATTGTACTCCATGGCTGACTCTTTGCAACCCCATGGACTGTAGCCTACCATGCTCCTCCGTCCATGGGATTTCCCAGGCAAGGATACTGGAGTGGGTAGCCATTTCCTTCCCCAGAGGATCTTCCTGACCCAGGGATTGAACCTGGGTCTCCTGCATTGTAGGCAGACACTTGACCATCTGAACCACCAGGGAAGTCCTTTCTTATTGGAGACTGCTGCTGCTGCTGTTGCTGCTGCTAAGTCACTTCCATTGTGTCCGACTCTGTGCAACCCCATAGATGGCAGCCCACCAGGCTCCCTCATCCCTGGGATTCTTCAGGCAAGAACACTGAAGTGGGTTGCTGTTTCCTTCTCCAGTGTGTGGAAGTGAAAAGTGAAAATGAAGTCACTCAGTCATGTCTGACTCTTAGTGACCCCATGGACTGCAGCCTACCAAGCTCCTCCATCCATGGGATTTTTCCAGGCAAGAGTCCTAGAGTGGGGTGCCATCACCTTCTCTGTGTTGGAGACTGATCCCTATTAAATATAAACTGACAAGTAGGATATCAACTGACCAGTGGTTATCTTGGAAAAGATAAAAATTAAGATTTTTCCCATCATCTTTTTTTGGGAAAAGCCAGTCCCCAACGTTCCCTGCATTCTAGTATTTGAACCTTAGTGTAATACCCTCTGCTGACCTAGTGACTCATTTCTAAGGAACAGAGTAAGACAAGACACTGTGCAAGACTCAAAAGTCAGGACATAAATGAAAGTGCTGTGTCACTGCCTTGCTTTCCCTTTCTCAATCACGGGCTCCACGGGAAGTCAACCGCATGTCCTGAGGGCAGCAGGCAGCCCATGACAAGGCTCAACTTTAAGGAACGGGGTTTGGCCAACAGCCAGTGAAAGATGAGTTTGTAAATTAGTCTTCAGTAATTGGAAATGATGTCCACAGCCCTGCTGACAATCAGACTCACCCTTACGAGAGAATCTGAACCAGGACCAACCAGAAAATTTCCCCTGATTCCCAAACCACGGGGGTCTGTGAGATAATATATGCTTGTTGTTTTAAGTTGCCAAGTTTGGGGGGTGATTAGTCACACAGCAATAGATAAATTAGGACTCTGCCTTTCATTTCGGAGAAGGCAATGGCACTCTACTCCAGTACTCTTGCCTGGAAAAACCCATGGACGGAGGAGCCTGTAGGCTGCAGTCCATGGGGTCGCTAAGGGTTGGACACAACTGAGCAAGTTCACCTTCACTTTTCACTTTCCTGCATTGGAGAAGGAAATGGCAACCCACTCCAGTGTTCTTGCCTGGAGAATCCCCATCTGTGGGGTCACACAGAGTCAGACCCGACTGAAGCGACTTAGCAGCAGTAGCAGCAGCAGGCTTTCATTTAAAAATAACTGAGTTTTAACTAACATTTAATGAGTTCAAGGGAATTTTACCCAGAAAAAACTGTTCAAGGGCCTGAGGACTGCCTGTTTTTCTTACAAGAGCAGTATGGTAATAATCTTATGTCCTATTTATCTTTGGACACTAGAAATACAGGTTTATTTGGTATCTTGTGTTAAATTAATTAAATGTATGAAACCCTGAATAAATAACCTCCACTCTCAAGTATTCAGATAAATTGAGAAAAACCTCTAATACACATTGGGCAGAATAAACAAATGGGAATTACTTTATTTTCTAACTTTTAACTCATATTGTCAAGAAAATTAAATTTTAAATATTAATTTCTTAATCAATGGGTGTGGCCTTTAGTTTTCCCCTTCGAATCTGATAGCACGAGAAGGCTTTGACTGACATTTTCTGGCCTTTTGTTATTGCAGCATTTATTAATAATGTTATTAAATCTCACTGCAGAGCCAGTGCCATATCACCTTGGAAAGCATGGTTGGACATAATCGGGGACAGGAAACAAAACAGGGAGTAGTCTTCAACTTAAATAGAGTAGCCCTGAAGTAGCTTAGTTAATGGAGCAGAAAACTCATTCTGGAGCTTTTTTAGGACAAAATGTATCTTTCCTATGAGTGGTTCCAAGAGGACTACAAAGGAGTCGTGATCCATCTTTCAGAGGGAGGAAAGCAACAGCCTCAGGAGTGTAGTCTCCCAGATGGAGAGACCCTCCTCTAACCAGGTGGGCTGAGGCGCATCCTGTAAAGTGGAGGGAACAAAGCAGAGCAGAGCAGAGCACAGCACACCTGGGGGTGTTAGAGGGGAGCGCGGACGCTCTCTTCCTGTGAAGGCTGGTCTATTACCATAAAACTCACTCCTTTTTCTGCCCCTTTACTCTGCTCTGAGTGGGTGGCGTGATTTATCTGATTGATGACTTTTTAAAAGCTTTTTATTTTATATTGGAGTATAGCTGATTAAAAATGTTGTGATAGTTTCAGGAGGACAGCAAAGGGACTCAGTCATACTTATACATGTATCCATTCTCCCCCATACTTCCCTCCCAGCCAGGCCGCCACGTAAAACTGAGCACAGTGCCCTGTGCTGTACAGTAGGATCTTGTTGGTTCTGATTAATAACTTAAAAAAAAAAAACAACTAGGCTTGCAGAGTCAGCCCAAGCATTTTCCCTCTTAGGAGTTTTGGGCTCCCTGCTGCAAACATTTGTTCTTCATGCTCCCAGGGGCAGCTAGTAGCTCAGTCGTGTTGGACTCTTTGTGACCCCATGGCCAGGCTCCTCTGTCCACCGGATTCTCCAGGCAAGAATACTGGAGTGGGTTGCCATTTCCTTCTCCAGGGGATCTTCCCGATCCAGGGTCAAACCTGGGTCTCCTGCACTGCAGGCAGTGTCTTTACCGTCTAAGCCACAAGGGAAGCCCTCCTGGGGGCAGGCTCTTCCCCAAAACCAGTGCCCACATACACACCTTGACTGGGTGGGTAAGTCTGACTATTCTGGGTTCATTTGGTCCTGACAACTAAACCTTTATCAGTTTTTTTTAAAAGCAACATTCTGATTTTCCATATACTCTACTCTTCATCTCATTCAATTTGTTTTGAATCTGAAAGGGAAGAAGGGGGTTAAATCTCCACCGAGGAAACCAACACTTCTGTCAAATTCTAGTAACTGAAAGGATTTGGCCTGAAAGGTTCAAAGGTAATGATTCAAAATGTCCTTTTGATTGTATGTTTTTTTTATCACAATCAACCTAAATGTGATTCAAGTGTTTATAGGATGCCCCATTGGAATATATATTTTCCTTGTTTATGTAACAACAAATAACATAGGAAATGGTATCATTAATTGCAACATTTATCCTGTGTTCAAAAATGGAGTTTTGGAACCAAGTACACATGACTTCTAATCCCAGGTCTGGCAAACCACATAACCTCACTGAAGCGTTTCTTTGTGTCTTTATCTCTACAATACGAAATAGCAGCTACTCTTAATGCATGGTTAATGCAAGGATTAAATAAGATAATACATGCATAGCACAGTGTCTGATATACAGTGGGCATCAAATATATGAGAGCTGTGATTATCAGATCCTCATGTCTATTTAGTTTTATTTTATAATAATTCACTAGGTACAAAATCCTCTCACACCAAAGGATTTTTCCTTCATAAGAAACTTTCCTGAAATTGTAATTACCTTAAGATATTCTCAGTATCACAGACAATCTTTCTCTTAAGCTTGCAATTAGTAAATATGTTACTTTAAACAAATGTTAGGTTATCCTACCTCCTTCTGCTTCAAATTCATAATGTGCCATTTTGAGGTAATTCAAGCATTTTTTCAGCTTTCACCACTTAATTTGTGTGAATTTTGAATCTTGGGGCAAACTGAGGTCAAGGAAAAAAAGTCCCTGTGGATATTGCTGTAACAGATCTTTTAATGCTTTTAATATTAGATATACTTGTAGAGTGTCCATGGTACAATTTAATAAATTCTGGTTTTGTTGCCTTTAGTAAAAAGATTCTTATATCAGTCCATAAGGAATTTTTTGGATAAATTCCTTTCTTGGTTAAATTATCTCATTAGCTGCACTGTCTACTGCTGAGAGACTCTGTTGTGAAAATGAGACTTAAGTAACTTTAAGTGTCTAAAATTGATCTCTTTCCCAGCATATAGATTTACTGTTGCCAAGCTATAAAAGAAGCTTTATCTCATATCTTGTGCCCAAGGGGAATCTTTTAGGCTCAGCTTTCCAAATTGGCTTAGAGATGCTCTGTAAGATACTTTCCTTGCGCTCATGTGTTTGCATTGTCTGATTTTACATACTTAAATTTTCGACATTTCCAGCTTACTCTCTCCCTTCCCTCAAATCTCCATTTCCCTTTGTTTCATGCCCCCAAATCCTCAGGCAACTCAAATCACCCCCAACTTTGGCCTAGTTCCCTAAGACCACACTCAATGTAGGCAAAGAATGGCTTGTAGAAACCATACAAGCAGTTATTTAATGAAAGAAGACTGTAATTTCAGTATAATGCCATTAAAAATTATAAATAATAGTATTCAAACGCAGACTCTATCCTCCTGGTATGGCTTATCTGTGCTTGTATTTTTTCTTTAATTTTAGAAATCATTTTTACATGGAATGAAACAATAATTAAATGTTTAGTTTAGGAGACAAACATTCTCCTTTTAAAGAAGGAAAATCAAACAAAAAATTTCTTCATTAAACATTGTGGGTGGGTTAGTCGCTCAGTTGTGTCTGACTCTTTCCAGCCCCATGAACTGTAGCCTGTCAGGCTCCTCTGTCCATGGGATTCTCCAGGCAAGAATACTGGAGTGGATTGCCATTCCCGTCTCCAGAGGATCTTCCTGACCCAGGGATCAAACCGCGGTCTCCTGCATTGCAGGCAGATTCTTTACCATCTGAGCTATAGGGAAGATCTTCATTAAACATTAGTGAGACTATATAGAAGAAACACAGCTGAGTGCTATATTCTTAACACTTCTTAAATGCTTTAAATAACTATAACATATAACAGATTTTATATTTCCCTAGAAAAATAAACAAATCTTTTCACACATTGAGAACAACTCATGCCAGAGATAAGCTTACTCATTATTGGGAACTGGCTACACAATTATGTCTACTGATAAATTATTTTTAATTTTTTTGAACATACCTGGTGATTCCAGGCCATCAGAGGGTGATTTAGAGTGAGTCCTGGGTCCAGTCTTGCCTTTCTGTTTAATAACTGTATGACCACAGACAACTTCGTTTTATTACTGACAGAGAATTAAAAATAGTTTCTACTTCATTATATTGCAGTGAAAATTAAATGAGAAAATGTGTAATGTAATTTACACAGTAGCTGAAATATAGTACATGCTCAATAAAAATTAGCTCTTACCATCAGGGGCTTCCCTGGTAGCTCAGCTGGTAAAATATCTTCCTGCAATGCAGGAGACCCCGGTTTTAGAGGGATAGGATACCTACTAGGAGACAGGATAGGATAGGAAGGGATAGGATACCCACTCCAGTATTCTTGGGCTTCCCTGGTGGCTCAGCTGGTAAAGAATTCAGGTGGGAGACCTGAATTTGATCCCTGGATTGGAAAGATTCCCTTGGAGAAGGGAACTGGCTACTCACTCCAGTAATCTGGCCTAGAGAATTCCATATTTTTGTCAGCTCATTGAAAAGGGAATGTGTACTTATTTGTAAGAGTTTATCTAATTTAGTCATGCATTGGCTATATTGAAACAATTTTTATTCAGTTTAATTTCCTTTGAATACAATTGTTCTACAAGCTCAAACATGTACATTAAATTTTTCTTGACATTTCATTACTTTTACATTCCTTGGGCTAACAGCAGGTTTTTAATCTCAGACAGATTTTCGTGCCTTGATCATCTTAAAATATTTGCTGAAATTAGTATTCAAAGAAATTAATGTAGCGATGCTAACATGCTTTAGATAGACGTTTTCATTCCACACAGTATGGGGGAAGAATTGACTGGACCATTTTCAGCCTAAGGTACATTTGGAATCATATTGATTTATTTTGGAGCTCCCTTAACAGCTTCCTTGATAACAAATTTATGCTTAGTGTTTAAAGTTAATCAGAAGCAATATCATTTTTCCAAAAGTACTTATTTTTTTCTACAGTTCTTACTGTTCAGTATCTTAGGTCTCACAGGAAACAAAAACAAAAAACAACTCCATAACTCACTCCATTTCAACCAAGTACTCTTTATTCCTTGTGGACGAGACATTTTATTTTAACTTCCATATCTTACTTCTCTGCTATCTTCATACTAGAATTGTTCAGTGTCATAAAAGATGTCATTTTTATGTACTTTCCTTGCAAATGGTAAACAAAGCCACCATTCTTGTCACTGTTCCCAGAAGAACCATTCACAAGTCTGTTCTTTTGCTTCCATGGAAACATGAATCATCCTGTGAAGTACTGTCACTAACTTTAACCTTTGCTACTGGAAAAGTTGATCCTTTCCTCCAGGATTATTCCCTCCATGTGTTCTTCCATCTTCCAGTTAATTCCCCAATTAATCCTCAGTGGGAAATCATTGCTATCGCTTTATATTTTGAGTACTTTATTTTAATCTCTAATTATGCTCCTAATGCATATGATTTGGTATTATAATGGGCTTGATTCAAGTTTATCTGGCCTTCAGTGTAGGGACATTACTAGAATCATTACATTTTTTATAGCCCTTGCACATAATTTGAGTATAATAGGAATTTACTGAATGTTAATCAAATTGATTGTTGTCTTTGAAACATCTATTACTGATTCAGCCACTAAAATTTCTTGGTCATCTACTATGTGCCAATCACACTGAGGTCAAATTGTGCCCTATATATCTAGTACTTTAACAATAGTATATTATGTTTCTCTTTCTTGAGTCTCATCCTCCTTTTGCAGAAGGTAGAATCAAATAATGAATGAACTTGACTTTCATACAAGCCTCTATTCAATTGTTTGTATAAAATTTACTAGACAATAAACTTAGAATCCTTAATATTTTGTATACATTTATACTGACTGTAACATTTTTGTAGCCAAAGGACTTCCCTGGTGGCTCATAGGGTAAAGTGTCTGCCTACAGTGAGGGAGACCTGGGTTCAATCCCTGGGTCAGGAAGATCCTCTAGAGAAGGAAATGGCAACCCACTCCAGTACTCTTGCCTGGAAAATCCTATGGACGGAGGAGCATAGTCCATGGGCTATGGGCTACAGTCCATGGGGTCGCAAAGAGTCGGACACAACTGAGCCACTTCAGTTCACTCCAATTCATACTGACTGTAACATATTTGTAGCCAAAGGGTACCCAGTTACCAATTACCCAATTTGAATCTTTGAATCTTCCATGTTTAGTATTATTAAAATTTGTTTCTTAATAATATTTGAATAATGTGGTTAGGCAAAAAGAGTTTGAAATACATTTTTTTTCCATCTTGTATACTGTTTATTCTACTTAAAAGCATATTAGAAACTTGAACAAATAGTGCAAAACTTGGGTGCAGGTCAAAAAACTTCCCTTCAAAATGACAGAAACCAATGTCATAACACAATGGGTGCACATAGCTCCCATTGATAAGGTTCTGTTACACAAAATGCTATGTATGCATTTATCTACAGCCAAAATGTTGGTTTTTCCCTCATGAAAATAATTCTCCCAAATTTCACTCTTTCTGAAAAACAATTAACCTCTCAAGTTTACATTTTTTCATTCATAATTTGTGCTGTATCCTGCCATTGATATTTATTTTAATCTCCTATTGATTTCTGTGGGAATTCTTCTTGTAGAATTAAGGCAGGATATAGCCCTAAAGGAATTTCTGCAAAGAAGTTTCCCACTTTCATCTCTTTGTGTTGGATTTTTATTAAGTGTAGGTCATGACGTTGTATGCCTAAAAATAGGCCTACAGGCTAAAGCTATGATAAAGTCTTCTATTTTTGTGTCAGGCTGAAAGGTCAGTGAGAAGTCTCACAGGGAAGAACAACATTATAAACTATTTCTAACGTGTTTTGGTCCAGTTTCTAAACAATAGAAAGCTATTTGTATTAAAATCTTTTTTACTTTGTATATCCCCACAAGTCTATCTCCCATGAGATTTGTCTTTAAAATATCCTTTCAAACCATGCTTAAAACATTTTAAAACACTCGATATAATATTAGATAGTCATTTAAAATTATAGTAATTGTGACTATAGAATTATGGATCTTGGGAAATCCTTTGGAATGATTTTAAGTTTGAAAAAAGGAAAAGTAGAAAATTATATAAATATTTGTAAAAATACACATAAATAAAGATGGGTAGCTAACAGAAATTTAAAATTTGTGTTGAACTTGGTGGATTTTGTGTCTTATCAAATTTCCTAATGCTTTGTACTTTATATGTTAATATTAAAATTCAAAAGCAAACAAATAATATAACTTAGTTTTAAAAAATTAATTTATTTTAATTGGAGGCTAATTACTTTACAATATTGTGGTGGGTTTTGCTATACATTAACATGAATCAGCCACAGATGTATATGTGTCCTCCATCCCGAACCCCCCAGCCACCTCCCTCCCCATCCCATCCTTCTGAGTTGTTCCAGTGCACCAGCTTTGAGGATACTGTTTCATGCATCAAACTTGGACTGGTGATCTATTTCATATATGGTAATATATATGTATCAATGCTATCTTCTCAAGTCATCTCACCCTCGCCTTCTCCCACAAATTCCAAAAGTCTGTTCTTTCTATCTGTGTCTCTTTTGCTATCTCGCATATAGGGTTATCAATACCATCTTTCTAAATTCCATATATATGTGTTAAAACACTGTATTGGTGTTTTTCTTTCTGACTTACTTCATTCTGTATAATAGGCTCCAGTTTCATCCACCTCATTAGAACTGATTCAAATGTATTCTTTTTAATGGCTGAGTAATACTCCATTGTGTATATGTACCACAGCTTTCTTATCTATTCGTCTGCTGATGGACATCTAGGTTGCTTCCATGTCCTGGCTATTGTAAACAGTGCTGCGATGAACACTGGGGTACACGTGTCTCTTTCAGTTCTGGTTTCCTCAGTGTGTATGCCCAGCAGTAGGATTGCTGGGGAGAAGGCAATGGCACCCCACTCCAGTACTCTTGCTTGGAAAATCCCATGGACAGAGGAGCCTGGTGGGCTGCAGTCCATGGGGTCGCTAACAGTCGGACAGACTGAGCGACTTCACTTTCACTTTTCACTTTCATGCATTGGAGAAGGAAATGGCAACCCACTCCAGTGTTCTTGCCTGGAGAATCCCAGGGACGACGGAGCCTGGTGGGCTGCCATCTCTGGGGTCACACAGAGTAGGACACGACTGAAGTGACTTAGCAGCAGCAGCAGCACTGCAGTTCTATTTTCAGTTTTTTCAGGAATCTCCACACTGTTCTCTATAGTGGCTGTACTAGTTTGCATTCCCATCAGCAATGTAAGAGGGTTCCCGTTTCTCCACACCCTCTCCAGCATTTATTGCTTGCAGACTTTTGGATTGCAGCCATTCTGACTGGCATGAGATGGCACCTCATTGTGGTTTTGATTTGCATTTCTCTGATAGTGAGTGCTGCTGAGCATTGTTTCATGTATCTGTTAGCCATCTGTATGTTTTCTTTGGAGATATGTGTGTTTAGTTCTTTGGCCCATTTTTTGATTTGATCATTTGTTTTTCTGGTTTTGAGCTGCATAAGCTGTTCATAATTTTTGAGTTTAATTTTTGCCAGTTGCTTCATTTGCTATCATTTTTTCCCACTATGAAGGCTGTTTTCACCTTGCTTATACTTTCCTTCATTGTGCAAAAGCTTTTAAGTTTAATTAGGTCCCATTTGTTTATTTTTGCCTTTATGTTCATTACCCTGGGAGGTGTGTCATAGGGGATCTTGCTGTGATTTATATCAAAGAGTGTTTTGCCTAAGTTTTCTTCTAGGAGTTTTATAGTTTCTGGTCTTACATTTAGATCTTTAATCCATTTTGAGTATATTTTTGTGTATGGTGTTAGAAAGTATTCTAGTTTCATTCTTTTAAAGGTGGTTGACCAGTTTTTCCAGCACCACTTGTTAAAGAGTTTATCTTTTCTCCATTGTATATTTTTGCCTCCTTTGTCAAAGATAAGGTGTCCATAGGTGCATGGGTTCATCTCTGGACTTTCTATTTTGTTCCATTGATCTATATTTCTGTCTCTGTGCCAGTACCATACTGTCTTGATGACTGCAGCTTTGTAATATAGTCTGAAGTCAGGCAGGTTCATTCCTCCATTTCCATTCTTCTTTCTCAAGATTGCTTTGGCTATTCAAGGTTTTTTGTATTTCCATGCAAACTGTGAAATTATTTGTTCTAGTTCTGTGAAAAATATCATTGGTAGCTTGATAGGGATTGCATTGAATCTATAGATTGCTTTGGGTAGTATATTCATTTTCCTTGTATTGATTTTTCTGATCCATGAACATGGTATATTTCTCCATCTATTTGTGGTGTCACCTTTGATTTCTTTCATCAGTGTTTTATAGTTTTCTATGTATAGGTCTTTTGTTTCTTTATGCAGTTTTATTCCTGAGTATTTTATTCTTTTCGTCTCAGTGATGAATGGGATTGTTTCCTTAATTTCTTTCTGTTTTCTGATGGTTAGTGTATAGGAATGCAAGGGATTTCAGTGTATTAATTTTATATCCTGCAACTTTACTATATTCATTGATTAGCTCTAGTAATTTTCTGGTGGTGTCTTTAGTGTTTTCTGTGTAGAGGATCATGTCATCTGCAAGCAGTGAGAGTTTTACTTCTTCTTTTCCAGTCTGGATTTCTTTTCTTTTTCTTCTTTGATTGCTGTGGCTAAAACTTCCAAAACTATGTTGAATAGTAGTTGTGAGAGTGGACACCTTGTCTTGTTCCTGACTTTAGGGGAAATGCTTTCAATTTTTTGCCATTGAGGATAATGTTTGCTGTGGGGTTATCATATATGGCTTTTATTATGTTGAGGTATGTTCCTTCTATGCCTGCTTTCTGGAGCGTTTTTTATCATAAATGGGTGTTGAATTTTGTCAAAGGCTTACTCTGCATCTATTGAGGTAATCATTTGTTTTTTTATCCTTAATTTTGTTAATGTGGTGTATCACACTGATTGATTTGTGAATAGTGAAGAATCCTTGCATCCCTGGGATAAAACCCACTTGGTCATGATGCATGATCTTTTTAATATGTTGTTGGATTCCATTTGCTAGAATTTTGTTGAGGAATTTTGCATCTATGTTCATCAGTTATATTGGCCTGAAGTTTTCTTTTTTGTGGTATCTTTGTCTGGTTTTGGTGTTAGGGTGATGGTGGCCTCATAGAATGAGTTTGGGAATTTACCTTCCTCTGCAATTTTCCAGAAGATTATGAGTAGGATAGTTGTTGGTTCTTCCTTAAACTTTTGGTAGAATTCACCTGTGAAGCCATCTAGTCCTGGGCTTTTGTTTGTTGGAAGATTTCTGATTACAGTTTCTATTTCTGTGCTTGTGATGGGTCTGTTAAGATTTTCTATTTTTTCCTGGTTCAGTTTTGGAATCTTATACTTTTCTAAGAATTCATCCATTTCTTCCAACTTGTCTATTTTATTGGCATATAGTTGCTGATAGTAGTCTCTTATGATCCTTTGTATTTCTGTGTTGTCTGTTGTGATTTCTCCATTTTCATTTCTAATTTTGTTGGTTTGATTCTTCTCCCTTTTTTTCCTTGATGAGTCTGGCTAATGGTTTGTCTATTTTATTTATCTTCTCAAAGAACCAGCTTTTCGTTTTGTTGATTTTTGCTATGGTCTCCTTTGTTTCTTTCTCATTTATTTTCTGCCTTAGTTTTTATTATTTCTTTCCTTCTACTAACCCTGGGATTCTTTGTTTCTTTTTCTAGTTGCTTTAGGTGTAAAGTTAGGTTGTTTATTTGATTTTTCTCTTGTTTCTTGAGGTAGGCTTGTTTGCTATGTACCTTCCCCTTAGCTGAAGAAGGAAACAGCAACCCACTCCAGTACTCTTACCTGGAAAATCCTATGGATGGAGGAGCCTTGTAAGCTACAGTCCGTGGGGTCGCAAAGAGTTGGACACAACTGAGCGACTTCACTTTCTTTCTTCTTTCCCCTTAGCACTGCTTTTACTGAATCCCATAGGTTTGGGGTTGTTGTGTTTTCATTTTCGTTTGTTTCTATGCATATTTTTATTTCCTTTTTCATTTCTTCCATGATTTGTTGGTTATTCAGAAGGGTGTTATTTAACCTCCATATGTTTGTATTTTTAATAGTTTTTTTCCTGTAGTTGACATCTAATCTTACCACATTGTGATCAGAAAAGATGCTTGAAATGATTTCAAATTTTTTGAATTTGCTAAGGCTAGATTTATGGCCCAGGATGTGATCTCTCCTGGAGAATGTTCCATGTACACTTGAGAAAAAGGTGAAATTCATTGTTTGGGGGTGAAATGTCCTGTAGATATCAATTAGGTCTAATTGGTCCACTGTATTATTTAAAGTTTGCGTTTCCTTGATAACTTTCTGTTTGGTTGATCTGTCCATAGGTGTGAGTGGGGTATTAAAGTCTCCCCCTATTATTGTGTTACTGTTAGTTAGTATTTGCCTTAAGTATGGAGGTGCTCCTATGTTGGGTACATATATATTTACAATTGTTATATCTTCTTCTTGGATTGATCCTTAGATCATTATGTAGTGTCCCTCTTTGTCTCTTTTCACAGCCTTTATTTCAGTCTATTTTATCTGATATGAGTATTGCTACTCGTCTTTCTTTTGGTCTCTATTTGCATGAAATATCTTTTTCCAGCCCTTCACTTTCAATCTGTTTATTTCCCTTGGTTTGAGGTGGGTCTCTTGTAGACAGCATATATAGGGGTCCTGTTTTTGTATCCTTTCATCCAGTCTTTGCCTTTTGGTTGGGCATTCAACCCATTTAGATTTAAGGTAACTATTGATAAGTACGATCCCATTGCCATTTACTTTGGCATCTGTTGTTTGGGTTCAAGTTTATAAACCTTTTCTGTCTTTCCTGTCTAGAGAAGATCCTTTAGCATTTGTTGAAGAGCTGGTTTGGTGGTGCTGAATTCTCTCAGCTTTTGCTTGTCTGTAAAACTTTCGATTTCTCCTTCATATTGAATGAGATCCTTGCTGGGTATAATAATCTGGGTTGTAGCTTTTTCTCTTTCATCACTTTAAGAATGTCCTGCCATTCCCTTCTGGCCTTAAGAGTTTCTATTGAAAGATCAGTTGTTATCCTTATGGGGATCCCCTTGTGTGAAATTTGTTGCTTTTCCCTTGCTGCTTTTAATATTTGCTCTTGAATGAGATCCTTGCTGGGTATAATAATCTGGGTTGTAGCTTTTTCTCTTTCATCACTTTAAGAATGTCCTGCCATTCCCTTCTGGCCTTAAGAGTTTCTATTGAAAGATCAGTTGTTATCCTTATGGGGATCCCCTTGTGTGAAATTTGTTGCTTTTCCCTTGCTGCTTTTAATATTTGCTCTTTGTGTTCGATCTTCATTAATTTGATTAATACGTGTCTTGGGGTGTTTCACCTTTTTCTCCTGTTTGGGACTCTCTGGGTTTCTTGGACTTGGGTGGCTATTTCCTTCAGAGCTTCCTGCCTCTGGATTTCAATCTTATTCTTACAATAGTCTCAAGACTTCTCCACCCATACAGCACAAATGATAAAACATCCAGGTTAATGCTGAAACAATTCTCCACAGTGAGGGATACCCAGAGAGGCTCACAGAGTTACAAAGAAAAGATATGAGGGAGAAAAGAGATAGAAGTGACCAGGAGGAGAAGAGGAGAAGGGAGTCAAAAGGGAAGAGACCAATCTAGCCAGTAATCAGTTCCCTAAGTGTTCGCCACAGCCTGGAACAGCCAGAGAGATTCACAGAGTTAAGTAGAGAAGAGAAGAGGGAGGGAGGAGATAGAGGTGACCTGGGAGAGAAAAAGGAGAGTCAAAAGGGGATAGAGCAATCAAGCCAGTAATCACACCCCTAAATGAATATGGATACTGAAGATTAGATTATTAAAGGTACAAAATTGATATCAAATACTAAAAAGCAAAGATTAAAAATCCAGAGTATGGGTTAGACTCTCAAGAAGACAATATTAAAAATACAAAACAAAATCACAAAAATTATATAATATATATATATGAAATTTGCTTTTAAATTAGGGTCTTTGGGCAAGGTAATAGTAGGCAATAAAAATGAAAATTAAAGCAGTAATAAATAACTTAAAATTTTAAAATTTTAAAATGTGATAATGTAAAATTATCTAGGAATTTCTCTGGACATGTTGTGGGCAGTCTGGGGTCAGTTCAGTTTCAGACAGTTCCTTGTTCCAGCTTGTACTCATTCTCAAGTTCTATAGGACCCCTCAGATGATTAGCCAATGTTAACTACAGGGTTTTAATCTGTTGCACCTGTCACTTCCAGAGCAGTCCCCTCTTTGTTTATTTTGATCTCCTCTGTTTGCAAGTCTCTTTGGTGTCTAATTTCTGCCCAGACACAAGGGGACGAAGATGGTAACTTATTTAGGCTCACTTGTTCAGTTGTGTGGTGGGGAGAGAGGAACACTGCAAACAAATATCACTAGCATGTGTGGGTAGTGCTCACAGTGTACAGACCACACTAGGTTTGCCCCAGCTCACAGCTGCATGTGCTTTCCCTGTCTACACTGCTCAGGCTCCAGGGTGCTCTGCAGGGCACTGTCCAAAGTGGACCCTGTGTTTCATGTACTCCCCAGGTCTAAGCTGCTCAGGTTCAGGTTCTCGGGTACTCTGCAAGGGCACAGACTTAGCTGGGCATGTGTTTTGTGCCCTTCCCAGTTCCGAGCAGCTCAGGCAACCAGGTGCTTGGCGAGCACATTGCCCTGGGTGGGCCGTGGGTCTTAATCCCCTTCCAGATCCTGGCCACTAGGTTTCCTGGGTGCTCTGCGAGAGCACTGTATCAGGTGTGCCCTGTGTCTCCTCTGGGGAGCTGATCTCAGGCTGTGACCCTCCTGACAGATGTCAGCTATCCAGGATCCTAGGAAGACATGGTTAGCAACTGGGAGCCTGCCCACAGTTTGGTGGAGGATGCCAGTCTCTGGGGCCAAGATTGCCCCTTGCCTTCCAGCTCTGGCTATCGCCTGCCTGCCTCTCTGCCTCCAGCATGGAGAGGGGCCTGTATGCAGCCAGCTAGCTCTCCTTTGGTGTAGCTCAATCCTTTGTTCTGTGAGCAGGCCAGGCTGCATGTTAGAGCCTTTCACGAGAAAATTCTCTTCTCTCTATTTTTTTTTCCCCTCTCTGGCAATCCCACAGTTTGGGTTGCTGTCTCATGTTAACTCCCTCAGATTGTCCTCAAGGCATTCAGGCCCAGTCCTTACTTTGAGGACCAATGATGCCGCTCACACCTCCCCATCCAGCCCCTGCTCGCTGGTGGCAGACGTGAACATCTGGGCTACTTCTCCCCTGGAATTGTGGGTAGGCACCTATGCTGCGGGGTTTTTGTTTTTGTTTTTTTTTTTCCATCCCAGTTATGTTGCCCTCTGAAATTCTAAAACTCCCCAGAGACCCGCCTGTGAAAGGGTTTCCTACTGTTTGGAAACTTCTCCTTCACAACTCCCTCCCCAGGATGGGACTCCCTCCCTAGGATGTGTCTCTGTCCCTAACTCTTTTGTCTTTTATATTTTGTCCTGCCTCCTTTTGAAGAGGATGGGATGCAATGGGCTGCCTTTCTTGGTGCCTGGTGTCCTCCACCAGCATCAGAAGTTGTTTTGTGGAAGTTGTTCAGCATTCAAATGACCTTTTGATGAATCTGTGGGGGGAAAAGTGGTCCCTGTCCTATTCCTCTGCCATAACTTAGCTTTTAAATTCATCAGATTCACATGAAATTAAAGTCACAACAAAAGCTGAAGTAAGTAAAGTTATTAAGAATACGCTGGTATTTAAGTTTTTAATTTCGTGGTCCTTGGATTTAAGTTTTCTGGTATCAGTCAGAATGGCTGTGATCGTGATCCAAAAGTCTGCAAGCAATAAATGCTGGAGAGGGTGTGGAGGAAAGGGAACCCTCTTACACTGTTGGTGGGAATGCAAACTAGTACAGCCACTATGGAGAACAGTGTGGAGATTCCTTAAGAAATTGCAAATAGAACTGCCTTATGACCCAGCAATCCCACTGCTGGGCATACACACCGAGGAAACCAGAATAGAAAGAGACACATGTACCCCAATGTTCATTGCAGCACTGTTTATAATAGCCAGGACATGGAAACAACCTAGATGTCCATCAGCAGATGAATGGATAAGAAAGCTGTGGTACATATACACAATGGAGTATTACTC
>SJYX01020461.1:55734-77101 GCA_006410675.1 Oreotragus oreotragus
AAAAAAAAGTTTTCTGGTATCATGAAAGTCTCTTAGAATTTATGGAATAAATAATAATAAAATTTGACCAAGAGAATTTGTGATGCGGCTCTGCCCACTTGACAGATTAGGGTTATTGTCTGAACCAAATGAGATGTTTATATAAGTACTATTTAAAATACATGTGAAAAGCAGAATAATTCTCAGTGTTACTCTGAATATCTTCCAGATTAGATCTCTAATTTGACCTCATCTAGATGATAAAGAATAGTCATTAAATGAAACAAATGAAGTTTCATTGTAAAATGAATTCACATTGTTCTCTGTCCCTCAGAAAGACACTGATTTTGAAATGAACTATTATTTTAAAGCAAATAGTCTTGGAAAGTTCTCCTGATGAGGAGGAAATGTTCTGGTTCCATTATGAAAACCATAGATAAACCGCATCACTGTATGTAACTACAGTAGTTCCCCCTTATCTGTGAGGGATACTATCCAAGACCCTTAGTAGATGCCTGAAATGGCAGCAGTACCAAACACTGTATATGTTTCTTCCTATACACACTTAACTATGACAATGTTTAATTAATCAGTTGGGCAAAGTACAAGTTTAACATCAATAATAAAATTGAACAATTATAATATACTGTAACAAAAGTTTTAAGAATGTGATCTTGTCACTGACTATGCCAGTCCACATATGTGATGCACAGTAAGGCCAAACAATACTAAAACATTGGCATTTGGAACAAAGAAAGACTTATTACAGGACCATGCAAATACATGGGTGGCTCATGCCTTACGAAGCTCAAAGTTACTGAAAGCTCTCATCAAAACCCTTTTCAGAGCAAAAGGTGGGGAAGGGTGCAGTTAGTTGTTGCAAACTGCTTGGTGTCAGAGACTTTGAAGTCAGGTCATGGTCTGGCAAAAAAGTTCCTATAACTCTCTACCAAATGAATATTATTTTCTGTCCCAACAAGAAAAGGCAAGGACCCAAGGTACAACTGTCACCCTCCGAGGTCCCTGTTCTGGCTAAGAGGAAGGCAAAGCTCAGCTGGGGGCTCCCTCAGGGCCAGGTCCCCCACACCTTGCCCAGCCGTCACCTCTGAAGGAGCTGGGCAGCAAGGACCCGACTGGCCATCAGGCTCCTAAGGCCACCCAAAGCAGAGGAGACCAGGTCCCACAAATGCTGACCCAGACAGACTGCTGCTGCTATTATGTCACAGAGACAGGGATGAGGGAGAGGCTCACCACAGCCTCAAGGTCTGGGCCAAGGCTAGTGGGTGGCCTTGCTGAGGGCTCTGGAGCCCTGCAGGGCACAGACTCCCAGCAGTTACTGGGTCCCCCAGCTCACGAGGCTGGGTGAGCTGGAGGGCCTGAGGGAGAAGGCCAGGATCCAACTCTTACCTCACTCTCCACCTCAGGACCACCGTTCCATTGTTGTCTGAACCCCCTCATTAATTGCCCTTTCTCGACTAGCCATTATTTGCTTGTGGGCAGGGCCCACCATGGCACTGAGCAATACTCATTTCCTGGCAACAGGATATGGAGAAATGACACTCAGCAATGGCTGCCAGCTTCCTGCTGGGCTCACTGCACTTGTTATAGTCTCTCTCTCAAAATGTCTTATTGTGTAAGTTTAACGTCTTACCTAACATCCATCCTAACTAGGCACTTACATATTTGAAGTCTGAGGCGACACAACAAAACTGGCAGGAGCTTCTCTTTTCTTTGCAGTTTCACAGATTGGAAGGTCATTCTTAACTACAGATCTCAGCAACCTCGGCATACCATTTCTTTCGTTCGC
This sequence comes from Oreotragus oreotragus, assembly GCA_006410675.1. Classification (NCBI taxonomy): domain Eukaryota; kingdom Metazoa; phylum Chordata; class Mammalia; order Artiodactyla; family Bovidae; genus Oreotragus; species Oreotragus oreotragus. Next base: position 57,521 of record SJYX01020461.1, read on the forward strand.
ATTATTTGCTGACTTTCTCCTTTTTACATAAAAGAAGCACTTTCTGGCTTCTCTTGGGCATCTCTGAATTGCCAGCACCACCACTCCGCTCATTTTGCGGTCGCCATTAAGGTAAAGGTTATGTGAACACAGGTATCGCGATATTGAGACCCTGGCTCTGATAACACAGCGGCCCCTAGGTGACCAATGGCGGGGTTTGCTGGACAAGCCGTGATTCCCGCGACCCAGGCAGCTGACCTTGAGAGATTTCGTAGCGGTGCGCAACCACGTGGGATTTGAAACTTACCACCAGGGAAACTTCCGAAAGTGAAAACTGCAGAATAGAGGGACTATCTTACCTGAATTCATTGTAAACATGTGTGGATGAAGTAGAACTGTGTAGCGCAAATCCTTTCTCTGTACAGAATTCAGTCTGAGATGTGTGATCAGGCGACAGCTTCAGAGCCAAGGTCACACTTTCCAGAAGGACGATGACGAGCAAGGCTGAACGGCAAAGGCCTGGCCACTTCCTCCCAGTTCAGAGCCTCTCCACCACAGGGACCTCACTCTGGAGCTTCCCACGGCCTGGCAGAGACAGCGTCAGGTCTGCGGCTTCTGCATCCTAGCCTGACAGCTCCGCTTGCGCAATCCGACTGCCTCCTCTTTTTTTGCACAACTTTTCTGCAGTCCTGTCTCCACCCAAGTGTCTGCTTCCCAGAGAACTCAGCCAACTCCAAGAGCAGTTCGAGAAAGCCAGAAGGAAAGATGTAGTCCCAGGACGGGCTCACTGGCCACCATTTGAGACTAAGGACACCATCCCCATTGCTCTGTGAGCCATGACTATGCCCTGGCACAAGGAGGCAGCCCAGCTGCTTAGAAGTTAATAGCTGGCAACTCGGAAGCCACTTCTATTGGAAGGAATTGTCATGACTGATGGAAACAGGACATAGGACCGCAGACTTAGTGAGCTGTCATTAAGTCATGGCACTTTCCTTCCTGATGAAAAGCTAACAGTATTGAACAAATAATTGAAAAGCAAATGTGAATACCAGAGCACTTCTTCGGTAGCCTAAATGAGGCCAATTTCCTCTCTTGAGAAAAAAGAAGAAAAGCTTAAGGCAAAACTGAGGATTTAAACTATTATCCCTGATTTTTAGAGACAACTGAAAGTTCTTCTGAAGCAAGTATGTTACACCAAGCTCAGGGCCTTGAGATGAGAGTATCTGAGTAGATCCCTCTTGAGATTTTGATTCCTCAGAATTAAAAAAAAAAAATTTATTCACACACCTTTGTTTGTTTTTTTGTTTTTAGAGCATTAGGTTCACAGAAAAATTAAATGGAAAGTACAGGGTTTCCACGTATGCTCAACCTCCCTGCCCAAGACAACCAGACTCTTTTGAACCTCAGAGCCCACAGAGATGAATCCCCCGGCCTGCCATCAAGAATGGGCCACCCTCAGCAAGGAGGGCTGTGCAGCACTCTCCCCTCAAGCCCACAGGGCTTGTCTCAGAATGTGTGCCCCTCTCTGTGGCTGCCTGGCAATAGCCATAGCGTCACCCAGATGGGGACTTACTAACCTGCTAGAGAAATACAAGCCAAGGCCACAGAGAAACCACAGGAATTAGTGGACATGACCATCCAGGATGGCAGGTGGGATTGCAATAGGAGATTTCCTGAGCTGGGGGACTGGAAAATAAGACATGATCAAGGAGAGTTTATTGACTTGGAGTGTTCTCTTGTGACATGAGGCTTAACACTCTGCCACAGACCCCAGGGAAGGATGTAGGGATGCTCCTAGCAGCATGGAGAAAGCAATGATCCATGTTGAACAGAATTGAAATTCCCAAATTGCTATGGCCAACTGTAGAGAACTGGATAAATGGCTCAGAGAAGCAATATTCTTGTGAGGCCAAAAGATCATTCAGATTTTTTTCCCTTCCACAGAAAGACTCAGGGGACGTTGGAGACTCAGGCTCATGAATTAGCTGGTAAGAAGGCATTGGTGTCACTAAGAGTCAGTGGTGACTGTCAACCAGGGTAGAGGGTAAGAGAAGCTGTCATAGCACTTTCCTCCTTGATGGCAACAGAGATATTAGGCCTGAAGCAATGAAGCTAGTTACTTCATTTAAAATCAGAACTGGGATGGCGGGCAGGGTTCACAATGATCATGACCATCAGGATCAGAGTATCAGAGTACAGTCAATGGGATTTGACTCATGGAGAGGTATGGAGACAGCTCATTCCAGACCTAGGATTACTGCTCTGACATACACTGGGAGAATGAGCATCCCGGAATTAGCATCCAAAGGCACAGTGAAGCACTGGCTCAGATGCAGTACTCTGAAGATGGGGTCCATTCTTCCAGAGTACATGCTGTACACTGAATTAGAAAGTTGTATGGGAGTTGGTGATGGACAGGGAGGCCTGGCATGCTGCTATTCATGGGGTCGCAGAGAGTCGGACACGACTGAGCAACTGAACTGAACTGACTGAACTGATGGGATGCTTTCCTGGTGGCTCAGACGGTAAAGCATATGCCTGCAATGAGGGAGACGAGGGTTCAGTTCCTGGATTGGGATGATCCCCTGGAGAAGGAAATGGCAACCCACTCCAGGACTCTTGCTTGGAAAACGCCATGAATGGAGGACCCTGGTAAGCCATAGTCCATGGGGTTGCAAAGAGTCAAACACGACTGGGCGACTTCACTGTATCACTGTATGGGATGCATTGGTCCCCAACAGGAAGAGTATACTGGTTTGGGTACAGGAATAACAAGTTGCCAAATGACCCAACCNAGCTTAAGGCAAAACTGAGGATTTAAACTATTATCCCTGATCTTTAGAGACAACTGAAAGTTCTTCTGAAGCAAGTATGTTACACCAAGCTCAGGGCCTTGAGATGAGAGTATCTGAGTAGATCCCTCTTGAGATTTTGATTCCTCAGAATTAAAAAAAAAAAATTTATTCACACACCTTTGTTTGTTTTTTTGTTTTTAGAGCATTAGGTTCACAGAAAAATTAAATGGAAAGTACAGGGTTTCCACGTATGCTCAACCTCCCTGCCCAAGACAACCAGACTCTTTTGAACCTCAGAGCCCACAGAGATGAATCCCCCGGCCTGCCATCAAGAATGGGCCACCCTCAGCAAGGAGGGCTGTGCAGCACTCTCCCCTCAAGCCCACAGGGCTTGTCTCAGAATGTGTGCCCCTCTCTGTGGCTGCCTGGCAATAGCCATAGCGTCACCCAGATGGGGACTTACTAACCTGCTAGAGAAATACAAGCCAAGGCCACAGAGAAACCACAGGAATTAGTGGACATGACCATCCAGGATGGCAGGAGGCAAGGAGGGCCAGGGTAGCAGGGAGGGATGGACATGACCATCCAGGATGGCAGGTGGGATTGCAATAGGAGATTTCCTGAGCTGGGGGACTGGAAAATAAGACATGATCAAGGAGAGTTTATTGACTTGGAGTGTTCTCTTGTGACATGAGGCTTAACACTCTGCCACAGACCCCAGGGAAGGATGTAGGGATGCTCCTAGCAGCATGGAGAAAGCAATGATCCATGTTGAACAGAATTGAAATTCCCAAATTGCTATGGCCAACTGTAGAGAACTGGATAAATGGCTCAGAGAAGCAATATTCTTGTGAGGCCAAAAGATCATTCAGATTTTTTTCCCTTCCACAGAAAGACTCAGGGGACGTTGGAGACTCAGGCTCATGAATTAGCTGGTAAGAAGGCATTGGTGTCACTAAGAGTCAGTGGTGACTGTCAACCAGGGTAGAGGGTAAGAGAAGCTGTCATAGCACTTTCCTCCTTGATGGCAACAGAGATATTAGGCCTGAAGCAATGAAGCTAGTTACTTCATTTAAAATCAGAACTGGGATGGCGGGCAGGGTTCACAATGATCATGACCATCAGGATCAGAGTATCAGAGTACAGTCAATGGGATTTGACTCATGGAGAGGTATGGAGACAGCTCATTCCAGACCTAGGATTACTGCTCTGACATACACTGGGAGAATGAGCATCCCGGAATTAGCATCCAAAGGCACAGTGAAGCACTGGCTCAGATGCAGTACTCTGAAGATGGGGTCCATTCTTCCAGAGTACATGCTGTACACTGAATTAGAAAGTTGTATGGGAGTTGGTGATGGACAGGGAGGCCTGGCATGCTGCTATTCATGGGGTCGCAGAGAGTCGGACACGACTGAGCAACTGAACTGAACTGACTGAACTGATGGGATGCTTTCCTGGTGGCTCAGACGGTAAAGCATATGCCTGCAATGAGGGAGACGAGGGTTCAGTTCCTGGATTGGGATGATCCCCTGGAGAAGGAAATGGCAACCCACTCCAGGACTCTTGCTTGGAAAACGCCATGAATGGAGGACCCTGGTAAGCCATAGTCCATGGGGTTGCAAAGAGTCAAACACGACTGGGCGACTTCACTGTATCACTGTATGGGATGCATTGGTCCCCAACAGGAAGAGTATACTGGTTTGGGTACAGGAATAACAAGTTGCCAAATGACCCAACCTTACACCTCTGGGCTCTATGGGGTTACAGGTCCTAGTCCTCAAAGGAGAATAAGAACCACGACAGCTAACACTGAATAAACCCCTATTATTTGCCAGACAGTATTATAAGTGGTCTACTTGTTGATGCATTTAATCCTATCAAAACATTGTCAGTTATTTACTATCATGTTAATTTGGAAACCAAAGTACAAAAAGGAAACTTGTCTAGGTTCACATATTTACTAAGTATAAAACTTAACCACGATGAATATCAAAATTTATGATACAGTAAGACAACATTCAGCTGATATCGAGCAGCCAAGGTCTAACGATCACGAGAGATCTTACCATCAGGGCTTCAGAGTCTTCTAGGGCTCAATGGCAAGTCTGTTTACTTAAAGAGAACGCAGATTCTTACTTATAGAGAAGTCATGATTTTTCTCCCAAATCATTAGAGTCCCTGCTATGTCTATCACCACAATTCAGCAGCCGTAGGATCCACTGAACCACAAAGACCAAAAATAAGAAGCACTTGCGTTGCACCAGTGGGAGAGTATCCTTGTTCTTTGGGTCAAACTGGCTATTATTTTGGGCCACTGCACATGGGTCAGTGCAGTTCACAGATACGTAATTTTTTTTTTTTTTTCAAAACCCAAAGAGTTGCTTTTTATTTTTTTCATTTTGGAAGAGCAAATATCTTAGATCGTAGGACCCTCCTAAATCGTATGGAAGTGGAAGGTCCCTGTACTTCTGTGGTATTTATTTTCCAGGCTGTGGCACTTATGCCCTTCGTTACCAAGGGAATAGAGGCCCTGCTCGGTTTTCTATCTGCATGATAAGGTAGTGGGCAGTGTGATGTCCAGACATTGATGAGGTAATTACTTATCCCTGCAGAATGACTTGAGACACAGAACTAGAAAGTTGATATAACCCTGTGGAGAGACAGTGAAGATATATGGCTGTCTCGGTCACATGAAAACAAATTTCTGCTATTTACTGCTTTTGGGGATAGAGAAAAAAAGCATCTGTCAAATCATTGGGTGGTTAGGAAGGACTATGTTGACGTGTTCCAATGAGGAGACCTCACCACATATAAAATTGCAATGTTGACTCCCCACTTAATTAAACATCTGATAATCTATTGTCATTTTCTGAAATCAGTCTGTCTTTTTCACTAGCTAAACTGGACAGCTAACCATGAAAGTGATGTACTCTCTACTCCTACGTCTTTCAAGCGTTTAATAATCTTGCAAATTTCCATAATTCTAACAGGTCGGGGGTACTGCCTTTGATTCATTCCTATTCTGGGTAGGAAAAACCTCTAGAAACTTTCACTTAGCCATTTCTAACAATGATATTAATCACAAGAAAAATTTATATGACTTTTACTACTGTCCAGACACTATTTGAGAACTTTACATCTATTAATCCATCTGACTTCCTAACAACCCTAAGAAATACATGGTAGTTTCATCCAACTTTATAATAAGAATCATCACAGTTCAAGGAGACTTGCCTGCAGGGAATCAGAGTTAGATGGATCATACTTACCTTTTAAACATGAAGATCTGGGAATCTCCCTCTCCCATTTTATGGTCATTCTTTTTTTTTTTTTTTAATTTTTTGAAGCACAGTTGATTTACAATATTATATTAGTTTCAGGCATACACACAATGATTTGATGTTTTTATAGATTATGCTTCATTTAAAATTATTATAAAATGTTGTCTATATGTCTTGTGCTGTACATTCCATCCTGATGACTTATTTATTTTGTACCGAGTGGTTTGTTCCTCTCAGCACCCTTCCCCACTCTTGTCCCATCCCCAAGCCATCTCCTCACTGGTAACCACTGGTTTGTTTTCTAGAGTCTGTTTCTGTTTTGTTATATTCATTTGTTGGTTTTTATGGGTATTCTTAAAACGACTTCAGAGTCCTTTGAGGAATGCTAATCAGGAGATTCAGAGAATATTATTGGGTTGCTATTGCACAGATTTTCTCATGTGTTCCTGACTCCTCCTTCAGTCAAAGGGCTCGAGGGTACAAATCAAAGGAAGGATTGCCATCACCCCTGGGTCTGAGGCAGACCTCGATTCAGCTGACCTATCCTTGCTCAGAGGCACCAATCAAGTAAGACCTTAATGGGCTAGCCATCTGTCTTCACCCTAGGAACCCCAAGTTATCCAGCCACCATCACTGATCTTGGAGGCAGACCCAGCCGCACTGACTACCGCACAGTGAGGATGCCTACTGCAGTAACCGCATCCATCACGCTTCTCGTGATTAAGTGTGACCTCGTGACTTCTCTCACCCCAGGAACTTCCCTTACCCACTGAAATCAAGGAGTCATTTCCATTTCAACATCTTCTTCTGTCAGCTGTGGCTTGAATACCACCAGGAAAGATATCTGGCCTTCTCTGGGTCAACGCAAGGTGGAGAGAAGCCAGCCACACATGGTAAATTTACTCCAACATATTTTACATCCCAATATCTTTGGATTCCTTTACTTAATTACTCCAGAATTTTTCTGCCCTCTCAGTTTAATTTAGCAATAGTCACCCAAGATCTTACTTTAGTCACTCAATGAAACAGTTATCATTATTTCCAGCTGTTGAAGTTCCACTGAATCCAGAATTCTGGCACTTATATACAGAAATTCAGCCCAGTCTAAAACTAGACTTTCTCTCCTTGCTCAAGCAAGCACAGACATATTCTCCGGATTCTTCCTGATATGAATTTGAAAATTGCTCCAATTCTTTGGGTGGGGAAATTACATCCTGTGGCTTTGTAATCTCCCTTTCTCTGTCCCAGTGTGAAGAGACTAATTTAGTTGTAGATTTAGGTATCAGGGTGGTGATGAAATGTAATTCCTTCCACTGAAATGTAATTCCTTCCAAGCAATGGGATTCTGAGTCTTTAAACAAGGCAGGAACAAACGCTCTGATATGGAAAGATAATTGGAGTTAGATCCCTTTCCTTTTCTTAGAAGTCATACTAGATAATCCAGTTCCAATGCCAGAAGTTCCATTATTACTAGCTGTAGCCCTAACTGTCTCACAAGATTCTGCTAAGGTTGTAAAGTCAACCGGTGTGGAAGCCCACAGTCTGAAGAAATATATAGTACATTTGCCATTCAGCTATTTTAGTTCTGCTCTTGATAAGAAATTGTCTAGCAGTCCTGGGGAGCTGCTTGGATTTAGTCTCTATCTTGAGAGTTTTAAAATCTGGCTAACCATTTTCTGTTTTTAATCTTTAATCTTTTAATTGTCCGTAGAATCAGCTATCAAACCCATAACATAAATGCTATTTCTTGGCAATGGCAACTCAGCCCCTCACCTCCTTGCCTTTGATGGATACTTCTGATTGTATCTGGCTTAGCTGTTGACCACTGCATGCCATGAGCAAATACATTTCCATTCCTTAATACTATCTAGATGCCACACTGCCTTCAAGCTCAGATGACTAAATAACCCATTTCAGATACCTTTCAATTCCCTGGGGCTTCTGACTGCAACCACTCCTGATCAATTTCTAAGTCCACGAAAATATTTGTATTTAGGGAGGAAAATAGAAACCCCTCCAACACTAGTGCAAATACTCTAGGATCTCACACAAAAAAGGAAATCCATAACGAGTACAGGCTTCAGAATCACTTAATCCCCTGAAGCAGGAATGTCAGCCAGGTCTTGGATTATTTGTTTCTTCTCTCTCCTTTGCAGAGTTCTGGATTCCTCCTAAAGCTATCTCACTCGAGGTTCTGGAAGTATCAGTGCAGGTTCTGCAAGAAAAAGAGTGACTTTCTTTGGCTCCATGCTGTGAATGAGATCTTGGGTGGAAGCCTCTAGCAGACTTTCCTCCTGTCGTTTTGCCATGTAAGTTAAATCCTTTAATGTACATTCATCATTGTGAGTTCTGCTTGTAAAATATCTTTTCTATTTGAAACAACACACTGGAGTAGGAATTTCTCTTTTCTCTCTGGACTCTTTATTTTTTGTTATAACCATGCAGCTAAGTTAGGGTATGTTCTATTAAGACACATACTGTGTAATGTTTTCACTGTGATAATTCCTAATGTTCAAAAGATAATAAATAAATGTGGAATGAGTGACAAAGACTGCTCTTTGAGAAATCTTCCCTGTAGCACCCAGAGATGACAGGATATGGACCATCCTAGCTGATACCTGCTGTACTCTGGATTTTAGAGTATAAGATATCTTTTTCCCTTGGTGTAATTTTTGTAAGCTTTGTTTTCCTTTGCCTCTTGTAATCTGAGCTGTCTATCTGGTGGCCGAGGTTTGGATGTCGATAAAAAGGAAGGAGTAAATAAAGTCTATTTTTAGTCTATTTACTCCTGCTCTCTGAGTAGTCTATACAAATGAAGTCACCGTGGCTCTTAGCTTTCTGGCAAATGAGAGGGTAATCTTAGACAGGGGTCACATTGAGATGAGGCTTCAAGAACCCTGAAATCCCCTGATCTCCGCCTTGGCTAGCCAACTTCCTCCTCAAAAGGTCCTGTGTGCACGATCATGGCAATATGGAAAATATAGTACTTTCTGCAAGCTAGGATTTTGTGCCAAAGTAGAACCCCAGTGAGTCAGGCTGAATCCAATGGAGCATTTTATTTTTCTTATGCTGGTTTGGTCTAAATATTAGTGAAACAAGGAGGCTATAATGCCTCTTCTCTTTCTCCCAAAGCTCTAATAAGAATCTCAGAACTCACCATAACAGTGGATCCAAATCCCTACCTGCCCAAATCAGAAACAAATGTAGACACCATGTCTCCATTACCTACAAGTCACCACTCCAGCCAAAGAACCCTAAAATCGAAACAGTTCAAAATCTTGCCTTGCCTCCTTAAGAAAGCAATGAGAGTAGAAAGAAGAATGAGGTTTCCTTCTTCCAGAAGCTGACACAAGATGCTCAGAAGAGCCCACTGCTCAGTTAGGATTTGAGGCCAAAGACTTAGCATAATTAATGGGATAATTTTTTTGGAGTATCTCTTCTCTGTATCTTTTTTATGTTGCCCGAACAACAGGGGGAAGCTGGCGGAAAATTCAGGGTTCAGGATTCCAGTCACACATCTATTTCCTTTCTCCTATGGTAGCATCTCATAGGAGAGAGAAATCCTCACTAAAATCCTTGTGTGTAAAAACATATTGTCACATATTTGTAAAGAGAATGACGTGGCTTAAGCTAGTTCTTGAACACCATATAATCTCTCTTCCTGACCCTCAGAGAACACTCCTCAAGCCACTTTTAAAAATGTGTTATGTATCATTTTTTTAGACTCTAGTAGAGGGGAATTTGAGATTCTGCTAGAAGAAGATGGAGTTAAGGATTAAAGAGTGAATTTGGGAGGTAATGTCAGGCAGGAAAGGGGATGATGTTGACACAGTGTGTATTGGGAGCAGATTACTGCTTAGCGCTTCGGGGAGATGCTGTGGATATTACTTTTGTGCTTCTCACTCAGAGGGCAGGAAGCTGGTCTACTTATCCCCAGACTCAAACATCACACCCAGAGGCTGCTCCGGGGGCATCAACTCCTCAGAATAACCTTTGGGCAGAGGTTTCAAGGAGCCTCTAGAAGAAATGCTTTGTCCACAGAGGAAGGTGAGTGTCCAGCATGTGCAAGGAGCACCAAGAGATCCTACATGTAAACCAGCTTTGGGTAAAATTATCTTAGATGAATACCCCTAACTGCAAGGAGATCCAACCAGTCCATTCTGAAGGAGATCAGCCCTGGGTGTTCTTTGGAAGGAATGATGCTAAAGCTGAAACTCCAGTACTTTGGCCACCTCCTGAGAAGAGTTGACTCATTGGAAAAGACTCTGATGCTGGGAGGGATTGGGAGCAGGAGGAGAAGGGGACGACAGAGGATGAGATGGCTGGATGGCATCACGGACTCGACGTACAGGAGTCTGAGTGAACTCTGGGAGTTGATGATGGACAGGGAGGCCTGGCATGCTGCGATTCATGGGATCGCAAAGAGTCGGTCATGATGGAGCGACTGAACTGAACTGAACTGAACTGAACCAGAACACCATCTTTTTTGATGTCTTTGTGAGGCTATGAAATAACAGTGATGATTTTCAGTCTTCATCAGTAGAAAGAGCAACATTTCCTTAAATGCGGTTCTTATAGATTATGATCTCTCCTATATGAAAAGGATTTGTAAAATTTTAATGTGTCCTCTTTGTCATGAACCTATATTCTTTTTTACGATTTATGGTGCTACGCAACATTTCTGCTCCCTCTTCTGAGAGAGGAGTATTAGACGCTATTGTTTTGAAAGTTTACTGTGTCCCAGGCATTGCTTTAAGGTGCATTGAAGATTTAGGATTTAAATCACTGTGATGGTGGTTTTGTCCCTAAGTCATGTCTCACTCTTGCGACCCCATGTACTGTAACTTGCCAGGCTCCTCCCTCTATGGGATTTTCCAGGCAAGAATCCTGGAGTGGGTTGCCATTTCCTTCTCCAGGGGATCTTCCAGATCCAGGAATCAAACCAGGATCTCCTGCATTGCAGGCGAATTCTTTACCAACTGAGCTACGAGAGAAGCCCTAAAATTATTAATTTTGTTTTTTGTTTTTTGGTTTTTTTGGCTGCACCAGGTCTTAGTTGAGGCACACAGGTCTTCAGCTGCAGCGCATGGGATCTAGTTCCCCGACCAGGGGCCGGACTCTGGCTCCCTGCACTGAGAGCTTGGAGTTTTAGCCTTTGGATCACAGGGAGGTCCCTCAAGAATAAAGTGAAAGTTGCTCAGTCATGTCTGACGCTTTGCAACCCCATGGACTAGTCCATGGAATTCTCCAGGCCAGAATACTGGAAGATCTCCAGGGGATCTTCCCAACCCAGGGATCTAACCCATGTCCCCTGAATTGCACGCAGATTCTTTATCAGATGAGTGAGCAGGGAAGCCCAGGTGAATTTAAATCACTATCACCTATCCTACTCAAACTCTTCCAGAAAATTGCAGAGGAAGGTAAACTTCCAAACTCATTCTATGAGGCCACCATCACCCTAATACCAAAACCTGACAAAGATGCCACAAAAAAAGAAAACTACAGGCCAATATCACTGATGAACATAGATGCAAAAATCCTCAACAAAATTCTAGCAATCAGAATCCAACAACACATTAAAAAGATCATACACCATGACCAAGTAGGCTTTATCCCAGGAATGCAAGGATTCTTCAATATTCGCAAATCAATCAATGTAATTCACCACATTAACAAATTGAAAAATAAATGCCATATGATTATCTCAATAGATGCAGAGAAGGCCTTTGATAAAATTCAACATCCATTTATGATAAAAACTCTCCAGAAAGCAGGAATAGAAGGAACATACCTCAACATAATAAAAGCTATATATGACAAACCCACAGCAAACATTATCCTCAATGGTGAAAAATTGAAAGCATTTCCCCTAAAGTCAGGAACAAGACAAGGATGTCCACTTTCACCGCTACTATTCAACATAGTTCTGGAAGTTTTGGCCACAGCAATCAGAGCAGAAAAAGAAATAAAAGGAATCCAAATTGGAAAAGAAGAAGTAAAACTCTCACTGTTTGCAGATGACATGATCCTCTACATAGAAAACCCTAAAGACTCCACCAGAAAATTACTAGAGCTAATCAATGAATATAGTAAAGTTGCAGGATATAAAATCAACACACAGAAATCCCTTGCATTCCTATACACTAATAATGAGAAAGTAGAAAACGAAATTAAGGAAACAATTCCATTCACCATTGCAACGAAAAGAATAAAATACTTAGGAATATATCTACCTAAAGAAACTAAAGACTTATATATAGAAAACTATAAAACACTGATGAAAGAAATCAAAGAGGACACTAATAGATGGAGAAATATACCATGTTCATGGATTGGAAGAATCAATATAGTGAAAATGAATATATTACCCAAAGCAATCTACAGATTCAATGCAATCCCTATCAAGCTACCAGCGGTATTTTTCACAGAACTAGAACAAATAATTTCAAGATTTGTATGGAAATACAAAAAACCTCGAATAGCCAAAGCAATTTTGAGAAAGAAGAATGGAACTGGAGGAATCAACTTACCTGACTTCAGGCTCTACTACAAAGCCACAGTCATCAAGACAGTGTGGTACTGGCACAAAGACAGAAATATAGATCAATGGAACAAAATAGAAAGCCCAGAGATAAATCCACACACATATGGACACCTTATCTTTGACAAAGGAGGCAAGAATATACAATGGAGTAAAGACAATCTCTTTAACAAGTGGTGCTGGGAAAACTGGTCAACCACTTGTAAAAGAATGAAACTAGATCACTTTCTAACACCACACACAAAAATAAACTCAAAATGGATTAAAGATCTAAATGTAAGACCAGAAACTATAAAACTCCTAGAGGAGAACATAGGCAAAACACTCTCCGACATAAATCACAGCAGGATCCTCAATGATCCGCCTCCCAGAATACTGGAAATAAAAGCAAATATAAACAAATGGGATCTAATTAAAATTAAAAGCTTCTGCACAACAAAGGAAACTATAAGCAAGGTGAAAAGACAACCCTCTGAATGGGAGAAAATAATAGCAAATGAAGCAACTGACAAACAACTAATCTCAAAAATATACAAGCAACTTATACAGCTCAATTCCAGAAAAATAAACGACCCAATCAAAAAATGGGCCAAAGAACTAAATAGACATTTCTCCAAAGAAGACATACGGATGGCTAACAAACACATGAAAAGATGCTCAACGTCACTCATTATCAGAGAAATGCAAATCAAGACCACAATGAGATACCACTTCACACCAGTCAGAATGGCTGCGATCCAAAAGTCTGCAAGCAATAAATGCTGGAGAGGGTGTGGAGAAAAGGGAACCCTTTTACACTGTTGGTGGGAATGCAAACTAGTACAGCCACTATGGAGAACAGTGTGGAGATTCCTTAAGAAATTGCAAATAGAACTGCCTTATGACCCAGCAATCCCACTGCTGGGCATACACACCGAGGAAACCAGAATAGAAAGAGACACATGTACCCCAATGTTCATTGCAGCACTGTTTATAATAGCCAGGACATGGAAACAACCTAGATGTCCATCAGCGGATGAATGGATAAGAAAGCTGTGGTATATATACACAATGGAGTATTACTCAGCCATTAAGAAGAATACATTTGAATCAGTTCTAATAAGATGGATGAAACTGGAACCAATTATACAGAGTGAAGTAAGCCAGAAAGAAAAACACCAATACAGTATACTAACACATATATATGGAATTTAGAAAGATGGTAATGAGGACCCTGCATGCAAGACAGCAAAAGAGATACAGATGTGTAGAGCGGACTTATGGACTCTGAGGGAGAAGGAGAGGGAGAGGGAGAGGGTGGGATGATTTGGGAGAATAGCATTGAAATTTGTATACTATCATGTAAGAAATGAATTGCCAGTCTATGTTCAATGCAGGATGCAGGACGCTTGGGGCTGGTGTATGGGGATGATCTGGAGGGATGATGTGGGATGGGAGGTGGGAGGGGGGTTCATATTTGGGAGTTCGTGTAAAAAAATAAATAAATACAAAAAAAAAAAAGAAAAAAAAATAAATCACTACATCCTCACATAAACCTGTGAAGGAGGGGCTACAGATGAGGAAAACAAGGAACTGGGGGGCCAGTTCACCTGCCCAAGCTCACAGAGCAGGAAAGGAGATGATCCACCCAGCAGGCTGGCATCTGAGCCTGCATGTGACTGTCACCTGGTTGATACACCAAGGAAGCCCAGCACAACAGTCAGCATTCTGTTCTTCCTAGTGAATGTTCTGGTTTGATTCTTAGACTTCTGTGAGTTCCATGCTGCAGTTCAGTCTCCGCCTGAGACAGGAGATCTTCCTCTGAGACTGACAAGTCAGCTCTGTCACCTAGCATGTTTGGGCAGCTCAGTTCACGGTAAGAGACCTCCCACTTGGTCCTTACTGTCAACGTCTCTTCTAGATAGTTTTGGCAATTTTTTGTTTTTGTATTTTAAACCTGTTACACGTTAGAGCTTACTGCTTCGTGATAATAAAAAATTAACAAAAGGATTAGAGAGTCCTCTCCCACTGGATTAAGTGCTCTTGGAATGCCTGGGGTTTCTATCTTTGTCCACTTCCTTCAGATGATAAGAGGAGTAGAACATTTACCAAACTGGTATTTAGTCCTTATGGATAAACCTCTGGGATTAGGAATGGATTAAGAGATTTATGGGAAATGATAAGCATTCTAAATCCCCACATTCAAAGGAAGATAATAGATACTGGAAGTAATAACATGATAATAAGAGTTTTTGAACTATTTCACATAAACAGAATACCACTAATTAAGTACATCAGGAAAAAATACTCAATATATTTCATACACTGTATTAATTTTTCCCTTGATCGCATTTTTATACTACACTGAAACACAGAGTTGGGTATTGGGTGTTTGAGAAGTCAAGTTTAATTTGAACTGTAAGTGAGCCTATCTACTACTCTATTTCTGTATTCTGATAAAAGAATGTGTAAACATTTTGGGAGGCTCCACAGATTTTCAAATTTCAAACCTGTTTGCTGGGTTGCTCTGCAACATTTTAAAAATAACAAACATTATCAGGATCCTTTTGGTTCCAATTTTTTTTTAATGTATTCCCACATTTAGACCAAAGAAACTGATTAAAACCTGGTAATTTACTTTTGAGTTTTTAAAACAAAAATTTTAAACTCTCCTAGGTTAATGAAAAGAGGAGCAGTATGGCAGTTTACATTTTGTGGCCATTTTCTAAGTATAACTAGATTCAAAGTTCTTTCATTATAAAGAAGATAATGTGTCAAAAAACAGTTGCTGTTTATCTTGGGGGGAAATCAACTAAAAAATTCTTAAAATATGGCAGCATCTGTATTTTCATAAGGAACAGTCCAATTTCCAGTCAATTTCATTGAATCTCCCAAGAAATTTTCTGGAGTTTTATTTCACTTTATGAAATAAGTAAAAGAAAACTAGGTTTGTCTACTAGGGTGATTGATTCTCCGAGTTGCAACCTTCCAGCAGATTAATTAATGTAGCACATTTGTTTCTGACACAGCTGTCTTTGGAGCAATTCACCTCCTTTAAATCACCTGCAACTCTTCCAACTGCTCACAACTATATAATCCATTCAATTTACAATACCATCATTGTCCTTTGTTCTGATTCTAGTCAATATTTTCATTTTTTGTTTTGTCACTCACTCGAACAATCTGTAACAATTAAAATGACAAACCCTTTCTGACTTACTTCCCTCTCAAGATTGTTTTGGCTATTTGAGGTCTTTTGTGTTTCCATATAAATTATAAAATTTTTTGTTCTTGCTCTATTTAAAATGCTATTAGTAATTTGACAGGGACTGCTATGGGGTTGCACAGAGTCTGATACGACTGAAGTGACTTAGCAACAGCAGCAGCATTGAATCTGTAGATTGCTTTGGGTAGTATAGTCATTTTGACACTATTGATTCTTCCAATCCAAGAACATGGTATGTCTCTCCATCTGTTTGCATCATCTTTGATTTCTTCATCAGTGTCTTACCTTTTTCTGCATATTGGTCTTGTGATGAACTAGAGGGGTGGGATGGAGGGGGTGGGAGGCAGGCTCAAGAGAGAGCAGACATATGTATACTTATAGCTGATTCACGTTGTTGTATAACATGGTATGTCTCTCCATCTGTTTGCATCATCTTTGATTTCTTCATCAGTGTCTTACCTTTTTCTGCATATTGGTCTTGTGATGAACTAGAGGGGTGGGATGGAGGGGGTGGGAGGCAGGCTCAAGAGAGAGCAGACATATGTATACTTATAGCTGATTCACGTTGTTGTATGGCAGAAACTAACACAACATTGTAAAGTAATTATCCTCCAATTAAAAAAACACTGTGATTAAAAAAAATGACAAGCCCATTTAAAACAGTCATGCTGATAGTGGTTCTATAAGGTAAGTAAATGCAGAGTACATCATGAGAAACGCTGGACTGGAAGAATCACAAGCTAGAATCAAGATTTCCGGGAGAAATATCCATAACCTCAGATATGCAGATGACACCACCCTTATGGCAGAAAGTGAAGAGGAACTAAGAAGCTTCTTGATGAAAGTGAAAGAGGAGAATGAAAAAGTTGGCTTAAAGCTCAACATTCAGAAAACGAAGATCATGGCATCCGATCCCATCACTTCATGGGAAATAGATGGGGAAACAGTGGAAACAGTGTCAGACTTTATCTTTTTGGGCTCCAAAATCACTTCAGATGGTGACTGCAGCCATGAAATTAGAAGACGCTTACTCCTTGGAAGAAAAGTTATGACCAACCTAGGTAGTATATTCAAAAGCAGAGACATTACTTTGCCGACTAAGGTCCGTCTAGTCAAGGCTATGATTTTTCCTGTGGTCATTTATGGATGTGAGAGTTNGCTTACTCCTTGGAAGAAAAGTTATGACCAACCTAGATAGTATATTCAAAAGCAGAGACATTACTTTGCCGACTAAGGTCCGTCTAGTCAAGGCTATGATTTTTCCTGTGGTCATTTATGGATGTGAGAGTTGGACTGTGAAGAAGGCTGAGCGCCGAAGAATTGATGCTTTTGAACTGTGGTGTTGGAGAAGACTCTTGAGAGTCCCTTGGACTGCAAGGAGATCCAACCAGTCCATTCTGAAGGAGATCAACCCTGAGATTTCTTTGGAAGGAATGATGCTAAAGCTGAAACTCCAGTACTTTGGCCACCTCATGCGAAGAGTTGACTCATTGGAAAAGACTCTGATGCTGGGAGGGATTGGGGGCAGGAGAAGAAGGGGACGACCGAGGATGAGATGGCTGGATGGCATCATGGACTCGATGGACGTGAGTCTGGGTAAACTCCGGGAGATGGTGATGAACAGGGAGGCCTGGCGTGCTGCGATTCATGGAGTTGCAAAGAGTCGGACACAACTGAGCAACTGAACTGAACTGAAGGTAGGCAAAGTCTAGAAGGAAAGTTTGGGCAATCAGGAATCACCTTCCAAATCCCAAGAAGGTCAGAAGTCAAGGAGCAGTTCTCAGTCCATCTGGAAACAAATCGCAAGGACCCCCACTCCTAGTACACAACAGCCATGAACTAATACTCACACCATTAGGCAAAGGGGAAACCCACCAAGGTCAGCCTTCTTACAAACCTGTGAAATCAGATGAAACAATGGATTTTATAACCCTGACAGGCAAGAAACTTAAGAGGTCAGTGGAGGGGAGACAGATGGGAACAGGGACCCCTCCCCATTCCACTTTGATCATCCAGTGAACATTTAGTCTAATTTCCACATCTTGTTGAGTTTCGCTCTGTACCCAGAGGACAAGAAGACATTTTGCAATATTAGATCTTGTTCACGGTAAATATCAAAACCTCAGTAATTGATTTAGAATTTAATGACATATGGAGAAAAGGCTAACTTTCTCCTCTGATAATTCTTCTCAATAAAAATAAATTGGCTCATCTATCTAACTGTCTGCACTGTTTAGCACTTTATTGCCATATGATTACTAAGATTTGTTTCCAACTAACATTTTTTTTAGTTTTGGATTCACTTGGTTTGGAAGAACAACTGTTTATTTCTCTTTGGTTTTATTATTTTGTAAGACATCGCATCTTTCTAAAGTCAAAGTAAAAAATAAAAATGTTCAGACTACATTAGCTTCCAAGCCTACTTTCTCCTGTATCCTTTCTCTCCAGATAGGTGAATATTTTCATTAGTTTTTGAATTAACCTCCCATTGTTTCTTTCCGAAAATATAAACAAGCGTACACACTCACAAGCTTACACAAATATATAAGCACATACACAAATTGTTTGTACCATAAACACTACTATGAGCTTTGCTTTTTTATTTTCATTTAAAAAACATCATGGGATAACATATCATAATGCATAAGGATATTCTTCATTCTATTTTACAACTATATCCACACCCCTGAGTGGATGCCTCATAATTTATCCAATGATTTCTATAAATGGTAGATATCTGGATCATTTCTTATATTTTGATGCTACAAATAATGCTGCAATACCTGTGCATACATCATATTTTTTGTTAATTTTCTGCTGATTCTAACCTACTCATTTCAAAGGAAAACTCACAATTCATAAATAATTCATATGATTTGCAATTTATCAATCAGATGATCTATGCAAACCTAATGGAACCATTTCAGAATTCAAAGCAGAGATTTCATGTCAAGCTTCAGAAAGCTTATCTCATGTGAGAAAAATACCAAAAGTGAACAAAGTACAGAAAAGTCACCAAATTCTTCATGATTTTCCTTACAGGCAAACATAACCCATGAAAGATGTGCCATCCCTAGCAGGCTGGCTTGTCTGGTGACCGAATAAGCATTAAATAATAGTTACAGCAGCATATAAATTAGAAAGCTTTGTTATATTATGATCCTTTGTTGTCCACCACAGCAAAAATTGGGAGGTGAAATGGTGGTTTGCTGAATTAATAAACACTAGACTGAAATAGTATGTTTAGGAAAAATTCTGGTGATTTTAGGACAGATTTCTAGTAGATCTGTGTCATCATCATTTTTCATTTTTACTCACTGAGTTCAGTTTATTTGCTCAGTCTTGTCGACTCTTTGCAACCCCATGGATTGCAGCATGCCAGGCCTCCCTGTCCATCACCAACTCCCAGAGTTTACCCAAACTCATGTCCATTTAGTCGGTGATGTCATCCAACCATCTCATGCACTGTCGTTGCCTTCTCCTCCTGCCTTTAATCTTTCCCAGCATCAGGGTCTTTTCAAATGAATAAGTTCTTTGCATCAGGTGGCCAAAGTATTAGAGCTTCAGCTTCAGTATCAGTCCTTCCAATGAATATTCAGGGTTGATTTCCTTTAGGATTGACTGGTTAGAAATCCTTGCAGTCCAAGGGACTCTCAAGAGTCTTCTCCAACACCACGGTTCAAAAGCATCAATTCTTCAGGGCTCGGCTTTCTTTATAGTCCAACTCTCACATCCATACATGACTACTGGAAAAACCATAGCCTTGACTAGATGGAC